>BOPP01000003.1:23568339-23591189 GCA_017312745.1 Gryllus bimaculatus
CGCCGCCCCCTGCCGCCTTCACCGCCGCCGCGCCGCCCCCGCACAGGTACGCCCCCACCTGCGCCGGCTGTCGGCACGCGCGACAGAGAAAGTGTGTGCCACGTGGGAGGAGCGGACTTGCGACCGTCAGTGAGATAAATAGTTGAATGCGGGCTGAAACATGTGTGTCGATGTGACGCGCTTGTTGTGTAACGTGTGAGTGGGTGCGAATGTTCAGCAGGTTTGAAGCCTAGGTCGCTGTTTCAGTTTAGTGCCAAATCTAGATTTGGTTAAACCAAATGGCCAAGCTGTTGAACTAGTGGTATTCCTCTTTTACATTATTATTTCATGAAATTTCATTTTTTTAAAATGAAAGTGTATTACGTTTAGTTTGTCAAAATCAAAAAGGTTGACGTGGTTGTTAGAGAATATTTGTGTGAGCATGAACGTGCATGTTTAAGCTTTCTCAGTGCCTGCGTCCGGGAAGTAAATATTTCTCTCGGGCCGTGTACTTGAAGTTTTGTACCTATTATGCCGTGTTGTGATTGGCTTCTTCGTGTCGCTTCGACAAGGAAAGTGACACTTCTCAAAAGTTGTCATTTTGTGCAACAAACAACTATCGTGAGCGGGGCCGTTTATTTGCGGTGAAAAGCAGTGTTTTACTCTATATGATGCATAAATGACTATTAATCACTAGGAAGATTCTGTGATTAACAGTCATTTATGCTCTGTGATTCTGATCACAAGGAAGATCTTGTTAAATAACTGTATCATTTTCGAAGGCTGCATTCAATGTTATGAGGCAGTTTTGCATTTAAATATTGTACCATTTCGTGGCACGTGATTGCGAAGCGTTTCGGAAATGACAAAATCATGCGAAAGGGGCTGCTCGTTGTATATTACAGACACGTGGCGATGCTCCTCATGTCGTTATCCGCTTCAAATGTTAAAAGCGCTGTTTACCGTTTGGAATCTGTAGTGCAGTTCTGCTTGGTTAGTAAGTACATCGTAACACACACCGTGTGAATGTAAACAGTTTGAAGTAGAGCAGGCAGACCCATGTGGATGGCATTATGAGCTACACATAATACATTCTACTAACGTAAATCAACAAGAAACATTCTAAACAAAATGACAGTTGATTCTCTTAACCTGTCCTCGAACGTTACGGGATTGAAACATATCCTCGATAATTCATCCTTGAAGTTTGAACTCGGGTGAATTCTTCTGAGACAAAAAAGTATGTCACTAGGCAAACTGCACTGTCCTTCTGTGGCAAAATGTGTTTCAGTGGCATTGGAAGTTATGACGGTGAGAACTTGCAACAAAATGTCGTCGCCGTCACAGCTGCAATAGAAGAAACAATGGAAATCATGGAAATACCGTTTGCCATTTGATTTTATCACAGATGTGTAACAACAAAAAAATGTAAAAAAATAACCTTGTTAAGGGTTGAAAGTGAACCATTAAGATGCTAATTCTCTACATTAAACGCGATGGGTATAGAAACATAGAAACATCAGGTCAAAACTATTCACTCCTACACAAAATATAATGCGTTGTGTAGTGGACCGTTATCCGAATTAAAGATTTTCTTATGTGATAATTATATTTTGTACATTATTTTAATTAATTTACTGTTCTTTCAGTTGTGATTTATTTAGTGCACATTCAAAATATGTGAAGAATTCGATTCAAAACAAAAGAAATGACTTGTAGAATTGTATATATATTTTGATGTTTCTTCATTAATGTTATATTTATCATTAATGGCATTTCGCCTAAGTATACTTTCGCAGTGTAGATATTATGTTGTTCATTCAGTTTTCAGTAGGATGCAATGGAAATGGCTATGTGATTGATATTAAGTTCACGTGTCCTCATTGAGATTCTGTCGCAAGCTAGTCGAAATAATTTGTTCGTAGAGTTGGCGAACAAGTTTCAGGAAGCAAGGTTTGAAGGTTACTTTAGACTAACTTTTTTCTATAGTGGCCGATGCCATTAGGTCATTGTTATGCCGCCGGCCTTATATAATGAATATTATTAACAGTGGTGAGCACATTTCTGAGGCCACGAGCCCTGGTGAGAAGGACGTTCACGAATTAATTCAAAAGATTCATTTTGTGAAGCAGGAGGTATAACAATGATATGTCATCGGCTACTATAGAAAAATCGAAGTGTACAGGTGAGTTATTTTTGAACAAACAGATTAAGTATATTACACGAATGAACAAATGGAAATGCATTTAGAAGGTTGGTAAATCAGATTGTACTCTAAAACGTTTCTTGTAGAAAATGTGTTTGTAGTTTTCACGTGCATTATTAATAGTTACCTCAGATAAAACAAATTTAAATAGAGACGGTTAAATGATGATAATATTGCTATGAAAAAATGCATTTTTTGCAAATATATGAAACGGTACTATACCCCGCTACAGATAGGATTTAAATCAACGTATCTGTTAATTTATTTTCCCGAGTTTTTGTTATTTTCAATAACATTTGTGTTTTGGTGTGGCAAATTGCAAATTATTCAGACTATTGTTTAAGTGGCCCATTGTTCTGTGGTTGTTCACAAGCATTTATCAACAACCCCACCAATTAGTTTTTCCACTTGTCTTTATTGTAGTTTATAAATGTTATATCACAGGATAAAACAATTTGGTTTGCTGAGTATTTTTCTTGTTGTCCTGAAGATGGATGGGTCCACAGTTGACGTGTTGAAGGACGTATTGTTAATGATTCTAGGTGAATTCACTTTGTCTTCCATGCGAATATTTATCTGGATGTTGGATCTTAGTACCAGGGCATTGTATCATTGGCAATGACTCGCAAAATTATGGTTTGAAATATTACTTCTTTCTTTTTTTCTCGTTAAAAAATCTAGAAACAAGTGCCAATTTTCGATCGTCTTCCTTTTATTCTTTCTTTTCCTCTCCAGTATCCTTTTCCTTTGACAGTTCTTGTTTTCCTCCTTGGCGCACTTTGTACCGATCTTATTTTTTCCTGTGCTTGAAAATACTCCTATTGTTTCTTATTCTTGTTAAATATCCTGTTATTTTTATATATACAGTATATACCACCAACTATACGCCACACTCATAACTTCTAAACGGTTTACGGTATCGAAGTGCAGTTTACGCTCAAAGATGCAGAATCTTGGGGCACGTAATGTGCTGAGACATTGTTCGTAATATTTTTCGTTTTAGATAAATTTAATCACTTTTGATTTTTTAAATGTAAATATATATTTTTCTTTGCAGCAGTGGATAGATCATAGAAAGAGGAATACTATGATATATCAAGTTAGTATTTTTCTTTTGCAGTATTATTTTAGTAGTATTTTTTACAGTAGTATTTTTATTTTATAAGTAAGAAAGGGTTTAAATTAAACGGACAAAATATCCTTGACCTTGCAACTGCCGCCTTTGTGGAAGGTATCTGCGGTGCCGGCCCTTTTCCAGGGTGAAGGGAGTGGCCGCGAAGGCCATCTTCTCCAAAGCGACAATGGTAGGGGCTGCTACAGCAAGTGCTGTACGTTTAATTTAAAAGCGCATGTCAGAAAGTTTAATTTTATACTAAAAAGAATCAAAACATTTTAACATCTGTTCCATCCTTGCATTCCTCCTTTTTTCTCTATCTACTGCCAGTGATAAAAATGTATGGTTCCATTCAAAAAATTAAAGATGATTAAAGTTCTCGAAATCTAAGAATATTTCAAATAACATCTGCATGCCATATTACTCGCCCCATGTTTCCTCATTGGTGAGCGAAAACTGCATTCAGATACCATGCACCTTAGACGTTATGGGGGTGGCTCATTGACGGTAGGACTCCCTGTATATCTTTCCAACGTTTTCTCCTGTTATACTATTTATTTTCTTGTATTTAACCTCTTCTGTTCACTTCAATAGATGTTGAAAATATTTTTGTATGTAGGTTTCTCCCCGAAGGAAATTCTCCAGGAAAATGACTTAAGGATTTGTTCCATGTCAAGACAGTTGTTCTGCTTTTTCTATTTCGATCATGATAACCTTTAAAACAAAATTTCCGCAAAAAACAGGACACACACACTGTTTTTAATTGTTTTTGACATAAATAAATAAACAAACAAGATTATTTCTCAAGCATTTGAATAAATTCTGTAAAAAAAAAAAAACCTCGCGTGAAATAAATGATGACATGAAATCCTCAAGACCTGAAATCGTCACACCGCGAGAGAGGGCTCAGAACATCAACTGATGTCAGTGCAGTCTCTCTGACCGGGAGGTTCTAAGTTCAAGTCACTACGATGGCAGGATTTTCGACACTAGCTTGTCAGCTAGTCGAATTCAGTCGCTATCTGAAGGTGAATTCTAGCGGCCGGCCTCCTGCTTTGATCGGTAGTTTTACGTGGTTTCTGCGATCAACACCAGGCTAATTACGGAGCAGTTTCCTAACAAACGGGCGACGGACCGAGCGCGATCTCACCTTCCTCATTCTTGCCCTATCCTCACCCTTTACACACTATCGCGCACTTACACTAACGAGCACAACACTACCACACGTGCTGGGAGACTCGTCAGGAGCTAAGAGCTTGCGCCAGCTCCCGAGCAAAAACAGGCATTACACTTACGGGACTAATGACCATGGTAGTTGACGTGCCCTAAATCACTAAACAGTCGATCAATCAATCAATCAATCACACAGGCCACGAGTTACCCCATCAAGAGATTGTGGAAATCCGGCCTCGAGGCCGAAAAGAATTGAGTTTGGTTCAGGATTTTTTTGCAAAAAAGATATGTTCTTTATTTACTACAGCCGAATGTAGCTTTAAGCTGTTCAGGTTTAGATGGTGTTATGGTGGAACGTCCCGTTCTAAATTCCTGTTCTTGGATACTGCCTTGAAGCACGTGAGAAACGCTTGTCGAATCGAAAATGTAGATAACGAAACTTCTCGCCTCGTCCGCGGCCTCAAGGAAGCTGCCGCGCACGGTGGGAAACTCCAAGGCTTGGGATGTTCGGGGCAAACCTTGAGGAAATCCCGCTCGTGTTTGGGCCCTGTAAATGTACCGATTAGATTGTACACTAATAACCATATTTTGAAACAGAATCCTTCTTTTGTTTATCCCAAGACATAACGTAAATAATTATAATTTTCATTTCACTTGCGTGATTGTGTAACTTGTTTTCATCTTATATTTGTAATTATTTTGTTAAACACTAAAGAAAAGTATATCATAAAAACACGTGATAATTTTGAATTTTTAAATTACAATTTTGTAGTTTTTTTCTTTCATGCATTCTTTAATCAAAATAAAATACAACTATACTCTCCTGAATTATTAATATTTCCTAAGATTTTTGTTTCACATTCAAAATATTTTGTTCCTTGAGACCGCAGTGTATAGTTTCAGTTACAAAACAAGTGTTAAGTTGAATGGTCAAAGTTAAAATTATCCGCATGTCTATTAGAAATCAAATTATATTTTTCTTTCAGGGTATTTACGTTTGCGTGCTTTTGATTAAGAAATCAAATAAGCTAACTCTGGAAATATGTCATACTTTATACTATTCTTTTGAAATAAACGGTATAAACAATAAGAAGAATTTTGCTTATGTACATTTTTGATTCGACAAGTGTTTCTCACGTGTTTCAAGGTAGTATCCAAGAACAGGAATTTCAAACTGGGTGTTCTACCACAACACCATCTAAACCTAAACAGCTTAAACCTACATCATTCGGCTGTAGTAAATAAAGTGTAAAACCGTTAAACCTAGATACATTTAAAAAGGAAAGGAAACACAATAATTAATAATTCATCGTTTAATTAATTTTATTATTGAACATCAAACGAATTTTTTAATGACTATTAACGCTGTGTGTGTCTCCAGGCACCAAGGAATTTGCATTCTCAAGCAACTCGTTTTAAAGATTTTTCAACAAATTCACCTACAACTTAACGGCCTCGAGGAGTTTGTTCAAGTAGTTTGATTTTCTCTCGCTAGAATAGTCCACTGGACGCCACCGTGCGACGGGCTTTGCTGTGGCGGGCTGACCACGAGTTGACAGGCCCCTTCCCTCCCCCCCCCCTGTTCCCCTTTTCCTCCGGCCACTGTAAGACGAAAGAAGAAAGGAACGTGCAGGCGAGGGATAAGTGGGGGTCTTTTGTGCCGGTAGTACTTGATCAGCGGCCGTCCATAAATTACGTAACTCTAATTTGGAGTATTTTGAATAATCCCTCTCCCCTTGTAACGCACCCGTAACACGCGATTAAACCCCACTCTTATGTAAATGCAAGAAGTGAAAATAAAATATGGTTCAGTAAAAAACTGTATTCATTTCATTTATTCATAACAATTTCTAATAACTTTAAATAATTTTATTTTAAAACAAATTAGTTAGATACTGTTTTCATGTTTAAATGGGACAAAAAAGAAAGGATTTCAACAAATATAAAAAAAAACAATGTTATGTGTCACTAATGGAATACACACCTACCCCTATGTAACGAAGCGTAACGCTGCCTCAAACTCCTCCTTCCTCTTTAGCGTTACGTAATTTATGGACTGCCCCTCAGCTGTGAGCCGAGCAGTGGAAAACTTGGGGTGACCAGTTCCTCATCGATAAAAAGGAGGACATTAGGTGAAAAAAGAGGAATTGCTCTTGCATGGGTGCCATCGGTGCAGTACGTTATCGAAAAGAACCCGTAAATATTTCGGGTTGCGCCTCTCCGTCCTTTCAGGTTGTACGTTCCAGTATGTAGCATGTTCCTCTACATTTGTCACGGTTTGCGAGGAGAGGAGTGCCCCAACGAGAAACCACAATTCGAAGGCAGCAGCCAGCATAACCTGCAGCGCTTAGCACTTTTAGTATCAGGGTTTGAGATATCGTGTTTCTTTTATGAATAGTTTCGTTTCCTTGATCCTTTCCCCCATTCCCTTCCCCTCCCGCTCTCCACCCTCTTCTCTCGCCACCTCGAAGCAGCCGCATGTTAACGTGCGGGCCTGATGTGCCTGGTCCTAGGGCCCCCAATGTTCAAGGGCCCTCGATAGTTCTTAAAAAAATGTAGTACTAAATTCTTCGAAAAATATAATAAAAAACCGGATAAAAAGGTATGTATGATTAAACTACACGCAAAAAATTGGCGTAACGGAGTAATTTCACCAATAATTGGATAATATTTGTAATGTCGAATATTGTTAATTGATGCAAAAATGTCACTCAGTGATGAGAAGTTTAGTTGTTTTTTTAAACAAAACGTGTCTTCAAATTGAGAGGAGATTGGTGAAAGTAACAGGGCCAAAGGCATAAGTCCAAAGGCACCCAGAGCTGTTAAAACGGCTCTACTACGAGAAGGAAGGAAGGATGGGACGGGGAGAGGGTGTCTTTTGTGTCAGTGGGACTGCATCAGCTGTGAATATAGTTGTGGAAAACCAGGGTCTTTTGAACTCTCCATCAACATCGTAGACAAAGCTGGAGGATGCTAGGGTAGGACGCGACTGTCGTCGGGTACAGCTGCAGGTTAGGCTCACCAACTCCCGCACATAAAAATTGTCTAATTTGTGAGAAATAGAAAAACTATCTTCTAAAATGTTCAATTATTCATAATATAAACACATTAGAGACAGCTGAAGAAAGCGCGAACGTCGGCGCTATCTAGTGTAACATTCGCGCCAGCTTGCGATCCGCGAACTCACACAGCAGCCACACATCTTTTGTTTTTCGTTTGCAGCAGCAGCTCGTATTCTAGTTCCTGCAAGATGCCAAAGGAGAGCGCGCCACTGTTATACTGTATGGGTTATATGGATGTTGAAAGGCCTGTGGGAAACTACCTCTCAAATATTGCAATGCCGGTTCGTTCGTGCGCTAGTAGGCGTCAGCCTCGCCTTTTGAGTTTGCAGTCAGCCGTCGTGGGTCTGTGCGGAGAAGTGCTTTATCAAAAAGTACCTGTAAATTATCCGTGTGGCGCCTTCGCGTCCTTTCAGACGTTCAGACTTTCAGTACGTTCCATTATGTAGTATGTTGTTCTGCTGTCAGAGTTTTGCGGCTGAAGTAGAGTATTCCTTGAACTACCCCAACAAGAAACAACGATTCGATGGCAAAACATAGTCAGCAGCACTTAGCATTTTTAACATCAGAGATTGATGTTTTGTTGCTTTTTATATATGATTGTTTTCGTTTCCTAATTTCAGTGCTACAGTAGCAAAATGAAGGGTAATGTGATTTGCACCACTTCGCAACATTTTTGTCGTGAAACCATCCAAAGCCTTTAACTTCATGTTTTCTTCTATTATTTTTTTTATTTTGATGGAAGATTAGTGCAGTGATGAAGCAGTGTCTTTGTCTTTTGGTGAAACTATTATTTTTATATGCATATCTTGTAATTGCCAAGTAGCTTTTTATTCATTATCAATAAATTCAACGAAACATTATAGAATTCATAATATCTGGATATATTCAATTTCCTTTAATGAAATCATTTTCGGAGGCAGTGATATTAGATACCTCATATGCTAGCAGGATGTAGTAGTGATATCAATGTATTGATGCGTGAAATAGTCGCACCATTTATATAGGCGATTTGTTTGTACGCTTTTCTGCTTGAATTTGTACTTCATGCTTTGAGTTATGAGTAATCGCATAATCTCTGGCATTATGAGGTATTTATGACAAAATATTGAAACAATTTTAAAGCGCGTTTAAGTTAGTCCGTTAACGGTTTGGTGCTTTCAGTTGAAATGACCTTTCGAGAGGTCTTCATAAGAGCCATTTACTTGAATGTTTACCTCTTTATTCCTATAATTGTCGATAGCTAAATCTAATTTTGTTATGAAACAAATTCGAACAAGTATTTTAATGACACTTTTCAAGTAACTTTCTATTTTCGGATATGGACGAGCCGGGCAACTGTAACATTTATAAAATGTATGTTTACTATGGACTTGCAAAGCACAAATTAAACTTCTAAACATAAATTCAACGTCCGTCGGAGGCACCACGTTCAGCTAGTACATATATAGCCTCCCCTGTGTCCTTGTGCCCTTGTCTTTGGGTTGACCGGTATAAACCTCTTCCTGTTTACCTTTCGAGGCAAATGACGACGCGACTCCATCGACTTGTGCGCGAAGTGATCAATTTTTTAAACCTTCTAGAACATTCTAAGAGTACTTTTTAAAAAAACCTGTGGGATTCAAACTACAAAAACATGGCTAGATTCGTTAAAACATGTGCTTGTAAAAGGAAATGCTAATATTGAATCCGAGCGACCTCTTCCAGCTGAGCCTGAAAACTGCGGCTGTCGTTTGGTTCGTTCGTTTCGTTTGGTTCTGTCGAATCCGTTCACCGGAAACCTGTGGGAGAGAGTGAAGGCCATCTGCAATGCCAATACCTTCTGGAATTCAAGTAGAGGGTCTTCCAGTGATCTCAACATTCTAGCTGGATGCACAACTGCAATGCTTTGTAGTGTTGAAAATCGTGACGATCGTTTTTCATTAGGTTGGCTGAGGTGAACGTCTATGTATAGCCTTTCTGATAAATTGAATGTGTCTTGTGTGTTATTAGCGAATCGTCTCTGTAAACGAAAATATTAAGTATTGCGTAGCATTCGGTTCTAAAGAACGCCAAGAAACTGTGACGTAGATGTTATTAAAAGAATGATATTATTTTATAGCCATACTTTATTTTTTTAGGTTTCCGACGTCTATTATTTGCTATAAGTTGATCTAAGTATTAAATATACGCAAACCAAGAACACTGCCGTGCGTGAATATTAAAAAGAAGTCTCCAAAAATGAAATACTGGGTTTTGTGAAAATTTTGTAGGTAAATTGAAATTTCGAAGTATTAAATGTTGGTTACTTTCTACTTTTTATTAAATTTTCGTGAATATAAAAGAGAATAAATGTTGAAAATTGAAATGAGACGCTAATTCCTGCTGTTTGGTTTTGAAATAACTAGAATAGAATTGATGTTCACCCTTATGGCAAGCCATCACGATTTCTGAGTACAGAGTGTAGTCTCCAGTCTACATTAGAGCTCAAGGTTTCAAAATTGAACAGGGAGTAACGGGAATATGTGGCGATTTAGGGTGCAACATTCTGATGTTTTTCAGCTGAAATACGTGAGTTAATTCGCTCTTTGCCACCCGGTTTCCGTGAACGAATGCTAAAAAGTTTTGATGTATAATTTGTCTATAAACTTTGAATTCTAAAATTAGTTTCAGATTGTAGATTTTTATTCACAAATTAATACTTTTTACATTTATTTTATTGTTGAATATATGTTTTGTTTTATTTCACAGTGTTTCGACGTTGTATTTCAATATCATCTTCGGGTTCCAATTAGCGGTAACTATTACATGTGTTAGTGATGACAATGCCATATAATTAGGTTATATTTTTCTTACAATCGACAACGTCCAACTACCATATTTGTTTGATAATTATGAATAAAGAAAACTATGCTTATAACGACAACTAGAAAGGAGAATGAAATAAATTTACACAATTATATGTCAACATGAAATAAAATGTTTTCTCAAATTTGTACCTGCAACTTCAAGAAGACATTAAAATTTAACGTCAGAACGACGTGAAATAAAACGAAAAATGTAACGTATTGCAATAAAATTGAAAAGGATTAATTGGTGCATAAAAACTGTCTTGAAATCATTATGGTGATCAAATTTTTTTAGTGAAAATTGAATAGAGAGTATGCAAAACCCGAGAAAGCACAATTTGTCCTTCCGCGACATCAGAGGCAGCTTCGCGACCTGAAGCGAGTGGCATTGGCCTTAGCGCCTCCGTGGCCTGCCTGCCTGCGTGCGTGCACGGCTGTCGTTCATTGAGGCGGGCGGGCGGGCGTCTGGAGCTTCTTGCAGCTCGAAATAGCTCCTCCCGCAGGGCCACTGCTCCCGCCGCCGCCGCCACAACCGTTGCAGCCGCTTTGTCCAGGGAGACGTCCTTCCATCTTCACTGACGTTTACAGGTCGCGCGAGAAGGAATGGTCTATTGCAGAAGTTTAAAAAAATCGTAGGGAGGGGTGCAGGTTGCAAAAGTTAACGTTACGTAGCGCAACGCAACGTAACGAATCGACGTAAAGTAACACAACGTAACGCAGTGTAACGTAACGTATCACAACGTAACGCAGTGTAACGTAACGTATCACAACGTAACACAATGTCATGTAACGTTTCACAACGTAACACAATGTCACGTAACGTATCACAACGTAACGTATCACAACGTAACGTATCACAACGTAACGTATCACAACGTAACGTATCACAACGTGACGACATGCATCTCAACGTAACATAACGTAAAGTAAGGTTACGCAACATAACAGTATGTAACGTAACACCAATGTAACAATGTGACATAATAAACACAGCGTAACATAAGTAAAATAGCATAATTGTGGACACAACGGATCATTGCAGCGCAGCCATATGCGTGCCCAGAGGGGGGAGGGGGAGGCGTTGCCCTCTGAAAGTTCGGAAAGGGGGCCTGACATACTAAAACATTTTATTTCCTTACGTTAGTTCAGTCCCTCATTAAGCCCCTCCTTCAGTCCCATCTTCTTAACCTGATAATTTGGGAAATTGCTGTTGGGCCAGGCCTGGTTAGGTACACCCGCGCAAACCCACGTGAGCGTGGAATTTTGACATCATCGGGGGAAGATCACCATCACCTCACACGATAAAATCATGCACTACACGTACGGGACTAATGATTAGCACTTGACGCGCCCGGACCCTCCAATCAATTCTGCTTCCCTTCTGCTTTCAAGGACCAGCGGGGTATGCCGCTTATATGCTTCCGATCTGAAGGTTATCTTCGACATACAGCCTCGCTCCAAAGTTTCTACACGATGTAAATTGCATCTTCAAGTCTAGTTTGTTTGTTCGGTTCGGAGAGGACGAAAAGTTACTTTCTGAAGTAAGAGAAAGAGTGACAAGCCAAGGCTGTGTTTTGACATAAGCCGAGTGATCCTTAATTCCTCGTTTAATTTGATTTGTAATTTAAGATAAAAATGTTCAAGAAAAAATACGGGTACTTTATTTCGTAATATTAGGACAATTTAATTTCTTCTTCAAGTAACTTAGTAACTTTCAAGAAACTAACCATTAAGGGCTAATTGTCGTAACAACTATTGGTTATTGCTGAAGACAGATTTCAGTGTAGGTCTGCTGGTAGAGCTCTGCAGCAAAATAAGTGTAACATTCGAATATTGCTCAGTTACATTAGTTACACAATTTTAGAATGTTTCGGTGTGTCGGAGTGGCCGATTGGTGACGCTCTCTTTTGGAGTCGCTGGAAACTACTTCAAACGTAACAGCAGAGGCCAGACGAGCTGTGAAGTACTAGGATGTTATTACGTAACTGAACTATTAAGCTGAAAAATACACAGTACAGCCCAAAATGCTCGGAATTCCACGGACTTTCCTTAGGAAAGGGATACATGAAGGCGACAAGTGTCCCAAACGGAGAATGTTTTCATTATGCCGTACAGTTATGCGGATTTAACACAATCAAAGGAAGGGAACGATAACTGACTCTTAACGGCCGGAGGCGATTTAGACTTCCAAAATACTTTCTTCTTGCGCTATCCGTTAAAAACTATCGAAGCAACGGATGTAGCTAAAGATGGAAAATTAGCAATCTCATTCAAATTAAAGATATTTCTTATTTTTCTGAATTTTTCTTACCTGTAGTTTTTCTCACAAAACATATTGAACTACACACTAATAAAGTGACTTGGCCAATTATAAACATTGATTATAGCCTCGGCTTACCAATTTCAGTGCGCTGTCCGTCAAATGGTCTACATATATCGGCCTATTTAATTCTACTTTTAGCTTAATACCAATAGCAATAATATCACAGTACAAGTGACAATAATATGCACAATTACATTCGAAGCACTGTAGTAATATAATTCTCGCTCAAATCTGTTCATTCAATACACTGCTTGTTTCACAGTTTTCTCAGCACTGCATGCGCTTTTTAGTGCAACATTTCACCGCTCTTTTGTTAACCCCCGCTTCACGGACACGTCATATTGTTGTTTGTTATTGAGAATTTTATTTATTTCTGATATTTTATAATCAAATGCACTATTAAACCAGAATTTTATTCTATTTTCGTCTTAGCCACATTAATTTCTGTCATTTGTCTTTCTCTACATTTACATCAAATTACTACGTATGCTATTGTTCTGAAATTAGTTTTCTGTGATTGACGCGGGGAAGTAATCAAAATTTGCTCTTTTAGGTTAATTCAGAACTACGAATTACTTTTTGTATCTAAAAATATGAGTAACTTATACCAATTTAAGCTAAAACAACATGGCATACGAGTCGGCCCGAATAATGCCTCCCATTGCTCGTATGTAACTTTAAACTTTAAAAAATATATACTTTTACTCAGAATAAATACTTAAAGTTTGTGATTTGAAATTATTTTTGAACATAACAATTACAATATAAAGTTTGTTGGTGAACCTGTGAAGCCCACATGTGGAAAAGCTTTATCTGTGTGTACGTTTGCGATGATTGCAAAGTGCGTTTAAATCCAAGAGAGAATGCAAATTAAGAGCAAACTGCACTCAAATGTTTGTGAAATGGCTACGGTTACAGTGCAGTCGAAATATCGGTCGTTCTCTCCCGAGCAACTGTCAGAAAAATCATCCCATTTCCTACAAAAAACCATGAGTGTTGACGAAAAGTCGTCTGCATTTTCCGAACCCCTAAAATTACGTGGACGGACAGTTCAGGGCACAGAATAAATATTAAAAGGGCCCGAATGAGCCATTGTAGTAGATCTACGCGCAGGTTTCAAATCTGACACGCCTTGCGCTTGTTTTCATCATTATTTTTATTTTTGGGTGAGTGTAACGGAAATAAAAATATAAAATTAAAAACCATAAACATTAGTTGTGTATCGATAAAGTTTAAATACATGTTTTCTATGCCAGCTGCCATTTTTCTTTAACAATATAGATTTACAAGTTTTCAAACGAAATGTGTTCAACATTTACAATTAATTACTGATTAAAGAACAACACATGTTTTTTTCCTAATAATTCGTCCTGAAGAGTCAAACTGTGCACACATGTGCTATGAATTTGTTCGTGCACTTAATATATGCCGGACTACTCTTAACCTTATTATAACACGTATATTTTTGTACAGTTAAATAATACACACACCGAAAAGGAAATACCATTATTCTTAACAATTAGCTTGCCTCTATCTCAGTCGCAACGATGTCTACGCATGTTGCATGATACACACGTTTCCACTACAATGACGGCTTTCAAATAATTCCGCGACAGCAGCGCTCCAGTGAGTCTAGCTTAATGCTCTTCCAATGTATTTCCAATATTCCCATGATTCCACAGGTAATTTGAGAAGCAGCTTCAACACCATCTAAATGTATTGCAGATTGCCTTGACTCTCCAGTTTATTCAGACGAATGGAACCGACAGAACCAAACGAGACAAATCTTACGACAGCCGAAGTTTACGAACGTTGTCAGAAGAAGACATGCGGGTTAACCATGGCAATTTCTGTTTACCTGCACGTGTTTGAACAAATCCGAGTCATCGGACGGAAACGCCCGACCTCGGCCGACCGACATTTTGGCTAAAATCGACTACACTGCTGCCTAAAGCGGCGGTCACAGCGGAGCCAATTTGGGTCAAACTTTCGGTCGATCGACATTGGACGATTTCTTTCGGTGTGCTGTATTCGTTCAAACTCGTGTAGGTAGCAGAAATGATCACCGGTTCCATCGGGTTCCATTGGAAGCCATCAGGTGCCATCGGAAGAGGTCATTCAGGTTTGCCCGAATGCATCCGAATACACCCGAAATTGTCCGTAAAATTTCTATAATTTCGCAGTTCATTGTTTGAAACTTTCGCGACAAGCACGGTATCTCCATGTATTGCTGATTAGCGATGGCGTGATTTCGACGAATGTGATCGACCAAATGAAACCAAATACATCTTCCGACAGCTAATGTTTCCGGACGCCGTCAGAAGACGTCGTTCGGGTTCAATATGCGAATTTCCATTTGATACAACTTATTTGACCGAACTGGGCATATCGGATGCACGTGTACGACATTGGCCAAAATTGCCTCCACTGTGGCCGTCGCCTTAGGACCGTCTGCAGTGCCAAGACCATACATGTAAACGGTTTGGAACGTATTTATCGCAAACGATTCAAAAACAAGCTGTGGAATTATACGAATTTTCGGACGATTTCGGGTGCAACATTTGGACGTTTCTAGGATGAAATAAACAAGACAATTTCGTTCGCAGTCGTCCAGTAGCGACAGACCGATTGTGACCTTAGCTTGAAGTTTCGCGACATCTGGCGGCCGCTGGACAAAGCATAAGCATATTTCGAGCTCATTGAATTTCGGTTGATAGAACAAATAATTATGATCGTTCTCGCTTTCCACGATGCGACCGCGGGTTCGATTCCCGGTCGATGCAAGGTTATAGTGTGCGCTTTCCTCGCAAAGTTCCATTATCTGTTGCAAAGTGACGATGAGAAAGCTCACTTCTTAGGTTGAGAAGACCAGAATACGGCGTAGGAATGTCTATGTGCAAACACACGTTCCCCTTAAACTATGACCCACAAGGCCGAGAGAAGTGACTGGAAGGCTTTGGCTTCTTACAGAGCTGTTGTGCCAAAAAACAGAAGTTTACTTTCTTGATTCTATCAAACGGTCTCTGCAGTTTTTTTTCACTGGGTAGACTTAACTATCTTGTCTGTCCTTCACTACTGCCACAAAATAAACGAGCATCTGAGTATTTCGGCGATACAAAAACAAAGTGACACACCTCAAATAATCTTGATAATTTTTGAGTAGTGAGTGAAGAAGGATATTTAGAAAATATAATATCTTAAGTTTTTTTTCTTAATGATAATTCTTGTCATCCGGTAGCGAGTGACCGCTTTATAAGGCAGCCTACGGAGTACTTTGTCTTTGGCGGCGAAACTCTGCACGATGTAAAACCAACCTGCAGAATGCCAATTTTTAACATGTCGCTTTTCTCACCCACCGATAAAGGCCACAATCAAAACAAAGCAAGAAAAAATGTACTATTTGGAGCACTTATATTGATATGTTAGATAACTTAATGATAATTTCTTTGTGTATTTAATTGAGAAGTTATGGGAGCCTTCTAACACGACCATTTCATTGCAAAATCCTTTCTTCACAGTTGTAATCGTTAAATCACAATTCGTGTGTGGCATAAGCTTCTCGGTTTTGTCAGTCGATGCCTCCCTTCTTCTCATAAAAAAAGGAAAAAAAGAACAGCCTCGCTTTCAACGGCGGCGGTCGAAAACATCGAAGCCTCGTCAGTCGCCGATGTTTGTGTGGGAGAGCCTCCAAGAGACGGCAGCGCATTTCAGCTGAACCGACAACCCCCTCTCCCCCTGCCGGACACAAATACTTTCCGCTTTCGCGACCTCCTGTAACCCGCGCAGGATTCAGGCTCGGCGCCGGCCAGAATTCTCAAGGCCACTTGCATCTTGCATTTTGAAACCCTGTCCCCAAATCCCCTCTATTTGCTTTTGATTGATTCGTTAGTGATTTCGGGTGCGTCAGCAGCTAAGGTCGTTAGTTCCGTTAGTGAAGTGCATGCTTTTGTTGCGGGAGGTGGCGGTGATTTTCCCCTAGTGACTGGCAAGATACGGCGCTGATCTACGTCGGCTTGCGAGAGTTTTCCCCAACCAGGTATCTCCCACCAGCGGGGCACTTCCCCCAATCGGGACAAGCTCTAAGCTCCCCACCGGTCTGCCGGCATGTGTGGTAGTGTGGGGCAACTGAGCGCGTTCGCGGGGTCCGCGCGACCTTTCCGTCCTCTTCCTTGTCCTTTACTTACACACACTTACCCTTATTTGCACAACAGTACGACACCCGGGAGAAAATACGCTAAGAGCTTTCCCGGCTGGGCCGGTGTCTTGCTGGTGGGAGATACCTGGTTGAGGAAAAACCCGCAAGGCGTCGTTTAGGTCGGCGCGGAATTCACCATCCATCGAGGAAGACAACCGTCACCTCGTGAGGAAAAGCATTCAGTACACCAGACATGTAAAGGTTGCGGGAAAAGTAACATGGTTACTTGAGCTCGTGGGCACTACGTCCAGAGAAATTGGCTCCAGATTTGAAATTGATGGTTGTGCAAATTGCTTCAGAGTAGCGTCATTGAATTCCGGGCCCATGGCAGTCTTTGAGGGAATAAATATTGTCATAAATTTAGAAATATTACTTCCCATTTTGTGGTTAAATCATTTCCATTAATATTAAATAATACATCAGTCAGGTTACAAATTCTCAAATGAGAGTAAAATTAAATATTTGGTTCAAACTATCTAGATTTAGTAAACATGTTAACTTAAGTGATATATTAGCATTAACTTTTTATGTTCAAGTTAGATGGTTCAACAGACAAGAAATTTTGTCTTTAAAGTACTGTCCGTCCGTATGCAAGGATTGTTAACTTATAGAGACTTAATTTATTTCACATTACTGTTAAATGGAATAAATAACTGAATGATTTAATAACATAACAAAAAACAAAAACAAGGAAACAATTCGCCAAGTTATTCCTGCCCCTTGACAAAAATGTTTATAAAGAAATATTTTTTTAAAAAGAAAACTTAAAATAGTAAAACAAAAAGTAAATAATATACACTTAATTCCAATCTCGATTGTTTGATAAAACAAATCTGGCAAACATATTTTCGAATGAAACCATCATTTTTCGCCGTGCGTCATATTGCGCGTGTACACCCCTTTCTGGATTTGGAGGGAAAGTAGGGCTGAGTCAGGAGAAGTTGCCTGTGCTCGAAGGAGCGCCGGGCTTGCAAGGCGGGCTAGTCACACTCGTGTGGGCGCGTGTGGACGTGCCTGCAGTACACCTACGGGACTAATGACCTTTAACAGTTGACGCGGCCGTAAACACGAAATAATCAATCAATCATAGCCGCTTCCAACAGCCGTCAAATAATTTAAAGATAATCCTGCTGATTTTGTTATATATGAAAGTGACATAACAAACTTGTGCTTGAGAGCGCCGACCTCTCTCTGGCATTTGTCCGAATTACCAGATGGGCAGAGCGACCATGCCAACAGCATATGCCTTGCGAAGTTGTGTTTACTACGTGCCACATCCGAAGACATAACTATGTAACTGCGTCAGTCACAAATTTGATTTTCTTATGTAAAAGTGTAACCGTGATACTTCTGTAGTTGACTGTTGAACACGAATGTCTTTGCTTTGGCAGGGTTTTGTTTCTCTTTTACTTATTTTTTCTCTTTTTCTTTGTTTAGCTCACTTGCTTCGTTTTATTTCCCTTCTCTCTCTCTCTCTCTCTCTCTTGTTCTTTCTTTCTTACAATTTTCTCCTTCCCTTTTTCTTACGATCACTATTTTCCATTCTCTCTTTACTTCTCTAGAGTTTGTTCTCTTACTAGCTAGCTCTCTTAACTAAAATATCGTATTTTGTTTACGTTTTACGTGTTATTTAATGTGAAGTAGATCATTCTGTGAGAAGTTGATGGCTATTCGCTGAACAACTTCTCTTGATAGTTTGTGCAGCCTTGAACAGCCATGAGTTTGTAAAGCTTTTAAATGTACAAACTAAGAGTGTTTGTCGTATTTTTGAAAATGTGTAAGGTTTTTGAACAATTGATATTTGGTGGAAAAAGGAATAAATATTTTCTCCAACATTATGATCTGACACCTTAGTGTTCCGTCATTTAAGAAATGGACATAACCATGCACAACCCAAAATAAGAAAGGCCCAACTACCTTTTTTTCTGTTTTTTTTTTATATTTATGTATGACATTTTACACGTAAATGAATAAAATGTACTCCAATGAGAATAAAATTAGAACTTTAATGTCTTCTATATTACTAATTTCTCCTGCGCGTAGAAATTGAAAGAAAACTATGCAACCATCATAGAGATGTCTGTACTTTGTTAGCTACACATTAATTGGAACAAAAATTCAAAAACAAAGTAAGTTTAGATTTTAACTGAAAAATACAAATATTTTATTGTGCAATTATTCCTAGTCTCCTTCTTCCCATAACGACTGAGTTCTCTTACTAGTAATGCTTCTTACGTAACATCTGTGTGAAGCGAAAACAATTCAGCAAGGCTCCAAGGAAGAGGCTGCTCATCATTAAATTTTTGTTGTTTCCGTTTTGTGGTATGGATCAGCAACATTTTTGATAATCTTACACTGTGTTGATCAGCAACATTCTCGATATGTAAACAACCGTTGAATTGTATAAATATACATTTGTTATTGCAGAGTTAATAAGTAATATTTATGATAAAATATTTAATGTATTGCAAAGTTGTTGAGGAGTATTTTATTTGTTATTCTTGACTAGCGTGGGTATTGACATTTGAAAAATGTTTTTTTTGTATATATCAGCATTATAAACGACCTTTTCTGTTGCAAGAAATCGTTCATAAAAGATTACATATTTTACGGCACCTATTATAATTTTACGGTACGAATGTTTGCGCCATCACACATTCAGCCAATCGCAGCGAGAAAATTGTAGGGGAGGTGGCGGTGAACGGAACAGCCGACCACCGTTTTTTCGCAAAGAGGTAAAATATCGGAAACCTGGCAAAAAAGTTGTTTCGCAAAGAAAGTTTGATTATCTTATAAACGTATACTGTTTTTATTAAAAAAAGCGTTTGGAACTCGTTTATAATGTTCCTTTATTGCATTCGTACAAATTTGACAACTCGCTCTTAATGTCGCTCGTTTTCAAAACGTACTCGTGCAATAAAGCTTGATATTATAAACTAATTGCATAAACTATTTCTTCAACAGCATTGTAGCAGGAAAGACGGAAATCTCCTGCTGTTGACTTTCCACATCTTTGCACAAGTTTAAATAATAGTCATTTTCTAGACGGCTTTCTTAAAGGTGAAGCGCCTTTGAGATGAATCATCGTCGATCTACATTCCGCCCGTAGATCAGAGTGGAAGTAGGTCTATTGCCGAGGTATTTAAAACCCAGGAATTTCGCCCGCGTCACTGCCCCACATGTTAAGAGGGCGGCGTTACATAATTCCACGATTTGTGGCAGGCAGCTTCGGCTCTTGAGAACCGTGTCCTGCCCGATTACTTTTCAGGAATATACTGCTTATCCACGTCGTTAAACGACGCAAATATGTAGGGACGGATCGAACGGGTCAGGAACATGACTTGTGTTAAGGCGCAAATTCCATTATAACATATCAACTTTTAGTTTTGAGCGTATTGTGAAGGTCTGCCAATATTTTGTTTCTGTTTGAAAAATAAATGTACTGCTGAGAGTGTGATTCAATAAAACGAATGTAACTTGGTGCCTAAATGATACGGTGTTTAATATCTGTTTCAAAATAGTCTTTGATGTTGAAGTGTTTGAACCGAAAATATTTTTTAAAATATATAAGATGTTTTTAACTGCTACTTATGTTGAATAAGAAATATTTTTCTCAAAATACAACACAATATCCACAAAGTAGTGTTGATTCATCAAGATAATTTTATATTCTGTAACGGATTGACCCGTTCCTTGAAAATTCAATTTACTTGAAATGTATATGTGTGATTATTTTGAGTGTAAGAAAAATTACATCAGCGAGATCAGCGCAATGAAGTTAACAGATGTTTCTTATGCCATTCTTTGTATAAACGGCCAAAACGATTTGGACCATTGTCAATTTTCCCCAAAATGTCATCTTTGTTTTCATTAATAAAAAGATAAAATCAATTTTTAGATTAAGCATTCAGTTAGTCATGTTAAATAATGATATCTCTGTTTGTGATTTTTTTACCGCTTTTAACATTTCCGAGATGTATAAAAAATCTAAGGCTTTTCAACGTGCTTCTACAAATGTCCTCTATCTTTCGAGGTTAGGGGATTTAGGGACGACACGTTAAAGCTCCCATTTTCTTTTCTCTTTCTTTTCATTTTTCATTCTACACTTGTAATTTCTACCTGACTCGCACTGATTCTTTCGTGATGATTAAACATTTTGTTTTCGAGTTGAAATTTGTCATTCGTTTCATTTAATTACAAGATAAATCTGCTATTGTAATCTTCATAAATTATTCTCATTACATATAATTAGAACAATTTTTTACCTTAATATGAAATATTTTCCCCTACTACTCATCCTATGCCCTGGGAATGAATTTTTCATTATTTTTAATATCATTTAATTGTTATTAACATTCAATTGGCATTTTAAATAACATTGTGAAGAAACAGCTTTGGAGTATCTTATCGAATTCCTTTTCTTATAAGTGAGGTGTCCATTCCTCCATACCAATGGTTACAGCTTCATACCAACAGTCTAATTGAATTGAGTTCCTAATCACTGGCCTCGGTCCATCGCCTCAAGACGTCTCGTAGTGCTCTGCCACGCCGCTAGATGGCTGACGCTGCGCTTTCTATGAACGTTCCGCATTGGGCTGAACAGGACTGAAATATGCGAAATGGCGCGCGGAGTAAAAACAAAGTTAAACCTATCACCTGGACCTGAAGTTTAACCTGATACCACCCGTCAGATTACCTAGGTTCTGTCGATACTCACGTCAATAGCCTAAAGATGTAGGCAATGTGGAGTCGGGAAGGGGGCCCCAAGCCGCTCGAACCTTAGTTCGGGTGGCCCCCAGTTGGGCATTCGGCTTCGTGGTGTCAGTGGCCCGATACTCTGGGCAAAGATGGAATACTTATTCTCGGCGCATGTGATTGGCGTATTGGTTTGACTCCGATACTACTCCAGAATGCTAGTAGCACTGAGATAATAGGGCGGCCCCAATCCATACAGTGGATGGGGAGGTTGCCGTGAGGGCTAACAGCGTTCCGGCGGGATCCGGATACCAGCCTGCTAGCGTACTTGTTCGTCGGCGGGGGTGGGGGGGTGTGTGCTGATAAAGGCGAAAAGCCATAGGTGCGTAACATGGGGTCTTGTGCCCCTTGGTAGAAAAAGGCTTTGTGTAGAGTAATAGCCCACGCAGGGGCCTTGCTACTTCAAAATATGTGAGTGTTTGGGGGATAAATGAGGGGTTATGGTCAAGAGCAAGGAAACCTACAGTTTATAAATGACGAGAAAATATATGAAAAGTGTCTCGAAAATCTCTGGTAATATTTTTAATCACGATTCTAAACCGGTGATCACAGTGGTGGTTTAACATTGGCTTCCACTGGATGAATTATGGTACGATCGTGAGGGGAGAAAGATGAGATAAATGACGTAATACTGTTTCCGCGAACAACCTGCTGTGTGTAGTGCGTGTTTTTATGAGAGGGGTGAGGTTATTACGTTGCTCTTTAATGAGATCCAGCTTCAATCTACAGGGGGCGTGTGAGTTTTCCGCATACAGGTATTTCCCCTAGAGGGGCACCGCTTCATCTACGGCAAGCTCTAAATTCCCGATTGGTCTCTCGTCATACGTGTTAAGTGTAGTGCGTGTAAGTGTGTGTAAGTAAGAGATGAGGATAGGACAAGGAAGAGAAATGAAAGATCCACGCACGCGGTCCGTGACCCGTTCGGTAGAGTACTACTCTGGCATTCGCCTGATGTCGATCGGAGAAACCACGCAAAACTACCGATGAGAGGAGCCGTCCGTTAGAATTCTCCTCCAGACACGGAACTCGACCTAACTAATTAGAAAATTGTACCACCGTCGGGACTCGAACCGAGGACCTCCCAGCCACACGCACCGCAGAGAGTTTCAGTGCATTGCTGCCCTGAGCCACCTCTCCTGAAACGAAGGCGGCGGCGTGCGGGCGAATGCTCGGCCAAGGCAGCGTGCGGCGCGGCCTGCGAATAGCCCCGGGGGCGGG
>BOPP01000003.1:23614533-23635391 GCA_017312745.1 Gryllus bimaculatus
ACGGTTCGCGCCGAGGGCCGACGCCGGCGCGCGCGGCGTGTGTGTGGCCTGGCGCCAGCGGGAGGGGCGGGCGGGGCGGTTGAGCGCGCCGACCTCCTAAGTATAGCAGGTGCAAATTGATCGGCCTGGCCTGGGGGCTGAGGCGTGCGGGCCGCGGCGCCTTCCGAGGCCAGCGCCAGTGCCCCTGGCCCGCCCGCGCCGCAGTCGCTCCGCTCACGCACCGCTCCGCTCGCCGCCGCTCTCCTTCCATTCGGATAAACTACCGCTCGCAGCGCATTGCATCCCTCCCCCTCCCCCTATCCCTTCCCCCTCCCCTCAATTCCCTTCTCTTGCTACCCCTTTTTGCGAGCTTGCTGCAAGCACCCAAGTCGTAGTCGTTAGTACAGGTCGTTGCTGCTCGATTGGCGAGTCAATTCGTGCTCCATTCGCCTCCGTTCCTGTACGCGACGGGCCTCTGCATTATGTTGTCCCTCCCACCTTTTGCCTCTCTCTCACATTCATTCTTTATACGATTATCGTACGTTACGCTCCAAGTTGCGAGAAGTGTTGTCATTGTCCCTAGCTGTCAAGTGTTCTCGTCGCGGTATTTGCCGGTCTTCCGCTGGGAAGCCACCCTTGTGTGCGCCATGATTCTCCTCCCCATTCCCCCGTTACCCCCTCAAGCGTCTCCTGGAAAAATAGTCCCCTTCAAGTCACGTTTCAGGCGAAGTCGACGTTCTAGCTGATGCAAATCACATGCTCGTTTGTCAGCTCTGCTCTCATCAGTGCGGAATTCACCTTGACTCGAATGATTTCCATGCCTCTTTCTGCCTCTTTCCCATCCCCTTCCACGGTCTTCCTGCAATTGCACCCTCTTTCTCCAATCACCAAGTCATGCGAGAGAGCAGAATCTTGGCACTCGCTGTTGCATCTCTCGTTCGCTCATATATCCTTTTCTTCCGGTAAACGGCCGTTGTCTCGCACGATTCCCTTCCCCTATTCCCTCTCTCCTTTCCGGCCGCTGCCAGCACGCTTCCCCCCTCCAACTTCTATGCTCAGTGGCGAGAGTGCGATGGCCGATTTTCTTTAGCTGTCAAGTTACTCGTTCGTTTACGCTCTCACCTCCACATTTGGGAAGTCACCGCTTGTCGCGAATGACCTCACCCCGCATCCCTCCTCCCCCTCTCCACTGCGCTTCCTACAAACATCTGCCCCTCAATGTCCCGTTCAGTGCCGATGTCGTGTCCTAACTGTCAAAATTACTCGCACGTTCCGCTGTCTGTTTCGCTACCCTTCCGAGGAAATCACCTTGTGGCGGCCTAAACTAGATCTTGCGTTACCCCCCTCTACCTTTCTCTTGAAATCCCATCCTTTCCTGCAGCTGTCCTCTTCTACACTACGCTCATTACGACCATAATGTCCTTGTTCGCTCATTGTCTCTTCACTTCGATTACGAGTGCTTGTGCTGTGATTCCCTTTCCCTCCCTCCTCCATTTCCCATTCACTCTTCTCACAAATTTTCATTTCTTGGGCTTCAGCAAGTAACCCCCCCCCTCTACAGCGCCATGTTTAGTCGAAGTATTATGTCGCTGTCTGTGAAGCTGACAAAGTCGTTCCTCGTTGCCGCACTCTATCCCTGTCCCTCTCGTAAACGACAGTTAATGTGGCGCATATCTCGATTTTTAACCTCTCCTCCCACCCCTTTCTTATCCCCTCACCCCCTCCTCTTGCCTCCAACACTCCACCCATTCCACACCCTCCATCCCACACTCCCTCCACCCCCTTCTATCCCCTTCACCCCTCCTCTGGCTCAACACCTCCACCCATTCACACCCTCATCCCACACTCCTCCACCCTTCTATCCCTTCAACACCCTCCTTGCCTTCCAACACCTTCCACCCCATTCCACACCCCTCCATCCCAAACTCCCTTCCCTCCACCCCCTTCTATCCCCTTCACACCCTCCTCTGCCTCCAACACCTCCACCCCATTCCACACCTTCCATCCCTCACTCCCTCCACCCCCTCTACCTCCACCACCCAATCCCTCCGCCCCCTTCCGCAGTCCACCCACTCTACTACCCTCCACTCCCCAGCACCCCTTCACTTCCCTCACCCACCCTTTGTATTTCTAGCGCTGGCCACACGCTCTCCTCTCCTTACAGCAGTAATATGATGTGCGATGTCCTTATTGCTCGTTATTAGTCCTCTTCTGATTTAACATAACATTGCTTAAGCGCGCGTATTTGCCCCTTTCATCCCTTTCACCTCTGCTCACCCGGATGGCTCAGGACATCAACTAATGTCCCTGCAATCCTTGTAACTGCGAGGTTCTAGGTTCGGGTTCTGACGGTGACAGGTTTTCCGACAGCTACGTCGAATCTAGTCGCTGACTGAAGAAGAATTCTAGCGGCTCCCGGCTACTCAGATCGCTAGTTTTCCGTAGTTTCTCCACCCATCACCAAGCAAATGCCGAAGCAGTAGTCGACCAAACTGCGTCGCAGTCTGCGTCGCAGACTGTGCGCGCTTTTTTCTTCCTCTTCCTTGTCATATCCTCACCCCTTAAATACACTTACACTAATATGCACTACACTGTCACACCTGCCGAGAGAAAACTGTCCGGAGCTTAGAGCTTGTCCCGGCTGGGGCGGTGCCCCGGTGGTGAGAGATACCTGGTTGGGAAAAACCCTGTCATCCGACGGTAAGTCGGCGTGGGAACTCGCCATCCAGCGGAGAGAGATTACCGCCAATTCCCGAGAACCTTTATTCACACTTATAGGACTACTGACCTAACAGTCGACGCTCCCGGAATCACTAGTAATCAATCAGTCGTCAGTACCATTAACACAACAATATCGAGATTGTCAAACCTCGAGTAACGATATTTGCAATTTCGATAAACATCAATGCACAATATTCGAAAGGAATTAATGTACATTTGACAACATTCAAAATATTTGTATTGTGTTGATATTTATAAAAAATTAGGAACTGCCCAAATTATACTTAATAGAATATATCTTACTAATTAGAGTATTGAGTGTTTTTTCCAGCGGTCATACGTTTTGTCGAATAAATAGACAGAACGGGAAGAATGAGTGCGCCTGAAATTTTAACATGGTTGAAACATCGATTAATTAAATGGAAGTACTTAAGTTACTTCAACATTACTGCTGTTTTAGTACAGACACCACGACTTTAATATTCCCATTATTATTGTTTGATATTGAACAATACTGTGTATGGGATTATCAAGAAGTGTTTATACCAGAAGATCGAAATATCGCTTCTTCCTTGTAGAGAGCTGTCTGCGTGGTTCAATGACCTTCGGTCCCAAACAGAGCGCCACGTGGAGCTGTTCAAACTTGCCCGCGGCGGAACTGTGCAAATTTAGAAAATCTTAGGGTGACGCAATCCGGGTCGCCTCGTTTGACGGGAGTGCCTTATAGTGTTTCGTTCCATCTGGGTTATGCCACCGTCGGTGATCGCAGATTAATTGTTAGTGATTCCCGGCTCGTCAACTGCTAAGATCATTGCTCCTCTATGGGCAGTGCATGTTTTCCCCTCGGGATGTGTCAGAGATGGCGAGATCTACCGGCGACCTACTGTCGGCTGATGGGATTTTCCCCAACCAGGTATCTCCTTCCAGAGGGGCACCATTTCAGCCAAGCGGTACCGGCTCGACGTGCATGATCGGTCTTCCATCACGTGTGGTAGTGTACTGCAAGTTGTAATGTGAGTGTGTGTAACGTAGGGGAGAGGCCTGGGCAACGAAGAGGAAGGAAAGATTTCGCATTCGCCTTGTGTTAATCGGAGAAACCACGGAAAACTACTGACCATTGCAGCCGACCGCTGGAATTCTTCTCCAGAAAGGGAATGAATTCGACCCAGCTGACAATCTAGTGTCGAAGCTCCTGCCACTATCGGGATCCAAACCTAGGATCTCCCGGTCAGAGGCACTATGGTGAGATGTTGACAGTTGATGCCCTCAGCCACAAAGGGATAGCCGAGCTTTACCAAATCGCGCAGCACCAAGTGTGACAAATACGCTTCCAAAGTGTCACAATGTCGCTAGTACAATTTTGCAGTTATTTTGTGCTGTAAGTGATTATCGTCGTATTTACGCTGTGTTGTATTTATATCCTAGTGGAAGTGGTATTGGCGTTTCGTAGGTACTTTCTTTTGTATTCTTTGGCACATCCCGACGTTCCACTCTCGGTACCCAGGAATCTTCTTAAAGGCGAAGGAATTTTGAATTGCCAGGGTGTTCAACCTATAACATCAGCTAACTGGGAATCTTGGTAGTTGAAGTTACTCTTCAGTTTTCGAATTTTGGGAGCATTATCATTTACTTGTGGGATATGAGTGGTAATTCTAAATAAATATATAATTATATTTTTAAATTAATTTAAAAATATTATTGGTGGACAGAAATATCGATTGTTGAATTCATAAATTCCATAGCTAATATTATTCTACTCCTAACATTCACTGTGATTGCATTGAGTCACTGTCAACACGCAAACATTTTCATAATAGTTTGTGGAATTTCAGTGTTTTCTATTTTTAATTGTTAAACTAATTTTTAATTCTATTCCATTTTGAAGCATTTTTATTTAAGATTAGAACACTCTGAACAGAAAGAACACATTTGTCTGAGCTTTCTTCGCCACCCTCCTACTTTGGCACTTTCCCTATTTCTTATCACGTCCACGTGCGTCTGCAGTACATTTGTGATTCATGTGCTTATCTATCTCTTTCTTCAGGAATGAATTTCCGAAGACATGTTGATTGTAAATGACACTACGGTTTAGTGCATTTTAAAATTTCTAATTTATATCAATATATGAGTTGATGAAACAATTAATTGAAGGTCTTGTGTCAGTTACAAAATAATACATACCAGATACAGCAAGTCATTCTCTGTTTGTAAATATTAATATCTCAGTGCGGCTCAACTTTTCTGTGTATATGTCTTGTTTACATTAATGAAAAGGTTCGGGTGCTAACAAGATGAGTCAGACATTGACAAAAATGTTGCCTTATGTTATTCGTTCATATTAATATCTTGTGTGGCGAATCTGGTTACTGCTCCAAGCACAGCTCAATACGTAATTAAAAGCTTACTCCATTCTTCTAATCTTTTCCCGTATGCACATACCCTTTAAGCTGACAGTTATAGTCCGCGAGATTTAGTAGCACCCTGTGTGACAAAATCGTAGATACACGATTTCTCTTCTATTTTATTTTCTGCGGCAAATACAGTGGCTCGCGTAGAATTAAGGTGACACGTAAAACTCCTTTCATGTTTGTCCCTCACAACTTAGAGGCTTCAGTCTCATGAGATAGAATTGTTATCTGTTTTAATTATCGAAGATAACTAGTTCAACAAGTTTCTCGTAACAAATTTTCTTTGAATGCGTTGTTTAATTTTTTTCTACATTTGAACCTGCATTTACGTGAATTTATATTTCCTACCAGCGGCGCACCGCCCCAGTTGGGTTAAACTCTAATTTCCCAACTGGTCTTCCGTCGTGTGTGGCAGTGTAGTGAATGTACGTGTGTGTAAATAAAGGGCAAAGACAGGAGAAGGAAGGGGAAGGAGAGATCGCGTGCGGTATGTTGCCCGTTTGTTAGGGTGCTGCTCCGGCATTCCCTAGTGTTGATCGGAGTTACCACGGATCATTACGATTCATGTTAGAGTACCTTTGTATACATGGAGATACGGGCGCGAAGTACGTGCTGTTTTGGCACCACTCGTTTACATAAATAGTGGTTTAGTGCCTTGTAGCTCTTTAGTGTTTCGTACATTGTACCACCTAGAATTTTTTTGGCATTATTCGCGCGTAAAATGTCAAGCGCAGGCATATGTTGTTTTCTTACGTTTACGGCAAATTGCGTTTACGAAAACTAATATAGATATGTAGTTCAAATTTGTTTTGACAATCACCTTCACGTGTGAAGAAAGGAGTTCAAGGATACAGATATGTAGTTCGATAAATGGACAAGTATAAGGGTTCCAACGAACTTGAGGCGTCATCTTGATTAATTTTCACATGTGGTGTACCGACCTCCAATTTTACTCTCGCATTTGCGTGTGAGTAATTGTGGTGTTTGACTCTGGAGACTGTGAAAGTGATAATGCAAATGTGTTTGAAGTCTGAGTTCGCCACCGGACATCCATAAACGTAGCAGGAATTGGACAAATGCCAAGTGTTAGGCGAAGGTAGTGAAAACGAACGATCAGAGAACGTTCAAACCCCGTCAAAGCACAGATTTTATTTAAGTTAGTTCTACAGTTACTAGAGAGAATAAAATGACAATTTCACATGTTTTACTCTGTAAATAATAACAACACATTATAAAATATGGTACTTGTCTTTTCTGGTCCACCTTTCATGTATTCCAGTCGTCAATTATGTAAACGGATTAGTTTCTACAGCAGCTAATCATTTTACACAGTTTTACATTGGCAGTTGAAATTTTATACTTGTGATGCCAGTTAATAAGTTCAAAACTCACAAAAAAGCAATTGTAAATTTATGTTTTTAATTTAAAATACTGTACCATTATGTAACTTGCCATGGTGTATTCACCCTTGCGTAATGCTATGCAATTACACCATTTGTGAATAGTAATGTTCCCCTTGCGTGTCGACGCTTGTGTTCGGAGCGATGTCAACACCTACTCAACGATAGAAGAATCTTCTGTGTGAACTACAGGCGCGTTTGTAGATTCTGCGTTGAGGGCCCGGTACACGTTTGAATATTTTTGTAATTTAGTACACGAGAAAAATACATAAATTTGATTCCACTTAGCGGCATGAATCATTATCCAGCAATGCTGCCAACTTTCATTGAACACGATAGCTCACTCCTTCATCTTGGGAGTGGACCTTGTGGTATTTACCTCTCTAACAGAAAAGGGAACTTGCCTGAAAGGGAAGACTCCCAAAGACGGGCGGACTTCTACAAAGTAGAAGAGAAGGTGGGAAATTTAAACCTGAACATAGTATTCGTATAGTGGATTATAATAGCAATTTCACATGTATATTTACGTTTATAAACAAAACGAAGAAGAAGTCAACATTTTAATTAAAATACTGGAGTAGTGAAAAAAAAGTTTAAAAAAATAACGCCGGTATTCAAACTTGAGTCTGTCTGTAGAATGGCTGTATGAAAATTATCTTATTGACTAATTCCAGTAGAATTTATAAATAAGAATAATGTTATCATTTTCCGGGTATATCTCTCATCTTGCGTTAAAACGAATAAGAAAAAAATGAAAAGGGAATCATCGTGTATACAATTGGTTGTAAAGTAATTTCTGTAAATGAAGTTTTTTCAAATCATATATTATTTTAAAAAAAGGAGTTTACTACTTATTCTCCAGTAAAGCTAGTATCTAATTCGTTGACGGTAAATAAAGCTAGTTTTTAGAATCTTATTCTTTCACATTAATATTTCTGGATTGTTTAGCATTTACAACCACTTTGTAATATATCTGCCAGCAGCATGATGGTGTTATGCCAGCTTTACTTACCAAACTCTCATACATCATTCTATGGAAGCAAACATCGCTGTCGTTGGCGTTGTCGCTGACAAAGTGTACGAGCAATGTCGTATTTTCGGATTACAAGAGATTATTGACAAGTGTGTCATAAAGAGGAACCAACTCTAACACTAAAAAATATATATTTATTATAACAGGTTAACTGCAATTAACGCATTTTAATGGTTGTCATTTTTAACTGAAGGATTATAGACAAAATAAATTATAAATTATTGTATATACATTTCAGTAAAATGGTCCAATCCGTCCTCACTGGTAAATCAACGTGTCATGTCAAGTAAGATGTAACTGTCTCTGTAATATCCCTGGATGTAATATAATTGTTGTATTATAAGAAATGAATATATTTCTTTAGCAAGAAACGTTAACACAGACATAAAAAGAATACAATTTACACATTCGATTGTTTTGGGGATTAATTTTTCTTTGTGTACAACTAATAATTTCTTTTAATATAAACAATTTACACGTTTCTGGAGGGTTTACGTGTTTCTGAAATGTAAATTTTTGCAATGAAGTCTTTTTTCAAACTAACACCTGAGTGCATAATTGCGCCTCAACCATTCGGAATATCCAAGGAGTTTAATAGACAAAATATATAATAAATGTAATGTTACTCGGAGTATCAAGGGCAAAATCTCTAGTGACAGACTTTGTCACGCGTGAACGCCTGTAACAGCGGACGGCAGTGGGCGGGGCGGGGTGGCGACGAAGTGGGGCGGCAGTGGGACCGCATGGAAGGTTGCCAACAACGATACGTGTCATTAAGGGAACAACTGTCTAATGGGAAACCAACAAAATAATCACGCGATAACTGTCACCGATGAAAAGAATATTAGACCTATTCTCACAAAAACGTATGTGAAAATGAATGGGTGTGGTAAAACTAGTAATCCTATGTTTACACAGTGGTTTAGGTTGGAGAGGATTTATTTGCGAATTTTTAGAAAGAAAAATAAGAACTCATAAAGTAGTTGTATTATTACTCGCTTCACATTATACCGTATTTTTTTCGTTGTAAACCATCTATGCCTATAAAGACCTCTTTAGGAGGAATATTTTAACAACACGTTTCTCATATATTGCTTTGCTTACATCTTACTCTTCATTACATGCTCTTGCTTGCAAACTTACTCTAAAAATAATCAAACAAACAAACAAACTCCATGCTGTTAGCTTATGTTTACGTGTTAAGTTTATTATGAAACGCAATGACTGTGTTAGCCGATGTCGGAATTTTCGAATACTGCATGACTAAATGGCTTCAAAACAGTGCACGAAGAGTCAAAGGCTTCGAAAAAACACTTTGACTAAAAAAAGGTCCCAGGAATTATCAATTGCATGTGCAGGGGCGGATCCAGAGACGGTTATTGGGAGGGGAAATTAAACGTAATTTGGTCGAACATGTCATTACATATTTTGTAAAATGTCGCAGGCTACACTCAGCTCATACTGCAATACAATTGATTAACCGAAAATATTTTTACTAGAAAGTTTCGAGACAAGTTAAAATTAAGTTACAGAAAAAGTTTAGGGGGGAAATCTCCCTCATTTCCCTCCCCGTGGATCCGCGCCTGGCATGTGTGAATCGATATTGAGTGCATGGTTTCTCATTACAAACAATATTATCAAATAGCTCTTAAGAAAGCGGGAATAACGAATGAAAAGGTCAGGATGACAACTGGCATGTTGAAAGACGGAATACGAGTATAAACTAAACAATCCGTTTAGGAAGTCATGGGTCACCACGGATAAATACAAGGGGTGAGAAAACAAGGGATTTAGGAGTTTCGTTGTTGCAGGTGACCATCTTCTGTAATAGAGAGATGTTGTGAGAACGAAAGGCAATGTAGTAAGAAATATAAGGTCATCTTTGTATATGACTTCGTTACTTTTGAATTGAATTAATGCATTACTTTGTTACCAAGATCTCGAAATACTGTAGTCCTGAATCACTTTTTGTTTCATGTTTTAAGGAAGATACTTTCATAACACATTGGAGAACAATGCTATCAAATGAATATTGGTGGTTTTTGCATAAACGCCCCGGAAGCGACGCCTGTGTGTTAGGCAACCCATCCAGAATAATACATATTTGCATGGCGGGGTGGTATCCTGCCCCTGCTAAATATTACTGCTGAAGACGGACAGTAAATATTTGTTTAGAGATCTAGTAGAGACTCAAATACCTCTTTTCATGAACTGATGAAGAGAGAAAGTAGTCTTGAAGAAGTGCGAGTTGCAATATTTCATTAGTGATTAGTAATTCTCAAAATAATATCATTATTATCGTATTTTGGATCACTGTCAAGTCAAAAGTATCAGTTTAATTTAGTAGTTATATATTTTACAATAACCACTTTCTTTGCGTTATTTTTTGTTTTCTACCGTATATAAATATATATAACAAATATAATAGAAAACAAATTATATTTATATATATATATATATATATACGGAATATAATTTGTCTTCATGATTATTCATTAACAAGATTCATATGTCAACGGAACTCAATTTTTCTTTCGTGTTAAGCATTATAAATAATGTTCATATAATCCAAAGCCTACCAATCAAACGATCCGCCTGTGGTGCAAACCTGCGTTTATTTCGATAGCCAGGAAAATTAGTTTTTTGTAACTTTTACAAATGAAACATACCATAATCAGCGATCAAAATGTATTCACGTAAACAAGTGTTTGTTTGTTTTAAGTTAAATTTATTACCTTCCTTCAATCTACTTTATTTAATAAAATATACAGAGAGATATTTCATAAGATAAAATTATGTTTAATGAAGAGCAAAATTAATTGTGCGACTAGAAATTATAACCATAGTGATAAAATATCATTATAAAATGTTATTGGTTAAACGATAACACTCTCATTCGGATTTGGTGGATGCATTAATATCTCCAGGAAATCTAACGTCTGAATTAATTAGAAAAATTGGAAGTGTGTACTGATATTAAAAATAGACAGATTCCTATAATACCCCAAACAAGTCGGGTTACGTCAGCAATTTTTGTACTATTAAAGCTATTGCAATGCTGTGGATATAATTTACTGTCATGAGGATCCTGCAGAATCAAAGTTGACTTGAATATGCATGAAACCTATTAAAGCAAAAATAGAGTTTCTGTATCAATTAGTTCCATGTCTGACAGTTCTGTAAAAAATATTGAAACAACTGTAACTCTTCAAAATGAACTAAAGTTAGGCGACTCATCTGAATAGGATGATAATTGAATATTCTGTTTTGTCAATAGCTGTCGTATACTATCGTAATAGGGATCGTGAAAGCAGTCCGTATTGTATTGCCGTAAAGCATCAGAATCACTACTTATAAATTAATACACTGAGATAATTTGGACCACATAGAAGGTGAGCTGAGATGCTAAACCCGGTAGTACATAGACCATTGATTGGTAGCGAGGAAGCTTTCAAGTTGTGATTACTTTCCAATCATGCAATCCACAATGAAACGCTCTAGAATACGCCTGAACTATGGTCAACGATAAGCCAAATGTAAAGCCTCAAGATTCGGGCTGCCGTTAGAAATCGGCCAGATTAGAAAAGTTACGGTGGCGGAATATGCTTAATTGCTTTATAAACGATAAAGATTACAATCAACAAACAAATCAACTCCGTTAATATTATATAGTATAAATATTATTATACTCTCAGTAGATTGAACGAGTTTTATTAAATCAAATAGCCTCTTTATGAGGCCATTTACAAACCATCTAAAATATCGGAAAGCTATGAAAAACATCACTTAACGTACAGTCGGACTGTTTGGGGTGGTCTACAGGTACATCTGCACCACCACAAAATAAGAAACGTTGGGAAATTCAGGACGAAATGATTACATCAAATTAAAATTTAATGGAAAATAAATATTCGTAATCGCCTCATCAGTGATAATGATGATCGTAACCTACATAATTAACACCAAGAAATATATTCTATAAGTAGTCCTTATTACACTTTAAATAAATTAAACCAGTTCTAACATCTTAAAAACAAAATAACACTATGTGTGTTGCCAACCTCCTCCGCCACCAGCCCTCACAAAATTCATGAAAAACAGGAAGGAAAAGAGCCATTTACCATACTGCTGGAGCGTGCATTTAAATCGCCCTTGACAGACGTGAATTGATTGTCTTATTGGTGATTCCGGACGCGACAACTGTTGAGATCATTAGTCTCGTAAGTGAAGAGCCTGTTTCTAACGCGGATTTCTCCCTATCAAGCATCTGCCACCAGCGGGGCACAGCCCCAGTCGGGATATGCTCTTAGCTCTCGACTGGTCTCCAGACATGGGTGGTAGTGTAGTGCATGTAAGTGTAAGGGTGTGTAAGTAGTGAGAAAAGGACAAGGAAGAGAAGGAAAGTCCGCGCGTGTTCCGTGGCCCGTTTGTTAGGGAACTGCTCCAGCATTCGCCTGGTGACAATAGAAGAAACCGCTGAAAACGGCCGTTCAGAGCTACAATTCTCCTCTAGACAGCGGCTGAATTCGACCTAGCTATCTACCTAGTGTCGACAATCCTGCCTCTTCCGAGACTCGAAAACTACGACCTCCTGGTCAGAAGCACTGCAGTGACATCAGCCACCTAAGCCGGCGCAAAATTCATGGAAACCAAAACGAAGGCCAAAAAGCAGCCGTTACCACACAGCTGGACCGTGCACTTAAATCGGCCTTGACAGCCGCGAATACTCGGCCGAGCGCAGCGCTTGCGACACGGACGCACATTCGCCTGGAAGCGCGCCCACCGGGTCTCTGGAGCAAGGTGAGCAGGTGAGCGCGCGGGCGAGGCGTCGGTTGCTCGCGGAGGGAGAGTGAGGGGGAGAGAGCTCTTCATCACCGCGATGGCAGCGACCTGGCGGCGGCGAGAGAAGTTATTTTCACGAGCTTTAAGCAACGAGTGAATAATGATATCACAGAGATAGGCTCCGGATTAGGACGCACGACGGCTGTGACGGCAACACGTCCGCGCGGAGGTGGAGTCTGAGAAATCTTGCCGTCGTATTTTCAGACGCGGGTCGTTCATTGTTTGATTGATTATTAGTGATTCCGGGCGCGGCAACTCTAAGGTCATAAGACCCGTGAGTGTAGTGCATGTTTTTATCGCGAGAGGTAGCGGTGATCTTCCCCCGCGAGATGAGATCCGGGAACGACCTACCGTTGGCTAGCGGGGTTTTCCCCAAGAAGGTATCCCCCGCAAGCGGGGTACCGCCCCAGCCCGGAGAAACTAACCTCCCGATCGGTCTCCCGGCATGTGCAGTAGTGTAGTGCATGTTAGTGTGGAGTGTACGTAGGGAGTAAGGGTAGATAATGAAGGAATGATCGCGCGCGTTCCGTGGCACGTTTGTTAGGGTACTGCTCTGGGAATTGCGTGGTGTTGATCTACGAAAAACTACGAAACTGCTGATCAGAGTAGATACAGAATTCTCTTCCAGAAAGCGGCTGAATTCAACCTGACAAGACAGTGTCGACGCGGGTCGTGGAATTAATGTAATAACATAACGTGTACAGAACGAATTGATTCTCACGTTTAGGCCTTATTTTTCTTCTTTTTTTAGTTCTTATATTTAAAGGTTAAATATATGCCTCTTCCAGTCTCTCGGTGCTTCCCTGAAGGCTTCAAAAAGTGGTAATACGGAGCTGTTTTCCCGACATCGTATGCTTTTTGTGAAGGCAACACCTCCCTTGAGTTTGAGAAATCTTGGCATTCGTATTTTCAAACGCGGGCCGTGAAATTATTAATAAAGAAATATAACGCGCCCGTGTTTTGGTTTTGAGAATTGATAGAAGGGTTTCGCACTTCGCAAAAGTTTTTTTTAGTTATTCACATTTACAGGTTAGTTATATACCACATAAAGTCACTTTGAGAAAGCGTGCAATTTACATTTTCGATGGGTCGCGAAATTATTAATGTAGCAATATATCATGTTCATATGTGAGCTCTCGTATTGGGCGCAAAGATTCACACATTCAAAATTTATTTTTCTTGTTTTTATGGTTTATTCCTCCTGTTTAAGGGATACCATATCAAATTCTCTCCTCGGTCTCAATTCTAAACTTTGCGGGAGGGGGGCATAATTCCGATATTTTTTAGGTCAAACTCCATCCCGTTTTCTCCGGTAAATGACTCCACAATACTCAGATGATGTTCAGGTTAAGTTTTGGTTGATCCATGTGCCTTAAAATCATTGATTATGAACGGGTGATTTTCCCGGTACATAACTGTTTCTCCTTCTTAAATTGCAACACTACATTTTTTGGAATTCAAAAGATTTGATAAGTTCATAAAGGTTACAAACGAAAGTGGACAGAGTAAGTCACCTTGAAATAATCCTCTTCGCATATTGATAATTTATCGTTGATATATGATTCAAGGATGCTCAAGAGTTTTGTTCCTCAATTCAACATAGGATGTTCCAAGAATAAGAGAACTTTCAAATCTTTCTCAGAGATTTTCAGTATTTATATCGAAACATGTGTGGGCCTTCCTGTGGGGCTTCCTTGCCATTTATAAATGCATGTTCAGTTTGCGCATGTTCAGGTTGCGTTATGCTTAGCCTCGTACCACTTATTCAACTACTCTTTGAGTCTCGTGGAGCCTTGCTACAACATTCTATTGTTCTATAGCTATTATGTCGTTACTACTGTGTGAGTACTTATGTCAATGAAATTTTGAAATGAGTTTATTCAAAGTTGGTAGATTTTGTGTAATAATTATTATTGTGATTATTATTATCATATGTCTATCATAAAAAAGAAAGTGCATAATTGTTACTTTTTAATTTTTACGTGTTAATATTTTTTTGTTATTTAAGGTCGCATCAACTACTAAGTCATTAGCGACCACTATTGCGTGTAATGGTATGGTGTGAGGATAACACGACATGGTGATGATAGGGGTGTGAATGGACGAACACAATACAATAATGCCCGAGGCGGGGCTCCAACCCGCGATCCTTCGGTCCGAGATCGCTACGGCACTACTGCCTTAGCGATCTCGGCCATCCGGATGGGCGCACAGTGAATTAGATCTCGAAAAAGCTGGCCAATATAAGAAAGCGTAGTTCGATTTGTATGAAATTTTGTAACAAATACGTTTTGAGGCCACTGGTTAAGAATTTCATAAACATTGAAAAAAACAACAACAACAAAATGGCAGATCCAATGTGGCGGGAAAAAAATGCTCAAAAAAGGTTTTAATCGTACACAAATTGATTTTTAGGGTTCTTTCAGATCACATATTAAAATTTTGATAAAAAATTTCAAAAGTCAAAAAGCCATAATGGCAGATCCAGTATGGCGGAAAAATGCTAAAAATGGTTTTTATCGTACAAAAATTGGAGTTTAAAGTTCTTTTAAGACACAAATCCAGAATTTGATAAAAAATTAAGAAACAAAATGGCGAAGCGTAAAAATATCAAACTATAAAGAAAAGCTTTTTTGTGAGGTAGGATATTTGTAAATGGATTAAATAATCCATTTATACATCAATAAGATTTATTATATCTAAACTGAAATTACGGTACTTCTTCCAAATCAAGCGAATCATCGTCCGAATTTTCCGAACTGTATGGAATTGCACTTGATTGCTCATTTGAACAGTTATTAGCTTTTGGTGGCAAAAGGTGGTGAACTGTCTCACGTGAAAAGGATTTGCTAACTTTAGGAGGAGTCTTTCGCATGCTGGTGATCAGGGGATCCAAAGACATCAGCAGTCGATGGAAAACATCTTTCATCGTTTTTTCCTTATTACATTTTCGGGAAAAGGTTTGGCGATTCTGTCGAATATCTTTGTTGCGTGATTCCTGGGCATCTTCTGACATTATTTTTTATAATAAAACTAACAAATACACAATTTTTTTTCAGTGAAGTATTCACATTCAATTATGATACCCATCTAGTTACGCTACTCATCAAACACGAGTTCTTAAGGGGCACAAGTGCGCTAAGGGAATTGTTTGTATACACGACATAAACACGTATATACATATTACACTTCATAAATACAAGATATTCAAGGAAATATAAAATTGATTTTTTAACGATAATTTATCACCAATAAAAATGTTCCTACACTATGAAATGCAAGCAAAAGCAGCTAATTCTTATTTTCCATGTTAAAGCATACTATAATGTATACTTTTATTGAAATAGGAACACAGGCGAACGTAAGCGAAAAATATTTCCACAAATGTTTGAAATGTGACTACCTATTTTAACGCAACATCTTATGGCAAATTACACAAAAAAGTATTGTGCGTAATAAATGTAATAACCATGTATTTACCTTCAGGAAAATACATTATAACATACAAAAACAACACAGCACAGAAAGATTGGTATAAAACGTAATCTGACGCCAAACTCTGACCTCGTCCGAGTGTCTCGCACGTGTCTAACAAATCAACAACTTTGATAAAATTTGATAAAATCATTTCCTTCTACTAGGACCTGCAGAGGGGTCCCCTGGATACGACTGCGTTGTACTGAACTTCAAATATTAACTTTTATTTATAGAATTTTGGCCAGCTTTTTTGAAATCTTTATCCACTGTGCGGCACAACTGTTTTAATATTAAATACTTTCTATTACATTTATTCGTAGAAACGAAACATTCAACATTAATTTTAAAAAAAATTAAATTGCAACTCAGTAACTGAAATAATTTTTAAAGCAGAGAAATCGTGACACACACAAATACGTCTGCATAATTAATGTGTTCAAACATGTAACGGTGACGTGGTACTACTAAATGAGATGTAACGTTGAAGGTTACAACTTTCTAACGGCTGTTGCTGCCATCATTGGCAAGGAAACAAGTCTCAATAACTCCGTCACCCAGAATGTACGATACATTTATTGCCAACTTGTTTTCTTTGCTTTGATATCACATCTCTATTGGGCGCGTGTGTTTTAATTTAAAGAACAAAATGTCCTATGCCACATACAGCACGTACTCGTATATATGCCAATTAGCAGCGGTAATGCCAAATGTGACACTCGAATACTTCACGGCGTGTGGTTTAATTTGAGAAAGCGACAAGTATATGACAAAGAAAAGTGACAAATATTAAACACAGAGAAGGAACATTCAGAAACTTGTGATGCTAAACAGCACATACTTTCTCGCACGAACTATCACGCAAAATTACTCAAATGTTTGACACATTGTACGTGACCTTATGGAAAATCTATCTTTAAGGAACATATATCATTAAAAGAAAAATTTCTGTTCGAGTATCTCTGTAATCGTATTTAATATTTTAGTTGTAAAAATTTGAATTTTTGCAGTTTTTGAAAAATGAGTATTTAAAGAAAATAAGACTTGCGGCATTCTCCTAAACGTTATTCACACGATCAAAACCAAATTTAAATGAAAAACAATGGAGTCGTTATTTTGAAAATTTTGAAAATCTCCTATCTTCATGTAAAGAACCCCCCAGAATTAAAATATCGACTAGAAATTCAAGAAGACGCGACATCAGCCAAATAAATGGCAGAATATATATTTTTAAGAAAATAGGATGAACAGTTGAGCCGCTTGCGTTGTCTACGAACTAGACGAACGGACGGATAGACTTTTGCCGTCGTTCTATTTTTCGTTATCAAGGACACACAAAACATAAATTCAGACTACACCACATGTTAAAGGACTTTCTTCTTTTTAGCGGCTAGATTAATCCACTTTTTCGTTAACAGGCCTCTGTAATAAGAGTTTTCTGCCGAAAATGCACCGTTTTTGCGCGCAACATAGCAACCTTGTCTCTAGTGAGAAAATACAAATGAGCATATATTAATGACAGGAACACAAGGAGTTTAACACATTGCACCAGAGAACGTGAAGACATGACATCGGACATCTAAACAGTCCCTTGCTAAAAAAAGTAAAACTTATTCAGATATTTAGATCCATATATTGTCATTAGAAAATTATCTTTGTATAAGTAACGTTCAATTCTCTAAAAACTCATCTTTCTCTTTCAATTCACAATTTTCATTGTTATATATTAGAACATATCTCTCTGAACGGAAGTCAACACACAGAATATGCAATAAACTTGTGTCTATACAAAAAAGAAAACACTGTACATAAAAAAACACATCGTTCCATTGAATAATCAAAACCCCTTTGAGGAGAGTTTCACGATAATAACTTCTAGTCTTGTGATGACAGATTGTTTAAAGACCATGAGTTTGGACAATTTCAGTCTATCAGATTTTGATACATTATATCAAAAATTTCATGCGAATAAAAGCAGTTTCGATGTTGCAAATAATTTGGGAAATATATTATGAAAACTAACGTTTTATATATCATTATAACCGTTGATAAGATTTCGAATATGAAATATTGATAATTTATTCAATACGTGAAATGTATGCATGCACCAGCAGTGCTGCTAACTGAGTGATAGCTTTCCTTCCGATTCTTTCCCGCCTTTTCAATTTCAGCCTCCGAGTGAACTCCGGTACTGCGAAATTCAAATATATCACTTTTTCCTATCTTGTGAATTTCCTTTACCAGATGATGAAATGTTTATAATGAGACAGACTCATAAATGGTAGGAATTAATACATCCTACATATGAGGATAATAACCTTCTGAAACTATGTGGATCTCTTACGCATGTCCATGTCTTTTATCTGGTTTCCCGAGATATACATATAATTTCTAGCATGGTGACTGCATTCTATTAAATATCATAAAATAATATTTAATAATGTGAACTAAGAGTACATAATTTAACTTATTACTTTCATTGCACTGTAGTAAAAGATGTAAGCTGGAGAAGGGAAGCACAGAAATTCAACGTCTAAATTGTTTGGCATTTTGTTTCATCGTATCAAGTTCAGACCAGTAGGCAACATCCGTATGCACATTCTGACTGGCTCAGTACACTGAGCAGGTCCCTCCGCGTGAACGAGTGGAACCAGACCTCCGGTTCCTCGGATTCCGTTTTTCCTTCCGTCGGATAAACCGGAGATATCCGGAAGAGCGCTGTAATTGCTAGCTCTGACTAAATTACTCGGAGGCCTGGCAGCACTAGCTTCTAGTGTTATTTACGTGCTAACCAAGATGCACTGTGAGTGACAGCGTTGTCTGTCTGTTGCAGGAGCCACCGGCGGGGTCGCGGCGCCAAGATGGCGTCCAGCTTCAGTAGTTTGTCCTTCAAACGCAAGGAAGGTACGTACCCAGACACATTCCCAAAAAGGAGGCTGCTCCTTAAGATCTCTAGGGCGGCGTTCTCCCCCCCAAAAAAAACAACCCCAGGAAAAGTTGCAGAAAGTATTAAACTTGAAAATTATTAAATCGACTCGTTGAATTTGTGTATTGCACCGACGCAATTTTTGAGGAAGAAATAAGTTTCATATGCCCACTTAGTCGAAAAGTATACGTTTTTGGAATGAGTCGTATCGTGGACTATCGCGAGTCCGTCCGTTGCTGGCGCATTCGAGGCAAAGGGAGCTTGAGGAAGAGTGTGGGTAGTGGGATTTAGTGGGGGCAGCTTGCTGATATTAAGGATTTCTTCGCCAGGGTGCGCGCATATTAACTAAGCTAAGAATACCGACCCTTTCATCTGATTTCATATATTACTGATTTATTTGCTGGAAACATTTTTTTAAATCTATTATTTTCACGTGAGCACAATTGTATCTTCCGTCATCAACGTAAAAGTTGTCGTAGACAAGGATTAAAATCCTAATGCTTGAAAATTTGTTATAAAATACGTGCTGTAGTTTTCATCGTTCAAGAAATATTTCGAAGAGTTAAAATGCATGTGACAGTTCGGACATACGAATTCACGTCGCCCCTAATTCGCAACCTACTGGCCGCCACTACAATACAATATACTCGTTCGTGAGTTGGTTAATAAACTATGAGGGACCTGCAAATGCCTCCAAAAAATGCATGACGTAATTTTAAAACTTCCGAAAATCTCTCTGAAAACTCCCACAGCTCCAAATGTGAATGCGTGAGTACTATCAAATACTATGTAGACAATACAGGACACTTTATACCCTTTCTCATGAGCATGGGAGACAACTTCTCACTAGCAAACCTAGTGACGTGACTAGGAAAATCTGCAACTAATTCAAATTTCAATGACAAACGAGTATAATACTTATGAGTCTCTCTGCGAAACGTAAGTAAACATAATCGTAAGTAAACCAAGAATGAAAAGCCAGTGTCTCCCGTTGTACATGAAAAGCTCCCGTTATCGCAGAGTGTCCTCTATTGTCACTATAGTATTTGGTAGTATTTGCGCTACTTTTCTTGACGGCTCGCGGGATGCGGGGAGGGGACGCTGCGCCTCTTTTGCTCGTAATATAACAGGACAATATAGACGATAAATTATAATCAAATCGAGTAATTCTCCAATCAACACCAGGTGGATATCGAAGCAGTACCTTAACAAACGGGCTACAGACCGTCACCACCTCCCGAGTACAACACATTCTTTGCAATTACGAGACTAATGATCCTGGTAGTTGACGTGCCCGGAATCACTAAACAGTCAGTCAACTTTTCTTTCTCCTCTCACTCTTTGTGTCACCTCTCTTTTTCTGTTTGCCTTCACTGAGTGTATCTCCTCTCCTCCACTCTTTGTGTCTCTCCTTCACTCATTGTGTGTCTCTCCTCTGCTTCACTCTTTGTGTCTCCCCTCTCCTTCACGCTTTGTGTCCCCTCTCTTTTTCTGTTTCCTCCCACTGTGTGTCTCTCCTCTGCTTCACTCTTTGTGTCTTTCCTCTGCTTCACTCTTTGTGTCTTTCCTCTGCTTCACTCTTTGTGTCCTTTCCTCTGCTTCACTCTTTGTGTGTCTCTGCCTCTTGCTTCACTCTTTGTGTCTCTCCTGCTTTCACTCTTTGTGTCTCTCCTCTGCTTCACTCTTTGTGTCTCTGCTCTCTGCTTCACTCTTTGTGGTCTCTCCTCTGCATCACTCTTTGTGTCTCTCCTCTGCATCACTCTTTGTGTCTCTCCTCTGCTTCACTCTTTGTGTCTCTCTCTGCTTCACTCTTTGTGTCTCTCCTCTGCTTCACTCTTTGTGTCTCTCCTCTGCTTCACTCTTTGTGTCTCTCCTCTGCTTCACTCTTTGGTGTCTCTCCTCTGCTTCACTCTTTGTGTCTCTCCTCTGCTTCACTCTTTGTGTCTCTCCTCTGCTTCACTCTTTGTGTCTCTCCTCTGCTTCACTCTTTTGTGTCTCTCCTCTGCTTCACTCTTTGTGTCTCTCCTCTGCTTCACTCTTTGTGTCTCCTCCTCTGCTTCACTCTTTGTGTCTCC
>BOPP01000003.1:23644595-23677030 GCA_017312745.1 Gryllus bimaculatus
GACGCCCGGGCTATTTCGGAGGCAGCGCGTGCCTCCGCCCGCCCCCTCCCCCACGACGGCCCGCCCAAGCGCTCTCGCCCAAGCGCTCGCCCGGACGCGCCACCGCCCTGCAGCTCGCGAAGGGCGACAGCAGACGCACGCACCCTGCCGGGAGGGTCCTCTTTTGCATCTTTTGACCTATTCTAATTTGTTTAATCATTTTCTCCTCCTTTTCTTCTTTTTGTGAATTTTCTTCTTTTTTCTTTCTGCTTTTTGTGCATTTTATCTTTTTTCTTTCTTCTTTTTGTGCATTTTCTTCTTTTTTCTTTCTTCTTTTTCGTATTTTCCATTCTTTTTTTTTCGTGTTTACCAGTTTCTCTTTTCTACTTTTTTCTTTCTCTTTGTTTTCTTTTCCTTTCTTTTTTTGTATTCTTTTCCTTTCTCCTTTTATTTTTTTACTTTTATCTTTTTTATTATTTTCTTTTTTCTTTGTTTCCTTTCTCTATTTTATTATTTTCTTCTTTTTCTTAATATTCTAGATTCTTTATTTTTATATCCGGATTCTTGGACATCGAATATCAGCAGAATGAGTGTTTTGTTATCAAGGATAGTAAATAATAAACTGAATAATATAAATTGAAGCAATTGCATGTTTTCTTGGAGAATCAACTTGCCAGAACTCGAAATTGAATCCATCCCCTCCTCCGCATTTTTGCGATCAATTTGCTTTTATAGTAAAATTTTTGAAGTACAGTAGAGTAAAGCTTTTATGCAATAAACGTGTAATTCTTGCGAAAAGCTCTAATAATTGAAAGATGATGATAATTCTCTTCGTACTAGAATGATGAATTTAATGAGTTTGAATTAAGATGTCGCAATTATTGTCAGCTGCGGTCATTCTAATGTGGCTAAGATATGACTAGACTAGATTTGACAATGCTAGGAAGGAATGTGAAATATTGATTATTTAAACACCGCAAGCATGCAAGTGGTGCTTCCAAAATATTTCAATTTGCCGTCTTCGAAAGATGACGTGAAATGTCATGTGTTCGGGGCAGTCGAGAAAGAAGAGAAGGCTAGTTTCAGAAACGCCTGGACGTTTTGTCACGTGTGGTTCTTAGAGCTATGTCATGGTCGCTGACATGGATACTTTACTTGAATTCGCGAACGCAAAAGATTAAGATTAATAACATTGATTTGGGGGTTCAAACATAGTAAAAACGTTGCCCCTGTTCACAAATGATTTGCGTTCAACCTTTTAGATGATTCTGAATACCACCTCGAGATTCATTACTGTATATTCACTGACGAGTTTCTCCCTCTAATTATCCGTCTATTTTTGTAAAAATAAAGTTGTATATATGTATTTATATGTGCCTTTGAAATGTAGTATGTACTTTGTTATAAGATCGTCGCGTCTTCTTTTCATATTTTCTGGATTCTCCACTGGATAAAGTCACTATACTCGATCGATTACATTTAAGAATCAGAAAATTAATTAGTTCCTTTCATTTCAGAAATTATTTGGATATTTGATTTTAAAAATGTAATGAAATGACTATAAAATGTTTTTGGGCTGGCTTTCTACCCTGTCACAGGAATATTTTTTTTCTTTTAACCATTGATGTCATTTACAGCAACGTCATAATTACCCTTCTAATCAGTCCTTAGAAACAGATTATTTCCGCCATCAACGATATATTTTATTTCCTGCTTGCTTTTCATTAATGTGTGTGTAAATGATAAAATTTTTGTGGAAGAGATGATAACAAAAATGCATTGAGAATATTTTAAATCTGGGTTTGGCTGAAGAAGGTTCGAGACTTGGCCTGGGCCCGCCCTTACGCCACAGTCCTGAGTGCCGACAGAGTTGTCAACAAGTGATTGCACATTGCGCCACGATACGGCATTTGGCTCTCGAGCATCCTTCGGCAACATGGCGTCGTCATTACAAAACCAATGGTGTCTACGTTCAACTGTGTGTATGGCTTAATATTCGGATAAATGGCAAGCTGTAATATCTCTTTCTTAATTCTGTACCGTTATTACCAACTTTCCACAGCATAAAAAGGAAAAGTCACTCTTAAGGATCGGAGTCCGTTAAGATTTTACAATCCGCCGTCCCTTAAGAGGGTCAAACAAATAAGTGGTAAGTAAGATGGTGGATGAGTATACACAAGTAAGTCTCAGTTTAATGTTTATCGGCATAGAGGAGTTAATGAATAATTTTTAGACATGGCAGAATGCATCAAAACTCGGTAGCAAAACACTTGGAATTATATTGCGCCCTGAGGAAGGTCGCAGGATGGAGGCCGAAACTTTGACGTCAGTTCCTAGAGCGCGGCGTCTCCCGGACAGTCTATAGACCGAGAATGGAAATCTTTCAATCAGTATGGCGGCTACTTAGTGTCGCTGCAAAGGTCTGGTGTGGTCATAATGGGCAATGAGAAAGAATTTTGTACCATTAGAGCAAAACATTAGCTTTGAGCTCGTAATACAAGGGAGCATTAAAAAATGACTGAATAGAATATGGTTAAAAGTTTGAGACACCATATCAATATATGGCACACAACTCCTTCACACTTTGGCTATCTAACAAACAACAAGAATTAGATGTATACTCATTTCCCAATGGCAGACCTATTTCGACATATTCAAAAAAATGTGTAGTGCAACGCGGACACCTACACGCCGTCATACTTGCCTTTTCCTGTTCCTCTAACACTGGCTAACTTCTCAAAACGTTTTAACTTTGAACTTCTCATACGTGGATTTTCTTGTTGGCTCTCAGCCTACTAGTACATACTGACTCCAGCTGCAGAAGTCTGAAACTGTCTCTTTGTGAATTCAAAATGACCTTGGTATTGAGTTGACTGAGTGCGTATTTTATGTTTGTGGCTATATAAAACGTTTTCTAATGCTGTTTCTGATGAAAAACCTTTGGCGTATTGAATAACAATAAGATAGATTAGGAGGTCACTTCAAACAGTTTAAGTGATACATGAACAGGGATTATTCTGCTGTGAGCACCGACGTATTTAGTTATAGTACCAAGGCAGCGAACAATTGTACAAAAGTTACCTAATAATCAAAGAACGCTTCAACTATGCACTGTAGCGTCCGACCTGTCTGTATGAAAATAACTTGGACAACTCTGAAGATCTTTTTACGATCCTTTCTAATAACCGTGTGTTCCCCAATCTCTCTATACCGGAATATTTCGAAAGCTTTGCTTGTTGAGCTATTAAATGTTTCAATGTCATTTTCATTGGTGACTGCTGCTTTACCACACATTCCTCTGAAATCCTTCATTATCTGTGTCTGACCTTCTTGACCAGGCCTATCTGTGTAGTACAGTTAACACAAAAGATAATCTGCATTCAAACCACCACACATGTTTTGATAAAATAATTGTCTTACTATATTTTGACTTTTCATTGTACCATTTCGCTAGAACACGAGTACATATCAATTCTAGCTTTTAGGGAATTTTGTTTGTGCTCTGATATGCGTGACCAGGCAGTGAAGACCATCGAGTAAACTTTGATCGATCGGATGGTAATTAGACGCGGAAGATACCTAGCATGAAGAACCGAAGGAGACACAGTCTAAAACGAGAAGCGGGCAACACCCATTTACGGCTCCCCTTTTCCATGTAAACTTTTAATATATACAAATGAACTTTTACTGTATCACAATTTTCAGCCTATTTGTGAATAGGAGGGACCAAATCCTATTTGGTCGCAATTGTTTGGAGTAGTACGTACATTTTTCGATATTTCTAGCTGTATTCAGCCGGTTTTGTATTGTTTGACGTATTTTAAACGATTTCTAATGGCACAGTTTCTCTAGCCTCAATTCTGGAAAATTTGCATATCTTGTCACGCAGATCTTTACTTAAATACGTAATTATTCTTCTCACTCGGCGTTTGGCTGCGAGAGGACCATTGGAACACTCCGTTCGAGGGAAGGTGGAGGTATAAAATTGCATCTTTCAGATTTTCCGTATCCGTGACACTGTCTAGGTTTCGAATCTGAGTTGACCACTATGCACGATATATTCGAAAGTTTCTTTGCGCTTTTGCCCCGAATTCGTCTGTTTTACTCGGTTTACAATGTACAATTTCCAATTTGTGCATATATTTTTGGAATATTTAAGATTTGTTCATTTTTTTTCAATGTTTTTATGTAATACATTTAATACACCATCATTGTTCTTTTCTTTAATAATTTCATACGGTTAAAATTTTAAAGTTTTATAAATAAAAAATTACAATTTTTATTATGCAATAATACTAGAGTTGAATTTTACAACAAATAAAATTGCATTAAAAAAACATAGAAGCAATAACACTCAAACATATGGAGTCGGTAACAATATACGGATAGATTAACGTGTCCATCCGGTTATTATAATTACCAATCTTGCATATCATTTGTATCAGTGATTTAACATAAGTATTTAATGATATGAAGGTTTTCTTATTTAAGGGTCCCTTTCCAACTTTTCGGCCTTTGTATGTGCGTCTGTGAGGAGGAGCATGGCTCCCTGACCCCATTAGGCCCTCACCTATTTGCAGAAGAGAACAAACCCTTGACGCTCAGATTGTTCGTTGGCCGCCCAGCAGCGACTGTGTAGACGGTGTGCAGAACCACAAAGCGCGCCGATCGACCGAGGCCGCCCCGACGGATGCTCTTTGTGAACGCACCCCAAGGCGCGCGTGGACACGGAACGAGGAACGCGTGCGTCTGCGCCATCTCCCGCGCGACGCCACCAGGGCTTGCGCTGACACGAGCATCCGCTCAGGAGGCCGCTCAGGAGACTGCAACGAATTCGGTCTCTCTAAAAAGATTGCACATTTGTGTTACTATGTAGAGTACACAATGTCTTTGGGAATCAAATGATATGACTTCTTGCCTGTCGTGTCATTGACTATTGTCCTCGCAGACTACGACGCGGCGTCACCGGGAGAGCCAAGAAGTCATGAGCTTGAGCCGCGCAAGATAATCGAATAATATGTTTTCATGTATCGAAAAATTGTTTAATTCTTTTCACTTTAAGGTAAAGTTTCACCCTACAATGTGGACCTCTTTATAGCACATTTTACTGGTAGGTGATAAATGATGTGAAGTTGCTGCACTGGTTATTTTGAAAATGGTTCTGCACATGTAACATAAATACACAACTTCATTTAAATGTTAAAAAAAGTTCATTCCCCAGTAAAATGAGCTCTGAAGAAACATGAAAAAATTGAAAGCTGAGACCATATTATTTGATCCATAAAGTCATAATTAGAATTGTGCTGACACGCGCATCCGCTCAGGAGGCCGACCACAATGCCGCAATGAATTCGGTCTCTCTAAAAAGATTGCACATTTGTGTTAACATGTATGGTACACAATGTCTTTGGGGATCAAATGATATGACTTCTTGGCTGTCCGGATGACGTCGCGTCAACGACTATTGTCCTCTCACGAACTACGACGCGGTGTCTATTGTCCTTAGACGACGCGGAGCCACCCGGACAACCAAGAAGTCATGAGCTTAAGCCGCGGAAGCTTACGTGTACATCAAATAATATGTTTTCATTTATCAGAAAATTGTTTAATTATTTTCACTGTAAGGTAAAGTTTTACCCCACAATGTCCCGACTCTTTGATTAAACACTGGTTCTATTTTAGTTGGCGGACTTAAGGGAAAAATTCTGAGAAATGTTACGAAAAGAAAAGCTGAAGAGAATATGAAAAAGAAGCGTCGAAGAGAAGCGGAGGAGCGAGAGAAGAGAGCAAGGGGAGCGAGAGAAGGGAGCATAGGGAGCGAGAGAAGGGAGCGAGGAGAGATAGAAGAGAATAATAAGAGCGGAATGGAAAGAAGAGACGCGAAGAGAGCGAAAAGTGAGAAGAGAGGTGAGCGAGGTGGGAGGACGACTTTTAATTGCAGCCTGTGGCAGTGTTTACATCCGCCCTGGCAGAGGCCGCTCGTCCTGTCATCACCACGACCTCCGCCCTCCCCCACAAGGAAAGCGACTCGGACGCGCCCCTGGCACCTGCGGCGAGGGGAGAGGAGAGAACACAATACGAGGCTGTGTGTGTGTGTGTGTGAGTGGAAAGGCACGAGAGACGTAGCCGGCGAGGAGAGAAATGTAGTGTAAGCGAGGAGCTGATGAAATAACTGGGAGAAAAGTAGTGGATGAAATGCAAAGGGAAAATGTGGAATTGTCGGGGTGGCAATAAGATAGGGAGTGAGTAAGTCCTAGTGGGGGAAAGGGTAAGAAAGAAAGAAGTATCATGGATGAGAAAATGATATTATCCCATCTCGATCAGGTTTTGTCAGTTTCTCTGGTCTCTTGAGAGAATTCTGAGATGGCCCCTTGCTTGCTCCTGAACAGTAATGTAACTTCGCTCTCTCCACCAAAGACATCATATTGACTCGTCATACACGATTGTAATGGATATGTGAATAAATAAATATTATTATTATTATTCGCCAGAGGGGAAGGGCAGACGGAGGAATTGTTGGTGATAGGGAACATCACGGAAGGGGTAGAGAGAAGGTTGAGCGAGAAGTTAGTGAGAAGAGGACGTATGTAGCGAGGGGTGATTTATGTTGAGAGAAGAATGCAGGAACTGGAGAGAGAGATTGAGAAAAGACATAATGAAAAGATAAGGAGGAAGAAAAGTGAAGAAAAGAGATGGAAGATTACACAGAGGAAAAAGAGAAATCAAGGTGTTTTATTTAAGTCTTTTACGTTTTGTGGAGTCTTTTTGTGAACCTAGAGTAGAACCCAGCGAAGAACTAAATTTGGATCGTCTAAGTGGCATTGGTACATGACCTCTACGCGAAGAAGTTTCAAAACTGGGAAGAAAAATATTTAATTTCAAAATCAAGTGATTTAACTGATATTAACAGACCGATATTAAACTTTAAAACGGCCAATACACATAACTTAGAATTTTGAGTTGTTGCCTCTTGGAAATAGGACTTTCGTATATCCTCCAGGAGTTGATCCCTAAACCAATGGATGAAAGCTGAAAGACATAAACTCTCTACCACGAACCAGCTTACGTGGCTCAAGACATCAATGGATATCATTGCAGTACCTTTGATCGCAATCTCATGTTGTTCAAGTCCCGACGGTGACAGGATTTTCGATACTAGCCATATAAGTAGTTCACCTCCTTTCTGGAAACACTAGCGACCGACTGCTGTGATCGGAAGTTACCCGTCGTTTCTCCGATCAACACCAGACGCATGCTGGAGCAGTACCCCAACAAAGAGGCCACAGACCGTTCGCGATGATCCCTTCCCCTTCCCATTCCTTTACCTAACCCCTGCCCTTACACACTCTTACATACACATGCACTACAGCACCACACATGCCGGAAATGCGGTCGGGAGGTTATAGCTGGTCCCGGCTGGGACGGTGCCTTGCTGGAGATATCTGGTTGTGGGAAAACCCCGCTAGCCGACGCACGGAAGGTCAGTGCCATCCAGCGGAGGAAGATCACAGCCGCCTTACGAGGAAAACATGGACTACACTTACGGGACTAATACCCTTATCAGTTGATGCGCACGGAATCATCATCAATCAGTCAATCAAATAAGAAAACTACATCACGGAGGATCCGCCCCCCCAATGACAAGCTCTGCTATCGCTGTCGCGTTTCGCATGCGAGCGCGTAAGGCCAAAGAGGCGTGTTGGAAGGCGGCTGGCAGGTGCGGCCGCGGCCGAGGCAGGAACGGGGCCAGACCGCTTCGGGAAGGCCCCGGGCCGTTTTATTCAGGCGCGGCGGGCGATCCTATCGGCCGCGCTGCGGGCCCCGCGCCCAGCGCCCAGCCGCCGCCAGCGGAGGCTCACACAACTTCACTGGTAGAAGTTTTGTTTCTCGCGTTTGTTTCGGAAGAAGACAAAGTATTGTAATTGTGTGCCGGAAAACGGTGGTTTGCGGCAGAAAAACCTATTGCCGGGCCCTGGCAACTAATATCGTTCCTGTATACAAAAAATTACTTATAACACGTTGTGTAATCAGAAACCATGTTTTGTGGGTTCCTGACACCGAAAAATCGATTGCCTGAAAAATGTCTGTCTATCCGTCTGCGGCCAACGCTAACGCCTGAACCGTTCATCTGATTGTCTCTAAAGTTGATATTTTCCTCAACCGATCTACATGCACCCAAGGCCGTCTGCGTGTTAAATGAATATTTCGATTTGTGTATGTGTGTGTGTGTGTGTGGGGGGGGAAGGGAAGCTTTACGTAAAGCGTCAACATTTTCAATTTTTTTTTCAAAAATTACTTCAAATTTTTTGCTTAAATATTTGTCCTCGGATAGCGTAAAGGATGCTTAAGAGAATAGTGCATATCGCACTTCCGTCGCAGAATCTGATTTTTCGAAAATTGCCAAATTAGGTTTTTCCACGTCTTTCTACAGCTATAATGTTGAAGATATATTTTTTCTTAATGAATCCTTTTCTTTAAAGTCAGATATTGAAATATGGGTATGTTCAAATTTTCGAAAGTATGAGTGGCTTTGGCCTACGTGCGCGTGGAATATGCACAATTATTTTATTTTTTTAAAACATTTTTCTTCTCAAAAACTGCTCCAATTTTTAAAAAGTTCTCCTTGTAGGTATCAAAGGTCAGTCAAAATGTGATTCTTGTCTCTTTGGCGATGAACTCTTTGATTTCGTTAACTTGAAAAATATTAATAAAAATTCAAAACTACAAATTGATATTTTTCTCTAAAGAAAAATGTTCAAAAATCAATCTTTACAATATTCATGTACCATTATTTGAAAAAAGGAGTAGTTCTTGCGTGATTTGTGATTGAAATTAAAGCAATTTCAAATCCCACTCCAAATTTTTTCATGGATAGGACGAGAAACGATTAAAAGAATGGCGCAAGTAAGATTTTTGTTGAACATTCTCTACTGAATCAGAATGAATTTCCTTTCACATTTCCTTTCACGCGTTGCTTGCATTTTCCGGGGGCACCGCTGTCTCTCTGCTGCGTCCTGGTGGCGGTTTAAACGGGACGCGGGCGATCACTACACTACCTACCTTCACCCGGGCACTAGAATTTTCCTTCTGGCAGGGGTTGACTTTTGATCCAGGTATGTTGTCAGTAGGGAATATTATTGTGTTTGAAATTGCTCCATGCAAGCATTTTCATGTTTCCATCCATTCAATGTCGCCTATCAGGACTTTAAACGCATTCGGAGTGGCTGAAAGAAAGTTTCACCTCTCTAGAAAAAATTGTATACTAGTATTAACCAAAAAATTAAAAATGTCTACAAAATATAAAATGCGTACATAGGACATTCCATGATGTACACGAGGACCAATCGCGCTAGTTCCGTATAACTAAAGATGGATTCCGGAGAGGGAAGTTGTTAAAGAGAACACCAGCCCCATCCAAACGCGCGATAGCAGAATGATCTGTAAAAATATTTGTCAAGCTTGAATTTTAGTCTTGTTGCTGTTGAAGTATCTGGGCCTATCGTATCAAGTTTTAATTTTAGCAATGTTGACGATGACGTATATCTCTCTTGTAATGCTGATTAATTCTTCCAAAAATTTCGAAATTATTGTTGTATTTTCGTTACTCGTATTTTTGCTATATGAAAGTGTCGATAGAATGGTCAGCTCTGATCTTAGCAGTGGTTCACCCAATTACCATCTAGACCACCATCGGCACTAGGACCTGGTTTGGGCATCAAGCTTGAATTTGAGTCTTGTCGCTCTTTAGTATCTGAGCCTGTTGTATCGAATTTTAATTTGAGCAATGTTGACGATGACGTATATCTCTTGTAATACTGATTAATGCTTCCAAAATTTCGAAATTTTTGTTGTATTTTTGTTACTCGTGTTTTTGCTATATGAAAGTGTCGCTAGAATGGTCAGTTCCAATCTTGGCAGTGGTATCACCCAATTACCATCTAGACCACCATCGGCACTAGGACTTGGTCTGGTCAACAATGCTTCCATTTCGGGTTCGGAAACTATTTAACCTGTTGCCAATATCGTAGTTTTACCCATAATAAAAAGTTTAAACCTGTTAATAATTATTTATCATAATTAAATTAAGGCTCTCATTTAAGTTAACTAGCTTCTTGACCTGAAGGATCAAGGTTCAAATACCGATATAAGTCGAGGTTTTTACCTGGTGATTTCCATTGAAGGCTGCCCTGGAATGGAAATGAGTACCAGCATCTTCCCTGGAGGTTAAGGCGGCCGCAAGGTTTTGTGTTCCCCACACAACGTCCTCCCTATGGCGGCATCTTCCCTGGATTAAGGCGGCCGCAAGGTTTTGTGTTTCCCACACAACGTCCTCCCTATGGCGGCAACAACTAATGTGGTGGATTTCAGCTTTCCTCTCCCTCTTGAGCTACATCGGCCTGTTTGCAAATTGTACGGGGCGCATTTACCTATATCTTTATTAAGGCAAGTGAGCATTTCTAGAGCGCATCTGGCCGGAAATCGGCAGCGATTACTCACGATTCCGAAACGAGTTTGAGGGTAATCCAATAGATGAATCACTCGACATCCTTTTCCTCGATCTTGGCTCCGAGACACGTTTGAGCCGTTGGCTGTGGAGCGACCGACGACGAAACTGCAGGGATGCGGTTTTCGCGTTAACCTACCCGGAAAACTGCTGCATGAAGAAATTCGTAAAAATTTGTCTTTGCCCATGCCGCAACTAGAATGTTTCTCGGGAAGGATTACAGTGTAGTATAAAATCAATATTTGAGATTTTCTTACAAACATTTTTTATTCTCTCGCATGCTACATACGTATTATAGAGAGGTATGTAATGCTTCGGAACAAAATCGGTAATTTTTTGACAAAAAATTCTTATTGTGTGTCCCTGATTGGTGGATAATTCTTGTACTTCTGTATACTTGGTATAAATTACTTCTTCTAACATGTCCTATGGTGTTTTCTCACAAACTCCTATTTATATTTCTATTATTAAGACTTCAAAGAATTGAGGAAATATGAAAAAAATGTATTGTAGGTACCAATAGATGGAAGCTACGAAGACGATGGAACAAAACCGACAGGAGAGCCCTGAATTCGATCTAGCTAAAAAGCCACAGTCTGTAGGAGAATTCTGTCGGCCGGCTGCTCTGATCGATATTATTCCGTGCGTTCTCTTATTAATACCAGGCGAATGCCGGAGCATTAGTATAAAAAAATTGGCCACAAAGGGCGCGCCATTTTTTTCTTCTTCTTGCTTGTCCTATCCTCACTCCTCACGACTTACTGACACGCACTTAGACTTATATGCTCTACACTATCAACCTGTCGGGAGACTAGACGGGAGCTTGGAGCTTGTCCTGTTTGCGTCGGTGCCCCGCTTGGGGCGGCAACTCCCCGTTTCTATGATACGTCCTGCTTAGGGAGATACATGAAGTGCAAATTTGCCCGTAAGACAAAGTGAAGTTTGGTGCCGGATTTCACCATCCAGATGGAGCCGATCAACGCCATTCCAGGCCAAAAACATTCATTTCACTAATGGAAATAATCAACTTAGTTGACGTGCACAGAAACATCAATCAGTGATAGTTGAGTATATTAAGGATTTTTACTTGTACAAACGGATCTATTAACACATTATTTTTTAAACTGTCCCACGCTTTAGGTATGTTTTCGTATTACGTGACCAATAACAGGTAACAAATGAAGGTAAAATTAAGGACAAAACGTCATATTCAATAGTTTTGCGTGCTTTCTTCCTTTATATTGATTTTATATTGACTAACTCAACTCGCTTAAAAACCTCACATATGTAGTCTAAAATATTACAAACCATCAAAATATCAACTGTTTATGATTCAACTAAAGTATATAGAATTAGAACCCTTAATATTCAATTGATTGGTTATTTAGTGTCTCCGTGGGAGTCGCCTAATCTAATTATTAGTCCTGTGGGAGTCATCAGTGATACTGTAATGCATGAATGTGTAAGTCTAGGTCTAAATGTGTACCGAGAGACGAGATAATATGAATAAAGGATATAACACGCGTGGCCAAATATTAAATAAACTACAAAATTATGACCTGCTCAAACACAATCCATTTTTTAGCTAATTGCTTAAGTCTTTTAGAAAAACGTTTTTCCCGAATTACTGACACATGTCTGAACGCTTAGCAATAATAATAATAATAATAATAATAATGAATAATAAGTAATAATAATAAGGGATAATAAATATGAATAGTAATAAGTAGATGAATTATTGATTATTAATAATAATAGTCATATAATAATAAGTAGTTAATAGTAATAGTATTGATTATTAATAATAAATATTAATAATAATAATAATAATAAAAATATATATATAATTATTATTATATATTATTATTATGGTTGTTTTTGACGTAGGAATATAAAAAGTTAATTTAGCATAGATATTTTTTGAAAGAAATATCTGCGAAATCTTCGGACTGCACATAAATATTCTTTTACTTTTCATGTTGCTGTTGCTCGTTAAAGTTTTCCTATTAGCTGCACATAAAGGAGATCTTTAATATAAAGGTTAGAAAGGAGGTCGGAGAAGTACGACAGAAACAGTTGGTGACTGTACTACACCTTGTGGGACACTGCAGTAATGGGCCAAGCATTCCACTGGCGCGCAGGACGGCGTCCCTGCTAGCCTCGCCAATCTGCTAGCGCTTGCGGCGTCCTCGCCCCTTCACCCGGCCCGCCCCGCCCCGCCCGCCCCCGCTCCCTCCGTCCGCTCCTCCCGCTAAACCGCGCCTTCTTACTCCAGCCCGGCGCTTCGCAAATTCCCCACTACTAGTTGTTTCTCACTGTGCGGTTCCCAGTATGCCCCGATTTCCATCCGCTGGGATGGCTCAGGGGAGCATCTGTTGCCGCTGTAGCGTTTCTGTCCCCGTGGGTCCTAGTGTTCAAACCACGACAGTGACAGGATTTTTGACACTAGCTACACATCTAGGTCGAATTCAGCCGCTGTCTGGAGGAGAATTCTAGTGATCGGTTGCTCTGATCAGTAGTTTTCCGTGGTCGTCGATCAATGCCATTTAATTTGCAAGGCAGTATCCTTACAAACGGGACACGATCTTTCCTGTCTTTATCGTGTCCAATTCTCACCTACACTTACACATAAACCTACATCCACTATATTACCACACATGTCAGAGGAACCAGTCGGAGCTTTGATTTTTTTCTGGCTGAAACGGTGCTCCGCTGGCGGAGGAACTTGAAAAGGACCCCCCCACACACACACACCGACGATTAGGTCGGCTCCGGATCTCACGTTGAAGCCAGAGAAGAAATACTGCCAACCGCCACTTCCCGAGACACTACACTTATGGGATACCACTGCAGTTGAAACGAATAATCAATCAATATTTTTATTGCGACTAGACTTTGGCAAGTTGTCGTTGCCTACAATATTGTTGAAATGAATAGCAGCTTTCGATAGCTTAGTTATCATCATCAGTTTTCTAGGACAAGAAATATCAACCAATTAAAACATGAATCAAAAACATAAACATTGATTTAATAGATTACTAGTTATTTAAAAAATAAAAGTATAATAAACATGTTAAGAAATGAAAGAAAGAAAAGGGGAGTGTTAAATCATATAATATTACTTTGAATCTATGCAAGAAAGTGAATGAAATTAAATTAAACATGTGAATTTCGTAACTGAAAAACATGAAATGTACATAAATTGAGCCGTTTCTTACCTGCTGTGTGGAACCCACAAAACGATTACGACCACGAATACAATCAATCAATACTGATTCCCCTTCTCACCACTTCTTCCTCGTCCTGAGTCCGCATTCCCGATCTATTGCCTCTCTGCCACGTTTCACCATTGGTTCTGCTATTTCCTCACTTCATCACCATCGTTTCTTTTCCCCCACCTCTTCATCGATTTTCCGTTACACTTGTGATTCCCCGCCCCCGTACCTGAGCTCCTTTGCCGCTCCCTCTCTTTGCTTTCAACATCGCTACCTCCGCCCTCCGTTTTCTCCCTGACCCGCTACCGCTGCTCCTCCCGCTGCCTTCCCCCCGCCCTCGAGCCGCGTTCGCGGTCACCCACATCGTTGCCGCTTCCTGTTGCATTTCTCGACGTAGTCGCCTGTCGCTCCATCCCTCCCACCTCTGCTCCAAGCCACCTCTTCCTCTGCGGGCTGCTGCTTTCGCGCCCGGCCTCTTGCCGGGAATGAGATTGATTCATGTTTCTGAGGTTGGCTGATTGATTGATTGTGTTTCCGGGCGCGTCAACAGATAAGGTCACTTGTCCCATACGTGTAGTGCATGTTGTTCAGTGGGTGGTGGTGGTGGTTTTCCCCGCTGTATGTTGAGATCCGGCCCTGTTCCATGGGTCGGCTTCAGGGGTTTTGCCCTTCGTGGTAATTCTTCCCGTTGGGGAATTGACCCAGTCGTCACACGGTCTACGCTCCTGACGTATGTGGTAGTAAATATGTGAAGAGGATAGGGCAAGGAAGAACAAGGAAAGACCTCCGTTGCCCATTTGTTAGGTACTGCTCTGGCATTCGACTGGTTTTGACGGAGAAATCTCGGAAATAGACCGATCTCGCCAGCCAGTCGATAGAATTCTGCTTCAGACGGCGGCTGCATTCGATCTAGCTACGTAGCTAGGACCTTCCGGTCAGGTTCTCAGCAGAGCGAACGGAACGGCGTTGCTGACTATTAGCTACACGCAGCCAGTGCGAGACGAACAAGTAGTACTGCAGCAGCAGCAGTAGAGCTCAGAAGAAGGACACAACATGATGACCAAAACATCAACTTGACGCGCCTTGTTCCGAAACAACCAAGTACCCAATGACTCCGCCTGCGGTTGCCTACAAATCCACCTACGAAGAACCAACTACAAAATTGGGTTTGTATCTACTCGGCTGTCTGAGAGACGCCGAGTCTTAGACATAGGTGCCAACGTTTCGGCCAGCATTTTGCGAACTTTTTTGTTTTTGTTTTTTGTCGTTGCTCTTTTCCCGATTCTAAGGGTCGGCGATATTGGGTGCAGGCTTAGTTTTTATTTATTTTACGCAGACTCCAGTTTTACCCTGACGCGGCCGGATGTCCTTCCTGACGCCAATCACAGGGGACAGACATAGACAATCACGAAACATATACAACCATGCCAAGCGGGATTCGAGCCCACGATTCTTCGGTGCGAGATCGCCACGGCTCTATTGCTTTAGTGATCTCGTCTACCTGGATCGACCGCTTATCTGCGACCTTCATCAGGGCGAAATGCATGCGCTCTCATCTGCGATTGAGTTGCATTCAGAATTCCATTAGATGACTCACGAAATGTACGAATAAAACACCGCGTGGCGAAGCCCTTGCTAGCGACGCAACTGCGCGTGCGGCTTGTGGACGCGGGGAGGGAAGGGGGCGTGGCGGGGCGCAGCGGGGCGCCAAGTAGGGCGACGCGGCCGCCAAGCGGCGCAGGCCACGGGGACAAGGGCGCCCTGCCCCGTTCCCTCGGACCCCTCCCCTCCCATCCCCGCCCCACCCACGCGGGCGGGCGGGCCCTGGCAGCCGCCAGCAATTGTTCCTGCGGCGAGATCGTCCCCGCGGCCTCCGCCGCCGCGGCTCCCCGGCCCCGCCCGCTGCCGGCGGCGGCGGCGGCGTCTGGTTTCAAATGGCGCGACGGAATCACCAAAAGCAGCCAGGGCTAGGGCGCGCCCACTTCCCCAGCGGTGGCTTGGCGGCCGAGATCCGGATGAACTTCTATCCCCGAGTTAAGAATCTTATATAGAAGAACATTAGCCTAACTACATTTCCATGCGCGTTTCTTATACGTTTATTTCTTTAGTGCACTCACAAATTAGTCATTTTAAGTGGGAAAAAATCTCCACCACCATCTCCTCAATTACATGAAAAAAATATTTCTAACGTAATTTTGTTGTGAACTGCTTCGTCTCTACGCAGCAAATTATTGACAATTTCTCTTATTACGTAACGCCCAGTGCGTTTTCCTTAAGGTCCGTTAAAGCTACGAGGATAGTTGTAAGTATTGCCGAAGAAAAATCAACTTTTTCTAATAAATACGATACGCGAAAGCTACATACGTAAATTTTTGAATTGGGAAATCAGGGTGGAAATAACGAGAGACCTGTATTTCTCGTGGCTCCGTGAACGCGCCCGATTTTAGACCGACACAATCTGGCAGCCGGCAGTCAAATTTGCAGTGCACACGCTGTTCACAAATGGCTCTAATGTCCTCCCATTTCTTCACCAGCTCTTGGAGTCTTGGAAATTCTTACAATATATACACTATTACAATATATGGACTGCGACGAAATAAAAAATCATACTTTTTACAGGAATCTATGCTCATCAGGTCATGCCGATAAAGTAATATTGTGAAGAACCCGATGGTGTGTTTCATTTTCTCGCCCTTCGGCGTAAGTAAGATACTTTGTAAGGGAGAAAGTTATGGAATCATGCGCCGGAAAACGACAAATTTTCAGCAGTAAAACCCTTATTGCCGAGCCCTGTCACAAAAAGTGGATAAATACTGTTGCTAAATATAGGGTAAATTTCGCTAACACGTGGTGTAGTCAGAATCCATGTTTTGTGGGTCCTTGATACCAAACAATTGATTGACGGCAAAATTCTATACGTCTGTGGTCAACGCTTGCTCCTAAACCGTTCTGTCGATTTTCTTCAAAATTGATATTCCCCGATCGATCTGAATTAACTCAAGGTTTTGGGAGTTTCTAGCGGATTTTTGGTTTTTGAGGATACTTTACGTGAAGCATCAAAAACTTTTCAACATTTTCTCAAACTGCACCAAATTTGATGATTCTACTTTGTCCTCGCAGAGCGTATAAGCTTAAGAGAATGGTGGGGGTCTCGTATTTATTGATTTCACAGGGTTTTTGAAAATTATAAAAGTAATGGGGAAAAATAGGCAATTTAAAAACACATTTTTTCTCAAACCCGCTTTAAATTTGTTCTTTAATATTGTTTCCACGGATTATCGTTGAACACTGAATTTTCGGAAAATGCAAATTTAGGAAAAATGCGAGAAAGTATGTACTGTTGCAGCATTACAAGTTTCCATCTGAAATTATCCAACCTTTCTGCTGTGCAAATATTATTTGTCTACTTACTACTCTATTATACTAGTCTCATAAACATGGCCAACCTTGCATAAAACGGAAACCTACCTAAACCGGAATTGTTTTGTGTCTCGATCGATTCCGACTTAGACTTTACTGTAATTAAAGAGGTCAGCCGGACAACAAAACAAGCTCAATTAAAACATTTTGTTGTGGTATCAATAAAAAACTTCACTTCAACCAGGGTCTTCTTAATAATATCAAGCTAAATTTAGTATTTATTGCTATAAAAACACAGTTCATTAAAAATCAGGTTACGGACAGCGGCAAACGTATTGGATTCGTGAGAAAAAACGAGATTAATTGATAGTTGTTTTCGCGAGTATCGTCATTATACTAAGGAAAAAACACGACTCTTTTAACGCAATGAATGTAAATGGAATGACTAGAAACCGTTTCATGAAACATTACAAGTTGTGAAACTATGATAGAGGAGGCTTAAATCTTGATGTTGAACTGGAAGACCCAGTTATGCTCAAGTTTACTTTGTTTCCCGTTATTCGTCCGTAGTCTTAATTTTTCTTTGGATGACTATTGCTCTCCAAAATCTTGGTTCACATATCCTTTTTGTGAACTGTGCCCCAATTCCTCGTTTTTCTCCCAATTCGCGGCTTCATTCGGAATGTGGTGAGAAGATCCGATGGTTTAAGTCCTGTTATTGGCTGATTTTCCACACAATGTTGTTAGCATCTGAATTTGATCTAGCTGTTATCTGGAGGAGAATTATAGCGGCAGGCTCTGATCTGATAGTTTTCAGTGTTATCTCCAATTAATACCAGGTGAATGAGGGAGAAATACCATAACAAGTGGGCGCGGACTGCAATGTATTTTATTTTCCTTATCCTTGTCCTTTGGTCCACTCTTACACGCACACTCGTACCCACAACTTTTTAATCCACTTCTCTGCCAAAAATGTGGGCCACTTTGAGCGCATAGAGGGGAAACCCTCTGCAATTCTAATTGTAGGTCAGCTCCAGATCTATTATAATAGCAGAGTAGGAACACCTCCATCTCCCGGGTTATAACAGGCTTATCCCATGGGTAATAATATGTAAAATATAACACAACTAAAGGACCAATGACCCTTTTAGTTGACAAGCCGGAAATCAAAAATAATTAATTCGATCGACGTATGCTCTCTACATAAAAAATTAGCTTTGCGGTTCTGTTCGTATGAATGCTATTAACCAGACTGCTCTCCTACGTGAGGTTCATTTTGTAATCAACATTCCCGTGTCGATATTTTCGCGCAAGTTGTTTCAACGTTTGCTTTTGAACAGTCTTTTTACGTTCCCAAGGACGGAACTTCCAAACATCAAATAACTGCGTTGGAAAATTTCAACGTCAGACCAACCCAGGTCAATGTACTCTTGACGTCTGTTTCTCTAAATCTACCGAGCTAGACACTGGCCTGTGAGCCCCGTGACCCTCAACAGAACTGTTGCGCATGGTTTGTCAGCAAGGGCTTTCGCCTGTGCGCGAGTGTTGTATTTATTAATTTATTTATTTTATTTTATTTTTACGTCAAAACAGTTAAAGAATGCATGTGATGTGCTACAAGGAGAAGTGTATTTTGTGCACATTTTCTTAATTCTGGAATCCCTATTCTAAACTACATACAAGTTTGATTTGGAATACAGAAAGAAATGAGAATTGTTGACAAAATATTCGCTACGACGTAGTAAACCATATTTTCAAGAGTAAATAGGCTATAGATTTGGGCTCTTATCCCTCATTATCTCCTTCCTGAAGGAATAATACTTCATGCCGCGTCAACATAGAGAACGATAATTTGAATAAAATATATTTCCCACTGAATTTTAGAAGACGTGCCCAGGTAATGGAATTACATTTATGTCCAGAAGCAAAGCAAAGGGGCCATCTCAGTATTTGCGCAAAGGATCAGGGAAACTGAAAAAACCTGATCGAGATGGGCAGATTCAGAAACTGCTTGTATTATTAGTTGAATTTTGTAGCAAAATATGCTCGCAAAATATACATTTCAAGAACTCTTATCTCTTCTCTTCTGTCTCCGCGCTACAACGCTGTTGGATGGATTGATGGACATATAGATTGATTCACTGATTGATTGACTCATTGATTGATTGAATGAATGACTGACCCTATTGACTGATCGATCGATTGACTGATTGATTGATTGACTGACTGATTCACTGACTGATTCACTGACTGATTCACTGACTGATTCACTGACTGATTCACTGACTGATTCACTGACCGATTCACTGACTGATTGATTGACTGATTGATTGACTGACTGACTGACTGTCTGATTGATTGATTGACTGACTGATTGATTGACTGACTGATTGACTGACTGACTGACTGAGTGATTGACTGACTGAGTGATTGACTGACTGACTGATTGACTGACTGATTGACTGACTGACTGATTGACTGACTGATTGACTGCCTGTCTGAACGAGCGGACAAAAAGAGGAAGTACAGATCGCGCGCGGTCAGATGCCAGTTTGTTAGGGTACTGCTTCGGCATTTGCCTGGTGATGATCAGAGAAACCACGGAAAATTACCGATCAGAGCAGGCAACCACTTGAATTCTCCTCCAGACAGCGGCTAAATTCATTCTAACTTTTTAGCTAGAGTGGAAAATTGTGCCATCGTTGGGACTTGAACCTGGAAACCTCCGGGTCAGAGTCACTGCAGAGACAACGGCAGTGCTAGCTCTGTGTTCAACTCATCCGATACAGAGTTGCGGGTCTGGCCTGACGTCCGCTTATTCATAGTTCAGTTGAAAATTTTCTGAGTCAGTGGGAGATCGGACCATAACATTTTCCCGGACCAAAGACCAGAATGGGCAAGGGCGGATCGCAAGCGCAGACTGCTCTCGAAGGCCTGATCTTCTCCTAGAACGGGTCGGAGGAAACCACAGATCAGTTCGGCTGTCCTCTAGAATTGCCATCCGGGCAATAATATCGTCTTCTATTTTCACGGCTATTGACCGCCACGACATTTTTGCAGAATTCGGTACTATATTTAATTTAGTTACTGTAAGCAATTATAAATTTCTCTAGGAAACGTAACGGACAATTGTGAATGTTTCAACAATATTTCCATCCGCGCATTGGTCTTTTAATTAAGTTCGCAGTATTCCCCACAAGTTTAAATCTTATCTCCATGTATTACTCCAAGTTTTCTTCATACAGGAGTTCCCTAGTTCTCCACAGCGCTGAATAGCACGGCCCGTTGAAATAGACACGACTCGAAAAGGCACGTAACAATTTACAATGCTGCCAACAACCACATCGTACCTTCAAAACAATGGTAGTATATCTGATGACACACTTTGGCATGTCAATTTCATGCTCACAATTGGTAAGCCCTTTTAAGCGGCATCGTAGCCAGAGCTCTCCTCTCCCCGGCACGTTGTGGATTATCAAGAAAATTTGCGTGTTGAATATGCACCCTGCCCTGTCATGGACTCTGTGGGAGTGCTTTTCACTCCGTCTAAAGATCCTGTGTCATATAGGTGGCTTACAAAATGGTATTATGTCAGTACATAGCGAACAATTTATCTACTTTTGTGTTCGAGACTTATCATCAGGATGGCTAAACCATGATATACTGAATATCATTATTTCAGTAGTTTGTATTTACATTCATATTTCATAAAAAAATTGTGTGGGGCTGATTTGTGAACCCCATTGTTCATTACGAGTAGTATTTTACGAGTACACAAGAAATGAAGAAATAAATATCACAAAGCAGGGTATACCACTCTAGTAGTGAAATATAGCAGTTCCCAAAACTTTGACTCATACGTATTTCACATTTTCGGCATTCGCGGTGCAGAAAGCAGTGCGTTCAAATTCATGCATACGTTTTAAATTATAACGTGATCTGCACGATCTACATACCCACGACATATTTCGGAGCATAACACACTACTTTGCCGCTTGGATAAAACTCCAAAACAATTATTACATCTCTTCTCCCACTAGTAAAACGTAAGGAATCATTGAAGTACTATCTCGCGTTTGTAATCTCTTGCGTAAAGGCGCGAGTGGGCAGTCGCCGCGCCTGCCATCTAGTGGTTCTCGGCGAAATCCCTACTGAGCGGCGTGCCTGACAGCAGGCGCCATCTCTCGGGTAGGCTGTACTGGTGTCGATTCGAACAAGCACTCGCCGACAACGAGCGACACCACGCGCAGAGTTCAAAAATTCGAAACGAAATTAGCACAAATCTGTAGCTGCCGAGACTACCAGATGTCAGGATCTTGACTGGAAACTGGTAACGAAAAATAATCATAATAAAATGAACTTTATTAACGTCATTTGCACGTAATGAGCCATTTAATAGTAGTTTCATAGCGTGAAAGAATTTACTCCAGGACTGCGACAGTCATGGTCAATACGTCAGTTTGGTGAGTGAAGCAAATGAATATTGATAAATTCATGTAAGGACACAGAATGACCTTAGAAACCTTACTTCAAAATAAAGTCCCAAAATGTGTACATGGACTAGAATGATATGACCAACTCTGAAATTCACTCAGGCACGTTGACGCTTCATTGAGGCTTTTTGTGTATTAAAATAACTACGGCAGAAATTTAAGTGAAGCATTGCACCCTTAGGTTTGGAATTTCGCCATTGGTATGCAAATTAGCGCATTATCAAAAAATACTAGAAGTAAATATACTTTGTTTTCAGTTATGTGCGAACGACTAGTACTACAAAGACATTTTTTTTATCAATATCTTGATATTTATCTTCCAACGTTATAAAACGATTTGTAATTGAATGTAACTCTGACAAATTAAGCACGTAGATACAGTTTTTCATTGGTATAGTTAAAGAGTTTCCTGAGTTGACTAACTCTAAAACTCATGGTATTACGAATATGCATATATTATTAATTTTTCATGTAATGTAAAACATAATGTAATGAATTCGTGTAGAAAAACGAACGTGATTTGTGTAGAAAAAAGAAAAATGAACTCCAGTAAATGTATTATTCCGAAAGTAATATGAAAGCACTTTGTATTCAAAAGAAGCGTTACATTTTTTCAAATGTTTACCCTCTCTTGTACACAATACAGATATTTTCGTCAGAAAAAAACTCGTATTGTAAGGCTCTGATAGGTGAATAAAATGTGGATACTTTTTGTCACTATATGTCGTGAATTATTTTTCGGTATATGTAGTGAATCATTTTTTAAACATATTATGTAGTAACTATTTACGTTTCGTGGGTCATTCATTCCAAAAAATTGGTTGACGTCAAAAAGACTGACTGTCTGTCGATCGATCTGTGATCAACACTAGCGCCCAACTTATCTCGTCTATTTTCGTCAAAACTGTTGTTCTTCGGACAAGCTGAAAGAAATCTATTTCGATTTTTGCAGGTACTTTATGTAAAGGAAGGTCCAATTGTTTTATTAAACTTTGGCTTCGGAGAGAGTAAACAACGCTTTAAAAATGATGTGGGTCTCATTTTCGTTCAAATCTGGTTTTTCAAAAATTCCAATTTTTCTATCTCCCTAGAACCACAATATTGAAGACGGAATATTTGTCCTTCACGTTGTAAATTTGTGCCTTGTAAATCTATTGTTCAAAGATTTCTTGAAATAACAGGATGTACAACTTTTAGATAATACGAGTTTTCGTGGAATTTTGCGTAAATATTGGTCAATTTTTGAACAATTATTTCCTCAGAAACGATCCCAAAAATGTTTCTGTAATGTTTTCCTCGAGGAGAGCAAAAGTAGTGCACAAATAATGTGAGAATATTTGCTCTTGTAGTTCCACGTTTTTAATAACGTCTATACATCGTTGCATCTACCCGTCTGGAAACAACGCACAAAACACTGCGTTTTTTTTTTCAAAATTGAATTTTTTCATTAGATTTGACAATGTTAGACCCTTAAAAATTCGGTAGAAATATTTAATTTTTACGGAGGATACTTGATAATAATCTCATCTTTTCAATGCTCTTGAAAACATCTGATAAGTTTCTCACTAGAATATTTGTTTGAGTCGAATTCAATGTATTGAAATATAAAAAATGGTAAGTGTCATTTTGTTACGTTTGTCCATCCAAAAATTTCTTTTATAATCATTCTAACATCTTGGGGATTGATAATAACTACATTATAAATGTAACAATTCATTGATTGAACTCAAAATCTTTAACTAACATGACAATTATTCATAATCTGAAGTTTTTCTGTCTAAATGATGCAAAAGTGGCGCTATTCCAAATGGTCTGTAACAATATTTTCTCAAATATTCTCATACAGTTTGCTAGAATAGAGTGCCCTGAAAACAATAGGCAATATTTCTGTACCGGACCAGAGCTATGCGGTTTCCAGTTTTGGAAGCAAATTTACACGGCTCCAATACAAGAAAAATCTGGAACCTAGTAATTGAATGAAGCTTTTGATTGCATTCACACATTTTGTTAAAAATATTAACTGATGAGCCTCACAGACAGTAATGGGCGGTTACTTTATAAAAACTTATTCTGCTGTTAAAAGTTAAGTTCATCTTTCCATTAAAGCAGAAAAATGGGAAATGTGATCCCAATTAATTCTGGAGAATGGTCAAATGATGTACTTTTCGCATGGACTTAAAATTTTGAAATTGTCATATATTACATTTGTAATTCCAAATTAATAATATTTTAATAAATTAGTTGTTAACATTAACTTATCACTTACACTAATATATAATCTTATATATATATATTATTATATATTTATATAATATATTTATATAGTATATATACACATACGTGCGTCATGAAGTTTTTTTGTTTTGACTATTGTCAATCCTTGAAATAGTAATTCATTCATGAAATTTTTGTTTCAGGATGGTGAGTGTGATAATTTTTAGACTTGTGCGTGTTTTTGTATCGCATATTAATTGAAGCTGACTTTTTTCTGTTCGTTCTCTCTTAAAAGTAAGTTAAAAGAATATTTTCTTGATTTTTTTTGTTTGCTTTTTGTTTGTTTATTTTCTTCAATAATGATTGAAAAAATGATGTTTCTGATATTGTAAAAATCTGTCATGCAGTTGAAGATATCTCAAAATTATATCATAGAACTCGTAACTCCTTTTTGAGACAAGTTTGAAAATGTCACTGGGGGTTCATGTAAACCCCCCAAAACCAAAATATCCTTTTCAAATTGGTGAGTTTGCGACATCACCCTTATCAATCGTGGAATATTAGTTTTGAAGGAACTGCCTATGTTTAGCCGCTAGTGTCAGTCGTAAATTAATTTTTCGGAGTCGAAGCCCCAGAAAACGGGGCCTCTGTTTATCCAACATATTAGAAAAAGTGTTTTACTATGTATAGGAGCAAAAATTATATATTTTATTGATATAAGCGACCTACAATAATAGTTTTTCGGTCGAAGAATGGAAAGTAAAAATTGCACCTCTTTCTCCATCACTGTGTTCGCCCCCGCTGCCCTGTCGTCTCAGTCCCGCCCTGGATGTTGACATAGTCAATTCTTGCGTATGTGGTTTTCGGTTTCAAATATTTGGTCAGTTAAACTGGAACGGCTGCACTGGCTTCCGCCGGAAGCTAGAACCGTCATCATTTTTTAGGGAAAATGAAGTGTGTCAATTTGTTCTATTCGCGGATTATTTACGGCACGTTGTCGACTAACCCGTTTTCTGTTTCTGTGAAGTGGCTGTCCTAACTTCCGGGATGTGATTTAGTTTCGTAAGACGCAGCTTACTGTGTACGTTTTGCTGAAATGCTAATACTCCGGTTCGTTACGTCATTTCTACTGGAAGTTATTTGCGGATTGAAATGACTTTAAAATATATGAATAGGAAAATACGATTTATACAATTTCAATATTATTCTTCAGAAATATGTATTTGAAAATTTTTACATGTACTCAATCCAATGTATAAACTATAATTACATTAAACACATCAAATTTCATGTTGCTCAGTTACTGATAGTTTTCTGTACAATCAGAACTGAATATCAAAGGACGGAACATTACATCATCGTCCTACGGAATGCTTGTATGATAATAACCGATGCTTCACAAAAATAAAGTTTGAATAAATAAATTCTTGTGGGTGATCTGGGCTGTCCGGGTGACGCCGCGTCAGCCGGACAGCCCAGATCACCCACATGACTCTGGTCGCGAAAGCCTACGACTTAAAATAAATTCTTAGTTGCATGAGCTGACAAAGTACTTATGCTCACTATCACGTAATTCATTTCCAACATTGCAAAATCAATTATAAATTGAAATTCAATTCATCACAGTTCTTTCCATTTTTCTTCCATAATAATGGGAGGTATGATGTTGCAGAATTACCTTATGTATGTTCCAAGACCGACCGCGCGTACTTGTTCAACAAATGCTATTCCAAATACGACAGTTGACAGTGACAAACTTGTTTTCTTTCTAGTAAACGTTACATTTTCAGGCAGGTGTATTCTATGTCCTATTATTGTAATGCTCTCTTCCACGAAAAAATCTGAGTTTTTTGGTTCGTCAGAACAATAGTAATTTATCAATATAGTATTTGGCACTTCTGCAATTACTCATAATTGCGTATAGTTGTAATTGGAGGCGCTAATACATATTCGCGACATCTGGTGTTAGGTAGACGAAAACGTTTGCCCACAAGATTATCGGTCAATAGAAAGTCTTTTCTGAAGGAAGAACTACATCTGTACGATGACGAATTGAAATTTGATTTTGGTATCCATGGAAATGCTTTTAAAAGCTTTGTTGTAATATTAATGCACTTAAAAACTTAAATTTCCGATGAAACAATGGGACATTGCCCATTAGTAGGGAGTTATCAAGGTCATACATAGTTGCGGATTTTCTGTATTCTAAAAATCTACAGCGACGTGACCCGTACTTAATAAATGCTTCAGATCACGAAGTTTTTGCTGCTACATACGATAATGTATACGGTAGTAATTTTTTATAGGGTTAACTGTATTTTAATTCTAATATTAATTTAATGTTGTATAAAAACATGGTCCTGTTAAAAACACATGAGCACAAGTACACTGAAAACTAAAATATTCGAAGTTTCTAAAGATTTAGAAAAACTAATAAACATTCATTGAATGACTTTTGTAAGAGTTGAGTATATTATTTCTCATATGAATGAATTTAAACTTAGAAGTACAATGCAACCTCTCTGTAAAGGTACCCTCGAAAAAAGTGCTTGTTCAAAAGCGGAGTCCTAATTAGATGTTATAACAAAATAGAAGTGCGTACTTGTTTCTGAACGGTCTTTGACCAAACAATTGATCATTACGGAAAGGCATCCGCCCATAGCAAGTACCCGCTCAGAGGTTTTACTGTACATTCTCTTTGGATCGTTCTCAACACACAATACACGTGGCATGCTACCAGCAGCCTGGCTGGGTAGAGGCACCTGGGGGTCGCTCCTTCGTACGTCTCTCACCTTGACACTGCTTTGAAGTTAAACTATATATCGTTGAGAAAACTATTATGGAGTGTTTACAGTACGATTTTTCTCTCTGAAGGACGGATATGTTTCCGAACTGTACATTTTAATTATATTTGCGGATATGAATAAGTTTAAACATCAAGGTAGCAAGAAAAGTGGGCACATTATTATTTGAAATGAATAAACTAAGCTATATGTACAAAGTTAAAATAATGTGAGAATAACAGATTGATAGACAATACTAGCAGGCAAGTCAATTTACCTTTGAGAAACATGAATATTTGGGTAAGAAGTACTGGTCCTCTAACACATTTACATTTAACTCATTTTTATTCTAGAATTTACGCCTATTCTAGTATGAGTCAAAATAACATGAACAATTTATGAAATGAATAAAGTGAGTGAGGTAGCGTTGGAATTCCCAGTGCTCACCGGTTTAGACCGATGTGAGTAGATAAAAATGGCGCAAGTGCTACGAATGGATACGTAAACCAGACCGTGATGGCCTGCCGGAACAAACCTATCTTACATTGAGCAGATTTGGATTCTTTTTTATTTCTGGAGCTGGATCGGATCTTCAGAGAAGTATCACCGTGTTTTGCCTATCGTGACGTTCTTTAAACCAACGTTTTTAATGTAAGCGAACGTTGACTCAGAATACGAAGTCCAGAGGGTTTCTAATGGAGTGTACTTCCGCATGGTTTGCACACTGTACGCTCCTTGATCACGTCGATAAAACTCAATAGTGATAGAAACCGGAAAACTGTTTCGGCGTGTGAAACAGTTTAGACCTACGTGGCCACTTATCCATGAAATGGGTGGTGCTAAATCGTACTTTCTTGTCCGTACTTTCACGCAATATTACGTGGAAAGTACTCAAAATTTTCAAAAAATTGTGCATGATCTTATTTCTAAATATATCTTTAGAGAACAGATTTCATTAAGAGAAAAATTACAATGTTTAATATTTTCGTTGTAGGAAACCCGAACAAATTTTGAACTATTACAATTTTCGAAAAAATAACAAAACTGAAATATGCACCATTTTCTTAAACTTCCTTCACACTACCCAAGAACAAAATGTAATAAAAAACGATGGAGCCATTTTTTAAAACATGTCCCATAAAATTAAAGCAAAATATCCCCCCTCTAAAAAAAGTTTCAAAATCAAAGAACCGCGACATCAATCAGGTCGATTGTGGAATACCAATCTCGAAGAATTTCTGCTGGACGGATTAGTCTCAGAACGTTCTTCACAGTGGGACAGACAGATGGACTAACAGACAATCGTTTTACCATCATTCGATTTTTCGGTATCAAGGACCCACAAAACGTGGCTTCTGGCTGCACCACTTGTTACAGGATTTCCCCTCTAAATTTAGCAAATCATCTGAACTGAGCAGGATTCATCCGATTTTTCGTTATCAGGGATCGGCAGTAAATAATTTTTCTGTCGAAAATTCGCGGTTTTCGCGCAGCATTACTCAGCTTTCTCTCTGTGGTGTAAGTGGTAGCGAAAAAATAAATACTGCTAATTGACAGAAACCGGGAATACTGTCTCGGTGAGTGCAAACAGTTTCACCGTGCTACCGCTTATCCAATGAAACTAGTTGTGGTAAAACATCACGTACTTTATCGCTCTTATTTTCAAGCAAAATTACGCGAAAATATACTCAAATGTTTTAAAAAGCGTAGATTACCTTATTTCAAATATCTATCTCAAAGGAAAAGACTTTCCTAAAAGAACAAAACCTCTGTATTTAATATTATAGTTGTTCGAACTTTTTTATAACTTTCTACATTTGCAATGAGGGTTTTTAATGAGGGTTTTTAACGAACATGAGACCTTCACCCATTCTCTTAACCGTATTTAACACTCTCCAACAATAACATTTAATGAAAAACGATGGAGTTTTTTTGAAAATGTAAAAAATGTGCCAGATGCTTCATGTAAATACCTCCAAAATTAAAATATCGGTTTCAAATTCAAGGGGACGCGACATCAGCCAAATTGATTGGCGAATATCAATTTTAGAGAAAATCGGCTGAGTGGTTTAGCTGCTAGCGTTGTTCACGGACGGACGGACGTTTTGCAGTCAAGCAAATTTTGTAACAAGAACCCACAAAACATGAATTGTGACTACACCACTTGTTAGAGAATTTTTTGTTTAAATTTAGAAACTGAATTTAACCACATTTTCATTACCAGGGACCTGTAATATTTGGTTTTCTGCCGAAAATTCGCAGGTTTTTTTCGTTTACATAACATTGTCTCTACTCCGAAATGAGGAAGTGAAAACTACGCAAGTGCTCAATTGGGTGACTACTCCAGAAGCTTAATACATCTGCCGAAACATCGTCAGAATTATATCTTTAATCTGATAGTCATGGTTTGAAATTTGTTATTATTGAAATGTCAAATTCGTTTGAAAATAATGACCATGTATCAGCTGTTAATAAAATGTATTTTTCTATATTTGAGTGATTGTTTCATTGAATAAGTGATGAATAGATTATTATATAAATGTTGTAACTTTTATATTCAAGTTAGACATCTCGTAAATCACCGTCAGATTGTTCCTGTAGTGGAAAACTTGTAAGAACAACGAGAACTGCTTCAGCGCGATGCAGAAGCTATTTAAAGGTGTATGTGGTCTCTTTAACTTATCTTTGATTGTGAAATATTTCTGTTAGATTGTAGACTCCCCCTCGCAAGCTTGCAGAGCCAAGATTGAAAAGTAAACAATATTTTTTTAAAATAAATTCATTGTAAGTAGTTGGACCCGAGCTAAAAAGTCCGCACATTGATGGTTTCTTTGCTATGTTGGCTGCATGTTGTTCCGGCATTACCCCCATATATTAATCTCTGAACCAACCTGTGTTCGACTTACATCTGTTTGATAGTCATTTCTCACCCGTTACTGTCCTTTATGGGATTATGTGTCCCTAGTGTCTTAATAATCGTACACATTAGTAATATATATCTGGCGAGGTCGACACCTTGTAATAATTTGCGAAAAGAAATGCATATACGATACAGTTTGCTTACACATCTGTCACAATACTTAATAGAATATTTTTGTGATTATTTCTTGTGTATATTTCCAACTCATGATGATCGCTGCTTGAGTGAATATATCTCAAGATATTATAAATCTTGACAACTAGACAAAAGCGTCATCGTTCCTTCGCGTTTTATGTACAGAGAGAAATGCTAATTATTTCAAGTTGCGCATGTGTGGCCAGCAGGGTGAACGTACCTCTGCTCACTCGCTTGCTTGTCTCCGTCCGAGCCTCCCCCCCCCCGCCTCGCCTACCGCGCACGCTAAAAGGAGGCGCGCTTGCCTAAAATTGTCCCGGGAGTAAATATTTATCCGATATTTCGGGAGGAGGCGGGGCTCTGTTTAACCGTCGGCAGCCGCCGTGGGGGTGAGGGCTCTTGGTGGTCGTGTTGGGCCGCTGCTGTGGGCGAGCGGAGTGGGCGCTGCTGCGGTTGCTGTGCAGAGTTCTAACGCGCGGGGGAATGGTAGCGTCCGTTTCATTAGGTATTCGGAGTGAGTGACGAGAATATAAGACAGTGAACCCACGAACTTGCTTAACGCGAATTTTGCCGTAACACGAACAAAACTTGGGGTCCCGGCAAGGGATTGCAGTACTACAGACATTTATAATAATCGGATAACTCGAATTTTTACAACATGAACTCCGATTATTTCGGTCCCTTGGAATTCGCATTAATGAGGGTTTAGTGTGTTCTTTTCGTTCTAAATCCATTTTATTTTTCTTCATATTATCTTCATATTTCGTCTTCTTTTTCTGCCTCGATCTCGGTCTTCTTATTCTCATCCTCATCTTTTTTTCTTATCTTATTTTTTCCCTTTTTAATTAACTTTCTTTTCTTACTTCCTCTTCTTTTCTCCTTCTGATTGCTGCACCCCTCCGTTTTCTTTTGTCTCTACTTCGTTGCCTTCTTCGTATTCTCCGTTTCTTCCTTCTTTGCCTTGTTACTGCTTTGCCTTGTTACTACTTTGTCTCGTTGCTGCTTTGTATCGTTGCTGTTTTGTCTCGTTGCTACTTCGCCTTTCCTCATTTTACCTTTTATTATTTGGCTTATTCGTTCATTTTCATTCTTCATATTTTCTTTTCTTATTTCTCCTTTCTCCTTTTCCCTACTCCTTTCTTCATTTGTTGCTTCTTCCTCATATTCCGCTTGTTTCTCTTCGTGAGCCGTTCAAAGCTATTGAGGTACTTGGCATCTTCGATTCCTATCAAAGACATTCAATATTAGTAATTCCCAAACTCTTTGGATTACATTGCGCCTTAAGAACATTACGTGAAACCCTCAATGTCATATTCAAGACCAAGTTTGTAATGTCGAACCTCAAGTGTTGCAGTCGTCCTAGCGATTTAATAGTTCTTTCACAATTAAATATCAAACATGGTATAATTTTTGTTATTATTTCCAAGTTTTTATAATAATAATAATATTAATAATAATAATAATATTACATTTAAATCTAGGATGTAACACTAGGGACAATTCTGACATATGCCTTAAGCGATTGAGTAAGTTTAGCTTGGTCTTAAATAGTTTCATTGTATGTTTTCTCTTCGTGGTCATCCTACGACTCTCTGTTCCTTAGTGCGATTCGTATTTAGAGTGCCAGGCACTCCGTGGTCCTTTTTATTGCTGTGTTAGTTCGAGGATACCCGTGGGTCAATATTCCCCGCCACTTGTGTTAAAATCGCGTGAGATCCTGGCAGTCCGTGCGTCGCGCAGGCGGAGAGACAAACATTCTTTCCGTGAAACAATTCTAAGATTATCTCAGATGACGCTGGACGACCGAATTCTACCGGACGAGGTGGCTCAGAGCATCATCTGATGTCACTGCAGTGCCCCTAAATAGGAGGTACTAGGGTTCGAGTCAGGAAAGTGACAGGATTGTGTGACTTCAGTGGAATCACTGAAGAATTCTAGCGGCCGGCTGCTCTTATCGGTGGTTTTCTGTAGTTATTCCGATCAATACCAGGCGAATGGCGGAGCAGTGCCCTAACAAACGTGTCACTGACCGGGCGCGATTTTTCCTTCCTCTTCTTTGTCCTATTATCTTCCTTTGTTTACGCACACACTTACGTGCACTTCACTACCACACAGCTTAGAACTTCTCCCGGATAGGGTAATGCCTCCCTGATGGGAAACACATGGATGGGGAAAACTCCCCAAGCCGACGTCTGGGTTGGCGCAGAATCTCATCATCCAGTGAGGGAACAACGCCGCCACCGCGTCATAAACATACACTACACTTATGTAACTAATGATCATGTCGGTTGATGCGCTTGGAATTTCGAAACCATTAATTAATCGATCAAATTCTCTGAATCACTTTTCAAAATTGAACAAAGACATTTATTTTAGTGCAGTATTTGATGTAAGTATTATTAAGGATGATATGTATGAATATTATGACATGTTCGTGAGACTGATTTGAGATAATATCTTGGAATATCATTGCGACCCTCTCAGTACAATGTGGGTATTGTTGTTTTCTCACGGTTAACTCGTAGATAGTTCTTTAAGTTTTACATATGTAATGGTTTTTACTTACTAACTTATTCTAAACTTACATACTGTACAATGAGGAGGTATCCCACTATGGATTCTCTATTCAGGTTGGGTGCTGGTGAGTTTGATTTGGAATACATGGAATGAATATTTATTTTGGATTCAGGTTCTATGGACTGGAATTTTTTCTGAGTCAGAATTAGTCCGTGCAGGTTATTGACCGCGCAGTTGTCGGTTCGCACAGTTGTCTGTTCGCGCAGTTGTCTGTTCGCGCAGTTGTCTGTTCGCGCAGTTGTCTGTTCGCGCAGT
>BOPP01000003.1:23677043-23715414 GCA_017312745.1 Gryllus bimaculatus
CCCCCGCCGGCGCTCGCGCCAGAGGCGTGGGCGACGTCCGCAGGGGGTGGCTGGAAGGAGCTCCCGTCGAGCGCAAATAAACAGGCGACGGCTTCTTAATGGACTCCCCCGAGGCATCGCAGGGCCAGGCTCCGCGCATGCGCCGGGAAGGGAGTCTTTCACCATTGCACCCGCGATGTGTCGTAATTTGGCATGGCGAAATTATGTAAATCTCATATAAAACTTACTCTTCTCTTATGTTTGTGCTTCGGTTTGATTGATAAGTGGGGCGCGTCAACTGTGTAACAATGTAATATGTTAAGTGTAACATTGTAAACAACGTATGTATAATCTTTGTTTTTCCTGGGGAGGTGGTGGTGTTAATGCTAGATAACTAAATCCGGCGCCGACTTAGCTGTCGTTTTCACAAACAAAGTATCTTTTACCTGCGGGGACAAACGCCCAACTGGGACGAGCTATGAGTTCTCAAATGGTCTCCTGATATATGTGGTAGAGAAGTCCATATGAGTGTGTGTGTGTGTGAGTGTATATAAGGGGTGAGAATAAAACAAGGAGAAAGAAAGTATTGCGCACGGGCTGTAGCCTGTTTGTTAGAGCATTGCTGCAGCATTCGCCTGGTGTTGTTCCAAGAAACCACGGAAGACTACGGATCAGAACACCCAGCCACTAGAATTCTGCTCCAGGCAGTGACTGAACGCGAACGAGCTAAGCAGTAACAGTCGAAAATCTTGCAATCACCGACACTCGTACCTAGGACCGCCCGGATAGACGTATTGCAGCGATAACAGCTGATACATTGAGACACCTCTCTTGGTCGTTTGAAGCATAAAAACTCACTGTAAACTCTTATTAAGTTTCTAATAGTTCGGTTTGTGAATGAAAATTTCCCAACGTCCGTTTTCTGTATTGTCTTAGGAGAAGGGACTTAGGACTTGGAATGATGGGGCCGGGTCGAGTCAAAGGGGAGTAGTATGCGAGCCACAGCAACGGGCACCCGAGTGAAGTTTTGCCCGAAATCTCGCATTGGAGTAGTCCAGGAATAAAACACCAACGTCGTCGTTAACCCAACTGCTTAACTATTCTCCGAGAAGTCTCGGAGGTGAAGCAGCCCGAGTATGGGTGACCGTTTGAGAGTACCGGATTCTTGCCGCACCGAGACCCTGGCCGAAGGGATAAAAGACAATTGCATTGTGATAAAATGTCTACGTCCAAAAATGACTATTTCTTGTTTAATAACTTACGATCACGTTAACGGAGCATTTCTTCGTGTTTAATGCCAAAAATTCCTTAGAAATAATTTTGAGGGAAATAGAATAAATAAAAAATAAAGAAAGACGGAAAGTGTTGTGCTAGTAACGGGATGGTGGGTCGCGGCGGCGCCCCGCACACAGAGGTGTTGAGCCCTGAGAGAGGGGCGGTGTCCAGAAGGCAGAGCTATTCCAGCGACTCAGTCGGTCGGCAGAGAAAGAAAGGCGCTACTTGCATTGCAGATAAATGGAGAAGACGCATTTGAGCGACCCGGGTGCAGAACACGGCCAGCATCGGTAGACGAACTTCTTAACCACTCTCCGTAAAGTCACGGAGATTAGGCAGCTCGAGCATAGGTCACTCTTTGGGGATCCCGAGTACTAACCGCACAGAGACCCTAGCCGAAGGGATAAAAGACAATTGCATTGTGATAAAATGGCTACGTCCAAGAAGGACTACTTACTTCTTGTTTAATAACTTACGACCACGTTAAAGGAGAATTTCTTCGTGTTTAATGCCAAAAATGGATCAGAAATAATTTTGAGAGAAATAGAATAAATAAAAAATAAAGAAAGAAGGAAAGTGTTGTGCTAGTAACGGGGTGGTGGGTCGCGGCGGTTCACCGCACACAAAAGTGTTGAGTCCTGAGAGAGGGTTGGTGTCCAGGTGGCAGAGCTATTCTATTGACTCATCCGGTCAGCAGAGAAAGAAAGGCGCTGCTTGCATTGCAGATAAATGTGAAAGACTCATTTGAGCTACTCGTCTGCAGAACACAGCCAGCGCCGGTAACCGAACCGCACAACCACTCTCTGTGAAGTCACGGAGGCTAGGCAGCTCAAGCATAGGACACCCTTTGGGAATCCCGAATACTAACTGCACCGAGACCCTGACCGAAGGGATAAAATGCAATTGCATTGTCAGATGTTGTTCAAGGAGAATTACTCCCTGTTTAATAACTTACGATTATGAGAAAGGAGCATTTCTTCGTGTTTAATGGCGAAAAAGACTTAGAATATGATTTTGGAGAGAAACAGAATAAATAAAAAATAAAGAAAGAAGGAAAGTGTCGCTTGTAACGGGGTGGTGGGCGGCGATGGCGNNCCCCCCCCTCAACGCCCGCGGGATCGCTCACATGGCGCCGGCCGCCAGGCCACAATGCAGCCACTTTGCACGACCCCCAGCCCCTCTGCCTCCACGCGAGAATCTCTGGAACGTTGACAGCGGAGACATTCGGAGTGGGCCGGCAAAATAGTTAGGGTGTTTTTGCAAAATCTCTTTTTAGATGACTCGCTGGACCTGTGAGAATATTTCGCACTTTGTAAATCACTCAGAATGGATTGTCGCGAAGTGCAAATATTTGTTTTCGCTGGGAACCTGGCCCGAGAACAGTATGTTCTCCAAGAAGGTGCTCCAACCGAATTAAAGTGTCAAACATTGTATTCATGACAGATTAACGATCTTACAACGATCAGCATTCGTATGTTTGATACTATAGGCACGAAGGTTGACGATGATTCAAATAGAATAACGCATTTATTGTGGACCAACATTTCTATTGTTAGCCTGCAAGGTGGTGTCATTCTATTTAGCTCATCTTAACCCTGCATGCTTGTTGTATTATTTACAAATGCATACTTTTACCATTTATACCCTAAATTAAATTAGCAGCACATTGCGAGTGTGCACTGCCATCTTTCCCGTGCCCGCAGCACGGATGAGATATATGTAATGTAATCTGGTAGCCTACGATAACAATTTTAGCACTAACTTGTTTGTTGCTTAATCATACATTTAGAGTGCTCCAAAGTGCTAACTTAAGTTATATCAACAACGTTTTTCTTTAAAAAGTAGTATAATATTTAGACTAAGGTATTGCAGCTAAAGCTACAGCGAGCTTCCCACGGCCCCGCAGCAATGGTACGAGAATATCTGTAACGTCGAAAGCTCGGTGTGAGTGGACCAACAAAACAGAAGACGACTTAGCAGGACACGTGATCACATTTGACACTTTGTAAATTGTTTGAAATGTGAAATTAACTTGCACGGATTAAGTTTAGAGTAAGGGTTAGCGGTAAGTTTTTAATTCACTAAACCTCGACTCTGTTAATAAATCTCGTGTAGCACTATTGATTCAATGCGCATAGCAAACAAGTGGTGCTAAAACCACGTACTTTCTTGCCCGTGTTTTCACGCACAAATCCGCAAAAAGTACATAAATTTTCAAAAAATTGAACACGACCTTATTTCAAAAACTATCTTTAAGGAACAGATTTCATTAAAGGGAAAGCTCATTCTCTTTAATATTTTTGTTCTAAGAAGAGTCAGAATAAAATTGAACTTTTCAAAATATCAAGATTTTTAACGAACATACAACCTCGACCAATCTCTTAAACACTATACAATAGCTTTTCACACTATACAATAACAAAATGTAATCAAAGACAACGTAGCCTCTTTTTAATATAGAAAATGAAACGGGAGCTTCTTGGAAAGTACCACGAAAAATTTTATATATCTATATATCTATATCTATATATCTATATCTATCTATCTATCTATCTATCTATCTATCTATCTATCTATCTATATATATATATATATATATATATATATTTCTAGTTCAAGGGGACGCGACTTCAGCCAGAGGGATATCAATTTTGGAGGGAATAGTTAGACCACTAGCGTTGTTCACTGACAAACAAACAGACAGACGTGTTGTCATTCGATTTTTGGCACCAGGGACAAACAAAACATTGATTCTGGCTACACCATGTGTTAGAAGATTTTTTGGTTTTATCAACTTTTACATTACCAGGGCCCGGCAATAATAAATTTTCTGCCGAAAATTCGCCGTTTTTTCTCGCAGCATTACATAATTTTATCTCTACTCCGAAGCGAGAAAGCAGTTATATTTATAATTGTATTGTAGGTCATTGTCATTTTCTTTTCTTGTCAGTTGGGACCACATTTTGTTTCGACCCGACCCCCTATCCGTCTGCCCTCTGCCAGCGCCTGAAAGACCTAATGTGTGCCCCCTCGGTCACTATCGCACCTGTCTGGGAACGTTTTCCTGTGATGGCTTCTCTGAACATTACCCGAGGTAGTCCGTAAGACCATATCTGTCTATTCCATGACCATAACGTACCTGCTATTATTATTATTATTATTATTATTATTATTATTATTATTATTATTATTATTATTATTCGGTTGCTGATTTAGGGTAATTTAACTTGCTCTGCTTCCAGATTTTCTTCTATTCTCTTTCTCTGACAAGGCAATGTATAAGGCCGTTGCGCGTATTTCAAAATGCGACCTTCCGAGTATTAAACGCACAATTTCTAACGCGCTTTGATACTGAAATCCTTTTAGGGCAAAATTCGACTTGATTTCTTTGCATATTTACTAAAGTATTCCATCTCAAATGAATGATGTAAATAACCAACCTCCATTTTTTCCTGCTACGTTATGGTCGTATTTTTTTCCTTTGTTGCCATCTATGAGACAAGCTTTGTTGCTCTTTCCAGGACGTCTGGTTACCTTGTCAGTCTTCTTTGTCTAATTACCTCTATTTTTTGCGAATCATTATGTTGAAATAACCACAAGTGACGTAGGCCTATTTTAGTTTTACAACAGTTACTCAGGGTAGCTCCAGATAAGTTCACGAGGTCATGCAGGCCGTAAGCAACTACGCACAAAACTCATGTTAAAGATGTGACAGGAAGCAGATGCGCGGCATCGTCGAAAGCCCAAGTGTTTTAAATTGTTAAAAACAAATAATAAATACATTTTTTATTACAAGATAAGTTATTGAGTAAAAAGTTGAGGAAGAGTTCGTATACGAATTGATTTCTTACAACAAGCAAACAAGTCGGAAATGCCATACTTGTGATATTTCACCGAGCTATCTGCTGGAGCATTTCCTTTCGACAAATGCCAAACAAATTGAAATATATAAGGTGGGGAAAATCATAAATTCATAAATATGCATGTCTATGCTGTGGATTTTTTAGTGACTCTTAAAAAATCTCGAATTTGGACTAGATTGGTTCTCTTAAGGAACCTTTCATTGATAACTATTGCTACACTTATCCATGCACTTTGGAATGATACTCGTATGTCATTTGTGTTAATTCCTTTATCATGTTCAGCACGAAAAGTATTTTGACTGAATTTTCTAGAGTTTTATGGTGCATCAGCTACTGTGTAAATTAGTTTCGTAAGTGAATGTAATGTTATATCGTCCCAGGAACAGGTGCTTTTCTCCCTATGGAACATTAGATCCGGCTACGAACTTATCGAGTTTCCCCTTTCAGATTTCTCTCCTAGCGAAGCCCCGCCCAAACCGGAGCAGTCCGTCAGCTCCCGACTGCTCCCTCGATATTCATGTTAGTGTTGTGTGTTAGGGCAGATGGTAAGACAAGGAAGAGGAAGGAAAGAACGCGCGCGGTCCGAGTCCCGTTTGTTAAGATACTTCTGCGGCATGCACCTGGTATTGTTCCGAGAAAAACGACCAGCACCCGAGCAGCTGACCGCCAAAATGTTTTTCGAAACAGAGGATGAATTCGGTCTAGTTATGTCTAGGATTATTCGGTAAAACCCTAAGACTTCACGATAGACAGCTGACGCTGTGGGGGCAACGGCAATGCGTGACTGAGCCATCAATGCCGGTACAAAAGAAACAAAAATCGGAGTAGTTTGCGAAAAATGATCCCTCAACCTGAAGGTTGGTGGGAATTGACTTCAGGTGTGGCAGAGGGGCTGAGCTTTGATGTCTGGCACACGTTCAGTAAAAGATTTACGGATGTTTTTCCGAACTGTTAATTAGAGCACTGGGCCGTTGGGTACGTAATAGTCGTTCCGAGTGCGCAACTGACATGGACGTCGCGCATAAAGAGCTCCTAGGTTCGGGTCCCGACGGTGGCGGATATGCGTCACCAGCTAAGAAGCAGGGGTTCGCGCGCCGTCTATTCGTGCATGAGAACTGTAAAGGGCCATTCACAATGCAAACGTAAATATAAGCGTAACCCATAGTCGTAAACATTAACGTAAGTGATAGACTGAAGTATTCACAATGGCTGACTTAAACGTAAGCAAAATAAGTTTCTATTGGCTGTGAGGCATTCTAGTTTACTATTGGTTGGATGTGAGAATCGACTGTGTCCATGGCCCATATGGCGGTAGTTCGTTTATCGACTTGGCTCCTCTTTCGATTCTCGATCAATCAAATTCATTCCCAAATGTTCCGTATTTCTCGTTATTGGAAAATCTCGGTAGTACTGCGAATAACCAGTTGCCAGTTATGAGGACCGACCTGATCTCTATTTGTTAGACACAGATGAATAGACTACGTAGATGATGATGATTAGATAAGAATCGATGGGCGGGTACACGAGAGTGGATAGACAGAGAAAGAGATAGAAAATATATTGTTTTGAAAAGACATTGTTGTGTCGTACGTGGCTTACAACGTTGGTTCATTTTCAGATCTACTTTACATAACGTGGCCATCCCAAGAACGTGATGTACAAATATTTTTCGTAATACTGCACTGTTATGCCGTCTTAACGGAACTGAAACAATACAAAAACCACTCCTAATGGTCCGCCCCTGTTTACGGTTTTAACTGCCCACCATCTGTTAAGTACTGTCGTGTTGTTTCTAAATATGGCGTTTGAGGACTCCGTATTTCTACATTATTTCTTATTAGTGTGATTCTTGTATTATGAGAAGACGGTATTACAAAAATAATTGACCGACATCCAGCCCACATTAGAAAAAATGAATCTGGTTGCTTCTAAATATCAACTATCACCTCGCTGTATAATCTTCAGATGCATCCGTTATATGTTCGTTAACAGGGTTGTCCAAATCGAGGTCCGCAGTGCCATTTATTGTGGCCCGCAAAAGGTTAGTAGTCGGAAGTGAACGGCCTTTGTTTCAAGTCGGGAGAGAACGGAATGCACCAAAGCGCACACACTCTGCCACGGTAACGTCCTCAATGTAAAAAGAGGTTAGATTAAGATTTTAAGGTTTTATGTTCCAATAAATTCAAAATCATCCGAATGTGTTTTACAGCATGTTGTTACACATTGTTTGGCCAGATAACACGGATGGTACTTCCGTTTTAGAACAGCTAAATGTCGAGATCACCAATACGGGAAAGTCAGTTCTGGATCTCCCGAGTAATGAAAATATGGCCGGCAGCTATAGTACATATTTTAGTTGTGGCCCTTCAGACCTTGCCAGTTGGACACACCTGCTCTATATCGATCTGATGACGTTAATAATATTAATTTTTCCAAACTCTTAATTGGCACATTTTAGTATAATACCTTTTGGGATATGATGTTTTCCCGCCCTCTCACTCATTGCCCAAACTATCTACCTACGCGTCAATCTAACCTACAGCAGCGCGCGCGTATTTAGTGGCAAGAGAATTAAAACTCCATTTCAGCATAATATCAAACGTTATATCAGCTAGGTAATAAACCCCTTATAATTAGCTCCAGACTCCATGTTAGCTTAATTTTGAACTCATTATTACTCTCTGTATCGTTCTAATGACATTAACAGCTTTTCCATTGTTTTACAATACGTTAATTAGTACATTTTTATAATATATTGTCATCATTTTTTGAGTACAATGTTTGCACACCCACTCAGGCTCATACAAAAGATATCCGTGCCCGTCATCTACTACGCGGTATCTCCTGTATAGACGCGCAGGTATTTAGAGACGTCACAGATCAATCTGAAACCCCATACGGCATCATATCCAAATAGCTCCACATCCGTTTTAGCCCTACATCCAACTCCAAGTAAAACACTACATCGTTCTAATTACGTTAACAACTTTTTCGTTATTTTAAAAACAGTTAATTAGCGCACATGCATAAACACATTTTTTAGCGTGTGATGTTTGCCCAACCACTCAGCCACCACACAAACAAGTTCTGTTCCGTCATTTCTCACAATTTCTTGAGGGCGAGCATCTATTTATGGATAAGACCATTTAAACAATACATCAAATTCTGTTGTACGTCTGATTAACTCTATATTAAGCTCTATGTCGTTCTAATACCTTAATTATTTTTCCAGCTGTTAATTAGCACGTTTTCAAAAGCGTATTTCTTAACGTACGGTGTTGGCCCACCCGCTGCGCCTCCACGCAAACAAGTCCCGTTCCGTCATCTCACCTGCGGCGGGCGGGCGGGCGCGCGCGTGTATTTAGGCGCAAGGCCATTAAAACTCCATTCACCTCGGCCGCAAGGCCGCGCGCACGTCGCGGCTGGCAGGGCGCGTCGCCGCCGCCGCCAGGGAAGTGTCGTCGGGGCGTCACGACGGAGAAATATCGGGCGCCGCCGCCGCCGCGTTGAGCTGTCGCTGCCGCGGCAGCCACAAGCTGACCTTTGCGAGCTCACCTTCGCTGCTGGCGTGACGGCGCGTCGCCGCGTCGCGCGGTGTGTCCGTGCTTTCGTCACCCTAGGGCGTTGAGGATAGGACGGGATGAATTTCGTTTTTGCGATTAGGGATGAATTTCGTTTTTGTGATTCGGGATGAATTTTGTTTTTGCGATTGGGGATAAATTTTGTTTTTGCGACTGGGGATGAATTTTGTTTTTGCGATGGGAGGGATGAATGTACGATTTTTTGCGATTGGGGATGAATATACTATTTTTTTGGGATGAATTATATATTTTTTGGGATGAATACTACAATTTTTTGCGATGGGATGAATATAACAATTTTTTGGCGGATTGGGGATGAATTACTACATTTTTGGCGATTGGGGATGAATATACTATTTTTTTGCGATAGGGATGAATATACTATTTTTTGCGATTGGGGATGAATGTACTATTTTTTGCGATTGGGGATGAATGTACTATTTTTTGCGATTGGGGATGAATGTACTATATTTTTGCGATTGGGATGAATGTACTATTTTTGCGATGGGATGAATATAGTATTTTTTGCGATTGGGATGAATATAGTATTTTTGCGATGGGGATGAATATAGTATTTGGCGATGGGGATGAATATTCCTCTTTTGCGATGGGGATGATAATTCTTTTTGCGACTGGGGATGAATATCCTCTTTTTGCGACTGGGGATGAATATCCTCTTTTTGCGACTGGGTGAATTCCTCTTTTTGCGACTGGGGATGAATATTCTCTTTTTGCGACTGGGGATGAATTCCTCTTTTTGCGATGGGGAATGATGATCTCTTTTTGCGACTGGGGGAAATATCCTCTTTTTGCGATGGGGGTGAATATCCTCTTTTTGCGACTGGGGATGAATATCCTCTTTTTTGCGACTGGGGGTGAATATCCTCTTTTGCGACTGGGATGAATATCCTCTTTTTGCGATGGGGATGAAATATCCTCTTTTTGCGACTGGGGATGAATATACCTTATTTTTTGCGACTGGGGGTGAAATATCCTCTTTTGCGACTGGGGGTGAATATCCTCATTTTTGCGACTGGGGGTGAATATTCCTCTTTTTGCGACTGGGGGTGAATAACTCCTGTTTTTGCGACTGGGGTGAATATCCTGTTTTTGCGACTGGGGTGAATATCCTCTTTTGCGACTGGGGATGAATATCCTCTTTTTGCGTGGGGTGAATTCTTTTTTGCGACTGGTGAATATCTCTTATTTGCGACTGGGATGAAACCTCTTTTTGCGACTGGGATGAAATATCCTCTTTTGCGACTGGGGTGAAATATCCTCTTTTTGCGACTGGGGGTGAATACCTCTTTTTGCGACTGGGGCGCTGAATATCCTCTTTTTGCGACTGGGGTGAATATCTCTTTTTGCGACTGGGATGAATATCTCTTTTGCGATGGGGAATGAATATTCTCTTTTTGCGACTGGGGGAATATCCTCTTTTGCGACTGGGGATGAATATCCTCTTTTTGCGACTGGGGGTGAATATCCTCTTTTTGCGACTGGGGGTGAATGATCCTTTTTTGCGACTGGGGGTGAATATCCTCTTTTTTGCGACTGGGGATGAATTATCCTTTTTGCGACTGGGATGAATATACTTTTTTTGCGACTGAGGATGCAATATACTTTTTTTGCGACTGAGGATGAATATAGTGTTTTGCGAACCGAGATGATATAGTGTTTTTGGCGCCGGGGGTGAATATAGTGTTTTTGCACTGGGAGTGATATAGTGATTTTGCCACTGGGGTGAATTTTTTTTGCGAGGGGGGGTAATATATGTTTTTGCCCCCCCCCCCCCCGGCTGGGGATGAATACCTCGCCTGAGGCAGTACAGAGTTAGCGGTATCTGAGCTAAACGCGCCGAAAGACAAATCAGAATTGGCCTTATACTAACATAAATGAGTAAATAAAACATGAAGGAGCAACGTAGGGCAACATGAATCAACACGTCTGCCGCCTCGAATATTGAGATTTATTATATACTTGTAAGTTTCAATGATTTTTTTGTTCCTCATGAACAATGTACGCAACACGTACAACCGTATCTTTAGAATATTCGGTTAATAATGCCGGACGTGACTGCTCGCCTCGTCCGTCAACCTCGTCGTATACCGAAGACTCACTTTCTGAACTTGTTACGTAAATAACTATATAAGATTCAGTGGTTCGTATCTGGACTCATGAATTACTTTTGCGTAACCGAAGGAAGAGAATATTGATGAAATGGGGTGATAATGTAATGGGTGGATGATAATGGAGAGGAAAAAATTCTGATTTTTCAAGAAAATCCTTTTGAAAGATCTCTTGAGATAAAAACGTTGAAGTTAGTAAAATAATTTCTCGTAAAAATCGCTAAAGTAAATTACTTTCACGAATTGGCAGTGTAGTCAGAATTCACATGGATTAGGTCCTTGATAATAAAAAATGTGATATTTCTCTAAACGATGCCTATTTGAAAACACCAGCGCATCCGTAATCAGGACTTTCACCATAGATGTTATTCTATCTGGCTGATGTCCAGGCCCCTCGATATTGTATGAAATTTACGTGAAGCCCCAAGGACGTTTTCGAAATTTTCTGAAAAAATCCTACAATTTATTTATTTATTTTGTACTCTACTAGATGAAAATACCCTTATAGAAAATTGAACCTATGCCATTTTATAAGTCTTCTTAAACTTCAAAAACTTCAAAGGTCACAAATTATGCGGCACTCTCCCACAGATAAATTATTGAAGATATAGGTTTCTTTGTTAATGTGTTCTATTAAACTATATTAAACGTACATTGCGCTGACTCGTTGCAAATTCTTGTGGATTTTACGGGAAGCATACGAGAATCGCAGCAAACGCACGTCTATGTATACCGGATCAGATCTCAAGTTAGTGGAAAGGGTATCAGGAAGTAGATAGAAGGAACACCGCCACCTCTCGAGATATAACATGCACTTCTTTTACGGCACTAATAGTCACATCCATTATCGCGTCCGTAAACACGGAATAATCAATCAATCAATAACTGTAAAATAAATTTCGAATATCAAGAGATCCTGAGTTAAACTTGCAGTATTGTAGCTAACTTAGGTAAAGTCTGAACAGTTAGAGATTCGTTTTTAAAAGATTACTATTGGAATGAAGAAAAACCTTGTTCCCGAATGTTTCGCTATTGAGATTACTGCCTTTTGCCAATGTAGTTCCCAGTGTAGGAGGTCACACCACGTTAGACCCTCACTGCCGTTTTCACATGAGTACCCCTCCATGCTGCGTAGTTCATCATTAACTCTTTTATGCCCCCATGTTTGATCCATCATCTCTTTAATCCCGACTTATCAGCTTCATTTTGACGAACGATTTCCAGAGTTTTGGCGAACGCGCGCATGCGCAATATGGTGCGTGGGACCCCAGAACATGTGAGCGTATGCTACAATTCCAAAAATCGAGAGAGGTGGCACAGCGCATCAACTGATGCCACTGCAGTGCCTCTGACCGGGTTTCGAGTCCAGACGATGGCAGGATTTTCGACGCTAGCCAGGGATCAGGCTGCTCTGATCGGTGGTTTTGATCAACACCAGGCGAATGCTGGAGCAGAACCCTAACAAACGGGCCACGGAACGTGCGAAATCATTCCCCTCACCTTCCTTCTCCTATGATCATCCCTTACTTACATTTATACTTACAATCAGAACACTACAATATATCCAGAGAGACGGATCGGCAGCTTAGAGCTTGTCTCGGCTGGGGCGGTAGTCTGGTAGAGGGGTCTGGTAGGAGATACCTGGGAACTCCCCGCCTAGACGACGGGAGGTCGACGCCGGATTTCGCCATCCAACGATGGAAGATCACCCCCACAGTAAAACGTATTTTACACTTACCAGACAAATGACCTTAGCAGTAGCCGCGCCCAAAAACACCAGTAATCAATATATCAATTCTCTTCCACTACCTTTTGTTAGGCATTCATTGGTAGGTAAGGGCCTAGTCCAGGGCGTGAGAATGTTTTTGAACCACGGTTCAAGCATATGAATAAATGAAACTCTCGTGGAATGTTCATATTAAATTTAGTGAAAATACTTAATAGTTGTTATGCAAGGAGAGCGAGTCAAGAAATGTCGTATATGCCGGTCTTCAAGGCCGATATCGTTAAGACAGTAGTGGTGTAGCGAGTGTAAAATTCAATTGAAATTTTGCACTGGTTTAACTGATCGATGTTTTGTGTTAATCGAGGGGGCACAATTCCCTTGTTTTGCAGTAGACGTGTAAATTCTTGGGCAATGGGGGTCAAATTTGTCATAATAAATGGGCGGTTGCTTTGCTAAGCTAACATAATATAACTTAACACGTACAATATATTTGACCTTCACTTGTTCGTTATACAGTGTATTATAAACGTGTTCCACGTATTAGTTCGCTTCAGCAGTTTGTTTGCGCGCCCAAGGCCTATTAATATGCCAGCAGCAAACAGTTTTCCGCGGCCGGAACAAAAGCCAAATCGGCGACTTTCATGTCATAAAGGAAGGAGTGAAAAGGGCTGTGAGGAAGCTTATATTTGTACACCTTAATTCTAATTTGGCCCTGTGGTGGTTTATGAGCGGTGTACTAACTTCGTTTTGTGCGATCCCGGGTTCGGTTCCCAGACGGAGCAAAAGTAGATTTGTAGCTTTCCTTTCAAATATTTTCAGTTTCTGAAGCTGTGTGCCGAAGAACAGCAACTGCAGGAAGAGTTTACTAGTCGTAACTAGCAATCTCTTCCTGTCTTTGCTTCACTATAGTGAATGAAAAATACCCCACGTTCGCCACATGTCCCTTACTGTTCAAGCGTGAGACTTAAAATACTAGTACGCCCAGACATGGAGAACACCGTTAGCTAACAAAGTCGGACAATCGATCCAAAATGACAAATATAGGCATACATAATTCTAATTTGAATACATAGATTGATAAAAACTATTTTTATGTTTACAAGTATTTGTCATCAGTGAAAATATTCTATAGATTCTATTTGTCGTTGTTACGTTTTACGTTCCTTCAAAATAGACATATATGAGGCACATGACGTGGTATCAATTTGGTGTAATTGCTTTTCGGGTGCATGGCGGTTCAGGATTGGCTTCGATTTATTTCTGATGAATTTCTTCTATATAACTTTTCACAACACCACATAAAACCGCTAATCAACAATATCATGTATAAAAAAGGGAAAACAAACGCATAACATCAATTCGTGTATTTGCACGAATAACATTTATTTTAGCTCCTTAAAATATTTTTTATTGGCCTGGTTTCCATACTTTTGATAGATCTCTCGTACATATTTTAATTTACGACCGCAAATACACGATCGCATATATATATATATATATATATATATATATATATATATATATATATAATTTGTTTACATTCCTAAAAAAAGTATATGAGACACACGTCATGATATCGATTTGGTGTAGTTTCTTTTCGAGTGCATGACGGTTCGTGATTGGCTTAGATATATTTGTGATGCATTTCTTGTCTTAGCGAAAAACAAAGCTAATCAACGACATCATGAAGATAAAACAAACGCATAACACCAGTTCGTTTATTTGCACATATTGTATTCCCTTTAGTTCCGCAAAACAATTTTTTTTTATTGGCGTGGTTCCCATGCTTCTGCCGCCGGATCGCGCGCGTTTTAATTCACGGGCGCGGCTTGCGAAAGCCGCTGCCTGCGCGCGTCGCGTCGCCTCCTTTCATCCTCGCGACCTTGGCTCTTCCGGCGCCGCGCAGCGCTGTGCCCACTTGGAAGAGCCGCGCCCACGCGATTCGCCTCCCGCCCCACCCTGCCTTCCGGCGCATTCCGAGGGATTCAGGGATGATGCAGGGCGAGCAGCCACTCAGCCCCGTCTTTAATGCGTAGATTAAACAGATAGATAGTTAGTTAGGAAGGTATATAGGTAAAATAGATAGGTAATAAATTAGACCAATGATAGACAGTTGGGTAGCGAGAGGTAGCTGAGACGTAGCTGAGAGGTAACTGAGTGGTAGCGAGGGTAGCTGAGAGGTAGCTGGGCAGGTAGCTGAAAGGTGGCTAGAGAGGTGCTAGAGAGGTGGCCTAGAGAGGTGGCTAGAAGTGGCTGTAGAGGAGGGCCTAGAGAGACGGTGCTAAGAGAGGTGGCGTAGAAGAGGGGCTAAAGCCGCCTAGGAGAGGCCGGCTAGCGAGCCGGCCTAAGGAGCGGCTAGGGAAGGCCCGGCTAGGAGGCGGCTAGGGAGGCGGCTAGGGAGGCGGCTAGGGAGGCGGCTAGGGAGGCGGCTAGGGAGGCGGCTACATAAATCCCCTGTTTCCAGAAATATTCCTGCAGTTTCCATGTAGTGCTGGTAGCGCATACGCTAAGCAAAAAGTGCAAAATATATTCGCATATACGAGCCATCTTGGGTCCTCAAAATATCGCAGTTCAGTATTGAATCCTGAATTGGAATGATAAATGTAAGGCAATTACGTTTACACAAATATTAATTCTAACGGCAGTGTATTACCATTGCCTTATTTTTAGCCTCATGATAGAATAATTTTAAAACAAAGCAGGAAATTGGATAAAAACAGTGATCTGCACTTTATATCTAGATGCCTAACAATAAGGCTTTGCAGGGCTGAACATTGTGACGAGTCTATTTTATTAAGTTGGTTGGGCTGGACATCCTAACTCCAGTACGACTAGTCCAGTTCAGTAAGCTGTAGGAGAGAGTCGAAAAAATGGTTAACTTTTGCTTTTTTTGAAAATTCTGATGTTTTATTAAAAATGGGACATTTAGAAAAAGCATGTTGCTCTATTCGATCAAAACGAATTAAGAAAAAATTTCTTAATTTGAGAAAAGTTTGAAAATTTTGTACAAACGTAATGTAAAGTACTCCCAAAAACTTTTAGTCCCTCTACAAATTCGCGGGATTTTGACATCACTTACATTAAACATGCAACATTATGTAAATTTGCCTACGCTACGTTGTAGTATAATAGAAAGTAATTTACTACTTCCAATAATAGAAAAAAGAAAAAAAATATTCTGGTCTGCTGAGCTGAAGGAAATGTGTTAATGGTTCGCGTTTAATTTAACATCATGAGAAACATTTTTTAGTATTTCGACTCATGAAGTTAATTAATGTCGTGTCCCATTACTGCATCTAAAAGAAATGTGTTACTTTGGACAATTTTATATATGTACGTATTTTACATTTGTCTATACATTTTCAACTACGAAATGCTAACTTAAATGGACTAAAAATATTCAAATTGAGACCAAGATCAGATGGAAAATAAACCAAGACAATAGGCAGACCATCAGGACAAAATAAACCAATATACTGGAAATATAAAATGCACTTTGTATTAACGCATCTATTTCTCACCCCAAAATTGGGATGAACTGTTGTGCATTTTCTATGTAGGCCCAATCTGGTTACACTGAAAATTGTAGAAGGTTTTAGTTATGCAGTGTACTGGATCATTATTTATATATACCCCACAAGGGTGCCATTACACATAAAGGTTATATATTCAACTTACATTTACAAACGTGCGGCTGAATCTGCGAACTTTGGTATTAGAAGGCAGTGCGCGAACCTCCATACTTGTAACACCGACTTTTTTGCATTTATTTTTTAACTAAACCATTAAGATACGAAAATGAAAATCCAGCTTCTTCTTCTTCTTCTTTTAAATGTGATCGGATTGTTCTCAATTTGATAATGCGATTTCTTTTTCAATTTGCTTAAGCAAAGTCTCAGTTTGAATGTTCTTGATCTTGAGATTTATAGAGTATAGAGCAGTCGCTACAGTTTGTCCGTTTGGGACTCATTGTTAGAAGACCCGCTCTGTCTGTGGAATTGAATTGAATTAATGCCTTATTTTACGTGGCGAGGCGGGGGGGGGGGGCGGGGGGGGGGGGGGGCGGGGGGGGGGGGGGGGGGGGGGGGGGGGGGGGGGGGGGGGGGGGGGCGGGGGGGGGGGGGGGGGGGGGGGGGGGGGGGGGGGGGGGGGGGGGGGGGGGGGGGGGGGGGGGGGGGGGGGGGGGGGGGGGGGGGGGGGGGGGGGGGGGGGGGGGGGGGGGTGACCGGCCATTAGGCCTGCTCTTCCGTCTGACCATGCAAATTCGCTACGCTCCTTTCATCAACTAGCAGAGAAAGGAGGTATTTCTTGGGCGAGAAACAGGCGATTTGAATTTGCTCAGAGGCGTCATTTTAGGCTTCAGGATCTTTACATGCAAGTAAATCTACTAACATGGGACAGCCGGCTTTACTTCCCTTCCGAAGAAGGGCGTAACGAAGGATTTTTTTCGCCCTACCACGGCCACGATCCACAGCTTCGATCAGGTTTGAACCCGCCAACGTAGTGTGTGGAGGGGACGAGGTTTGATTTTCAGTGGGTGCTAGCAACTGGAGGTCTATTTTAATTTCGCAGTTGCGAAAGGCAGTGCGGAAAGCCAAGCAATGCGACGACAGGGATCGCATGTGTTGACATGTCGACTAGTTAAAACTGCAGTTTGTGGCTTGTTACTCGGCCAAACACATCCCTCAGGGCTGACAGACTGAACTTCGACCGTCTGAGCTTTACGTCTAGCCAGATGTTAGGTAACTAAATGATAAATCTATATTTGCCGAACCCTTTTAACATTTAAACGTTTTTTTATTCTCTAGATATTTAAAACGTCAGACTGAGCTGTAAGTTCTCTGGTTGAGGAAACTTCAATCGGCAAGCACCACATGGATTTTTATGAGAGATAAAGGGCCATCACCTGAATCTCACAAGTCCACTTATTCTACATGGGGGAAGACATATGTTAGGTTAATAACATTTTATGCTATGGAAATGATTTAATTCTAGGGGGGAAAACGAATTCATGAGGTAATTGAAAATGTTCGACAAGAAATATGTACAAAATTTTCCTTATGGGAAACCATATAAAGTGTAGATATTTGAACATTTTATATTAATTTTTGTTTTACATTTAGCGGTCCCACAGAACCTAGATGCGTTACTGTACTGCACTGCAAGTACGGTACTGCAAGATTTCCACGTATCAATGCAAAGTTTTACACATTTGCATCTTAAAAAGTGTATAGTACATTTGCATTCTCATAACATTATAATAATTCTTGTCACAATCAAGTGTTAATTTTAAAATATAATTTGTGTGCAAAAATTGCTTATTTCATATACGTAAAAGAGTTACGGAGTTTGCAGTACTTTACGGTACCGCATCTAGGTTCTTTTGGACGGCTAAATGTAAATAATATATGTATATATATATATATATAATGTTCAGATATCTACACTTTACATGGTTTCCTACAGCTCTGATTCATCCAAAGTCCGTGATACGCAGATTAAAAGAAATAGGGTTTATATTGGCCATATGCCAAGGGGCTTTCATATTTAAAAAGTTTTCTTGAGAGGTGAAATTTCAAGAGCAAGGTCAAAGGTGCAGCGTTAGGTTAACGAGTTAGGTTAGCATAGATAGAGGTTCAAGACCTTACCGGAACAGCGTTTTATTCTAACGGGTAAATTTCGAGTCACGCCGGAGCTTATTTCGGAGATTATTGCATTCTAAAACATACTTGATAAATCTGATGCAACATGAATGACTATTACAACGATGACTCCACGGACTGCTAGTTTTGGTTGTTCGTAGCATCAGAGCACAATCATTTCAGGAATGTGATAGGGCGTCCGTAAACTTCCTCAACAAACGTTAATGGAGATGTATTTTTGGATCTTTTGCCTCCCGTTCAAACATTGACTTCCGGCCGAAAAATCAGAGCAAAACAAGAGCGAAGAACGTGGCCCTTACTCCAACTTTTTTTTCTTTTCCGGGGGCTTTTTCCAGCGTAAGGGCATGTCGATATTTCGACTGACTATGTACCTCATGGAGACACATATTAACCTTTTTACACTAGACACCTTTTCGGGCTCCTCGGTCTGTGGTCAGCACGCTCACGATAAGGTTTTTTGTGACACACCTATATGAAAGAGGCAAACAACCATGCCCACGGTGGGATTCGAACCCGCGATCTTCCGATCGAGTCGCTGAGTCGGAACACGCTGTAGCCACCTCGGCCGTACAGGTCAGAGCCACCCTTTTCTCACATGTAACAAAGGCATCTTTTGATTTCGGGCGTAACTTAAAGTTGAGATACAGACATTTTGAGGTTGGTTACAGGCTTGTTCTCATAGTTGTAGCTTTTATGACTCGCTTCGCACAGATATGCGAATTGAATAAATTCTGACTGTCCAAAGGGGGTAGGAGTTGAATCCATACTTTCCTAAGCAATGTAATTGTTTTATTCCTTGCAATGTCATTTAACCTTTTTATATTTGCCATTAATTAAATAAAAACAGAATACTCTTTCGGGAAATTTAGTTCAAAAGCACCCGAACCTAAAATCAAACAGGCCTCTTAGTAGATTGTCCGTAACTGTGATATTGATGAGATTTGTATTTCAAGTGGATCTCTTTTTACTGATATGTTTTATTCATATACACTCATTTATATCCAAATATGAGACCGGCATAGGTGGCTCACAGCATAAACTGAAGCCACTGCAATGCATCTCAGTTGAACGTCTTTGAGTTAGAGTCTTGACGCTGATAGGATTTTCTACACTAGCTAGATAGCAAGATCGAGTTCAGCCGCTGTCCAGAGGACACTTCTAGTGGTTGGCTGTTCTGATAGGTGGTTTTCTGTGGTTTCTTCGATTAACCAAATGCCGGAGCAGTACCCCAACAAACGGGCCACGGAACGAGTATGATCTTTCCTTCTTCTTCTTTATCCTATTCTCACCCCTTGCTTGCACACACTCAGGCTTGCATGCACTACACTATCACACATCTCGAGAGACCAGCCAGAAGTTTGGAGCTTGTTCAGCTGGGGCGGTGCCACGCTGCTGGGAGATTTGTGAAAAACACTGCTAGCCGACGTTTAAGTCGGCGCCAGACTACTCCTTTCAAGGGAAAAGTCACCGCCACATCTTATGATAAACTTGGACTATATTTATGGGACTACTGGTGTTAACAGTTGAAGCTTCCAGAAACGCGAATCAATCATGTGTAACGAGTAGACTCCTTTGTATTACGAGCACCCATGGATATCCGAGTATCAAATTGATGTGATACGTTTCTAGGTTGGGCCATAACGTCTATCGGATAACTGAAAATATTTAAATTCAGACGCTTAGTAGAAGACAGTCGTCATTGTTATTTAATTTTCATTTCCATCGACAGGTTAGTGAAGAGAGGTCAATTTGCGGGATACTTAAATTAACGTGACCGAGAAAGGGGAAGGAGATCTTTTGGCTGGCAGCGGCCGTTGTGGCGAGCTTCTTAATTAAATTGACGAGGCAGCAAGCGAAACTGCGAGTGGGGGTGGGAAAGCGAATGGGAAAGTTAGGAGGCGCGCCGGGGGTGGGGGCGTATGTGGAGCATGGCCTCGCCACCGCTTTGTCTGTTCCTTGACCTGTGCCACTCGCTTAAGAGCTCTCACCTCGCGTTGCCACGTGACGGACTTCCTCCTCGGACTCTTCTCAGTTGCCACATTGCTACTAAACACTGACCTCCGAAACCACCGTGCCAATTTTTAATCTGGCAAAGGTCTTCTTTACGTGGACAGATTGTTGATGGATATAATCCCCGAAACTCGTTTTTAAAGCGTGTTTCTGTTTTATTGACATTTCGTGATATTAAGAATGTCCAGGACTGTTACAAATGCGAGATATTTAGTTGTAAGATTTCCGGTTTGTTTTCATTAGATTAGATTTTGATTGTAAGAAGAAAATGATGGAATGACAAAAATTAATCTAACACAAAATACCAGAAAGGGAGAGTCAAACATTTTTACTTGTTAGTTATAGTTATTTATACAGATAAATAATGTTTTTTGGCTCTCAGTACATTCTGCAAACATCTGTCTTGTGAATTGTGCAACAGAAAATACATGTCGTTTAAACTCTTGCTTTGTCTGTTTCCTGAACCTGCGCCACTCGCTTAAGAGCTCTTACCCTCGCGTTGCACGTGACGGACGTTCCTCCTCGGACTCTTCTCAGTTGCCACCATTGCTACTTAAACACTGACCTCCGAAACCACCGGTGCCAATTTTTAATCTGGCAAAGGTCTTCTTTGACGTGGACAGAATTGTTGTGGATATAATCCCCGAACTCGTTTTTAAAGGTGGTTCTGTTTTATTGACATTCGTGATATTAGAATGTCCAGGGACTGACACTTCGAATGCGAGACTGTTTTTAGTCTAACATTTCCGATTTGTTTTCATTAGATTAGGTTTTAATGTAAGAAGAAAATGATGGAATGGCAAAAATGAATCTAACACAAAATACCAGAAAGGGAGAGTCAAACATTTTTACTTGTTAGTTATAGTTATTTATTACAGGTAAATGTTTTTTGACTCTCAGTGCATTGTCCAAACAGCTGTTTTGTATATAGTGAAGAAGAAAATAGTTTGATGTCGTAGGCTTCCGCGGCGGCCACAGTCATGATCTGGGCTGTTCGGGTGACGCCGCGTCGATGCTGAGGTGCCGACGTTTTCGACAGACATATGGCGGTCCTCTTCAGTATTAGCCCTGAAGAGCACCGCGATATGTCTATCGAAACGTCGGTACCTCTGCCATCGACGCGGCGTCTTTCGGACAGCCCAGATAAGAAAATACTTGTCTTTTAAACTCTTTTTTTGCCTTTTTCTTGACCTGCGCCAATCACTTAAAAGATCTCCTTGTTCTCTCACCTCGCGTGGCCACGTGACTGATTTGTTTTTCTCGGACTCTTCTCAACGGTCATTTTTCTAGCAAACACTGACCTGAGAAATGCCAATTTTTAACCGGGTGAAGGCTTTACTTGATGTGGACAGAAGTGTTGGGAATGTGCCGAAACTCTATTTTAGTTCTTTATCTCTTTCTGTCATTCAATGCGAGTGCGAGATATTTAGACGAAGGTTTCCAATTTGTGTTCATTGGATTAGGTTTTCATGCAGGTAGACAAAAATAATTATGCAAAAAGGGAAATGAATCTAACACGAAATCCCACGAAGTGAGCTGTCAAATATGATTAATTTTTATTTACATACACTATTCCACTTGTGAAAATAAAAACCCAATAGGGTTTAACTATACACACAAAACGCCAATCCGGCGGTGTATTTAAAAACTCTCCCTTCTGACCAATCATAAACTGTGGCACATCTATCGTAGGATGCGGTATAAATCGATTGCTACGTCGATGTGCAATAAACGCGTATGTACTCTAACATAACCTCTTTGATTTTAATCTAGTTTAAAGTTACGTTCCATATTTGGCGTACTTGGAAACTCTATTGGACATTATTTCATTAATAATTAAAATAAATTAATTTTCATCTATTGGAATAATCTTATTAAATACCACTCGTGCTTCGGAAGTTCTGGTTTCGTGAGTGAGGGATTTATTTACAATTTCCAATGCACTCGTGGTATTACCTGTGATCAATACTATTTAAGTTCAAATCCCAGCATAGCTGAGAATTTTTATCCGGCCATGACCTTTTCAGGGCAGCCATAAAATCTACTCAACTTTCTTTCCAAATGAGTACCAGTATTTACTGTAAATATTGGCTAAAAATATCCAGCTGAGGCATGACGCTGGCCAGGCCTTTTTTCCCCCCAAGTCCTAATAAGATCTATTAGAGATACCGATTACATTTACTGTTTAGAGGGTCCTGCTAATGGGTAGTTCCTGAAAAAAGGCTGAAAGAGAGGTTTACTGGCATCCTCAAACCTTAAACAAGTACATACCGGTGCAATACTACAAAGCACAAAGTGCAAAAAAATCTATTTTTTATTCTTGACATATTCTCCTTATAGCTGTCTTCAGTAAAGCGTAATAGAAAATCATGTTGCTTAATCGTTAGTATTGATTAGAAACGCCTATTGAATGTCATATGATAAAAGTTGCTATTTGGTAGCAATGCAGAAAACTCATACTTGCAATTCGTATATCGATGCAAATATGTTTTCTATAACTCAGAAACGAAAAAAAAAAATTTCAAATAGGGCTAATCTTGCGATTTTTAAAATTTATTTTTAACATTTATTTTCATTTATTTATGTTAAACTTTTTCTCATCTTTCAACTATTTATAGTTAAAATGACGAGAAGGGATTCTGGAACTCAAGAAAACGTGCGCAGATAATCTTTTCCCCCCTACGTCACATACAGTTTTTACTGTTTTTTGACTGAATAAATCTAAATCTAAAACTTTGTAAAATGACCCATAAGTATCGCAGAAGGATTTTTTTTGTTCTTTTCGGTGATACCAACAGCTGATGAAACCATTCCTACGTCGTATGTAATAATTCTCAGCTGCTCTCTTGCATGTTCTTTAAAAAGGATTTCGCCAAGGAGACCTTGGCTTGCGCTTGAGGGGATGTCTTCTGGAGCATAAAGCTCTGGGGTGAATAATATGTTCCGGGAGGGCGAAACGGAAGATTGCCAGCCGAGACAAGACACAGGCGCTGTCGAGATGCGAAATTTGTCTGTATTTGCTCCGTTTACTAGGCTACGCTCGCCCAGAGACGCTCGCCCTGCACTCGAAGACTCGTGCTATTTTTGCTCGCTTCAGAGGCCTCTGAATGATATTGCTGTTATCCCAAAGGCACTTCAAGAGACTCCTCGATCTGCTCTTAAGTTCCATTAACCCCCAAACACGCAAGAGAAAAAGGACGTTGTTGATGCTTTAAAATGACGTTGCTGGGGCAAAATCAACAAAGAGCGGGAGCTGCTAACGATTGCTGCATGCAGCATCTTTGTCTTGCGTATTGCGATGTGGTTTAATTCAAAAGAATTGGAAGCGCAGTTTTCAGCAGAAGTCTGTTGAGCAACATTTCTTTTTAGTATTCCGGCTGCGCTTTATCTTTCTCGCCCTTGCAAATGTACTTCGTAAAAAGAGAGAGCGATGCAATCATGCTGCGGCGAATTTTTGGCAGACAAAATCTTAGTGGCGGGCCCTGGTAACGATAAATATAGATAAAAGTGTGTATAATAGTGTATAAATTCGTTTGATAAATATAGATAAAAATCCTCTAACAAGTGGTGTAACCAGAATCCATGGATATGGATCCTTAATACCAAAAAATCGATTGACGCAATAACAACTGTCAGCCAGGTATTTCCCACCAACGGGATACCTCCCCAGCTGGGACAAGCTCTGCGCTTCTGACAAGTGTGGTAATGTAGTGGATGTAAGTGTAAGTGTGTGTAAGTAAGGGGTGAGCATAGTACAAGGAAGTGGAAGGAAAGATCGCGTGCGGTCCGTGGGCCGTTTATGAGGGTACTGCTCCAGCATCTCCTAGTGTTGACCAGAGAAATCACGAAAAACTACCGATCAGAGCAGTCGGCCAGACAGCGACTGTGAAATCCACCTAGCTATGTAGCTTGTGTCGAAAATCCTGGCACCGCCGAGACTCGAACCCCTAGGACCTCAGGGTCAGAGGCACTTCAGTGACGTCAATTAAAAATTTTCTGAGTCACCGAAGCCGGTTGATAAGCATGCGGAATGGCAGAAACTCGAAGACAAGTGCAGCAAAACGCTCAGAAATGTCCTCCGCAAATTCCTGTTAATGTCGCCCGGATGCTCTGAGATGGAAAGTTACCGTTCTAGTTTGGAGGCTATGGCTCGCTGCCACCTGATACGCCAATGGGTTTTTAAACTCTTTTGGCTCACGGCACACTCTTTCATCATCGGGAACATTGCGGCATAACGTAGAGTAGAAGCAAGCCTGTGCGGACTTCAAACGGTCGGAAGCTGTCAGAAACTTCACCGGAGAGTATACAAACCACTTAAATCTTCACTGTTTTGAAGTATTGTGCAAACATAATGAAGATCGCGTTTCCCACAAAATTACAAAAAATATTGTGATGGTCAATTAATTTTTAATTCAGTTAGTTGTATGTCAGTCGTCGTATGAACGAAAATTGTTTTAATAGTTGTAAGACCTATATGGGTAATTTACTTCAGAGTTATACTAAGTTTGATGCTTTTTTGATTTTACATTTTTGTACAAATATTCGTAAATTATTTGCAATTTTTATTTTTTAAATATTTTCTGGTAAACATTAATATTACCTGAAGAAATAAAATACTCAGTTAAACATCTTTATACAATGTAAAACAGAAACATCAAACCTAGTTCCACTGTAATTTAAATCATTCCAATATGCCTGCCTATTATTTATGATATATAAACAAGAGTTTTCGAGATATTATCTTTTACTTAAATATTATTTTATCTGTTTGTCTTTATAAGTTGTTTACATACGTGTTCGAAGTATATTGCATTGTTCAATATTATATTCATATAATAAAAGCTTCCTACAGTAGACAAAATGTCTTTTATACAAATGATGAAATACATAGTTCTACTGGTGTAAATATAATATTATTCATCATAAAAGTGTAGTTACATTCGACAGCAAATCTGAAAAATGTCATCGGGCATGATAAAACGAATGAACATAGGTAAAAGACAATTGTTTCCTTGACAATTTTACACTCGCGCATGATACGCTCATGCGCGTGTAACTAACTTGCACGTAATGTTTTTAGTCATTTGCTAAATAAATGTTATTTGACTAAAATAAAAGTTATTTAGTTAAAATTTCGTAGTTAAAGTGCTTTCGCGATACACCCACGTAATTTTACGCCACACTGTTTAGCTGCGGCACCCCCTTTGAATAACCGCTGGTAAACACCACCGCCCTGTGAAGTGTGAGCCAGGTTGTCAAGAGGGCGTTGTACCACTTACGAAAATTCCTGCCTCGGGGCAAGCCGGCTTGTTCGCCTCCACTGCTGACCTGGTTGCGCCGGGCATCACGGACTCTTCTGTCAGGCAGACGGCGGCGGCGGCGGCAACGGAGGGGTCTGATAGACGCGTGTCGCGTGGCGAAACCACCGCCCCTCCGCCCCCGCCCGCGGCTGAGGAATGTGGGTCTGACGCACGGCTCCGCCCCTCCTCCTCCCCCGCCTCCGCCCACCCTACCGTCAGCGCTATCCAATTGATGTCGCTGCTGTGCCTCTGGCCGGGAGGTCCTAGGGTTCCCGACCCGACGGTGTGGCAGGATTTTCGACACTAGGTACCTACGTAGGTCGAGTTCAGTCACTGTCTGGAGGATAATTCCAGCGGCCAGCTTCTCTGATCGGTAGTTTTCCGTGGTTTCTCCGATCAACACCAAGCGAATGCCGGAGCAGTACCTAACAAACGGGTGATGGGCAGGGCGGCGGGTATTGACATCCGAGGGAAGGAAAATCGCTGCCCTCCGTGCTAAAAACATGCAATATACATACGGGAGTATTGACCTTGGTAATTCTCGCGCCTGGAAAATGTAATCAATCAATACAATTAAGTCACCGCCACCGCTTCCGCTCTGCTTCTGTCTCCCTGTCTTCTATCACCGTCTCCGCTTCTACCTCTGCCTTCGCTCCGAACCTCACCTTCGTCTCCGACACCGCCTCCGCCCTCATCGTCGCCTCATCTCTGCATACACCTCCGCCTCCCATCTGTCTCCGCTCCAACTCCCGCCTTCGCCTTCACCTTCACCTCCGTCTCCGCCACGGCCCAACACTACCTCTACCTCCTAACACTACCTCCGCTTCCTCTGAACTTGTCACCGCTCCCGCAGCAACCCATGTCGCTCTCTGCGCCTCCACCTCTGCCTCCACCTCTGCTTCCATGTCCGCCTCCATCTCCACTTCCGCCGCTGCCTCTGCCTCTGCCTCTGCCTCTGCCTCTGCCTCTGCCTCTGCCTCTGCCTCTGCCTCTGCCTCCACCTCCACCTCCACCTCCGCCCCTGCTTTCGCCCCAGCACCAACAGCCGCCTCTACCTCCGCCTCCGCCACTGTCTTCTCCTCCCTCCTGCCTCCGCCCCTGCCCCTGTCCACGCCTCCGCAGGCCCCGTGCTCCCGCCCACGTCTTTCTCTCGCGCCGTGAGCCTTTGAGGCCGCGAGGACCCGCTCAGAGCCGCTTTGTGGAGGAGCGCCGGGGCACTTCCGGTTGCGTTGCGAGGCCGCCCAGCAGGCGGATTCAGGCTTTTGGGGGCGGCCGCTGTGGGCACGATCTTCAAGCCGCGGCCGAAATTTTAGTTATTGTGAAAATGTAAGTAAAAGTTCCAAAAATTAATTAGTTTTACCCGCACGGTGTTATTTGAAAAAAGCAAACTGGGAAGTGAAGAAGCATTCTCCTGAAATAATGAATACGAAGCCAAGTTGACACCAAATAAATTTGGAAAAAAGATAAATTAATAGTATTATTTTAAATTATCTGAGTTTCAGTTGAAGAGGTTTGAAATTAGCGTTAACGAATGTATAAGTGCAATAGAACCCCAGTAGTCCGAACTAATTGAGGAAGTAGTCTGTTCGGATTCGGAAATGTTCGTATTACTCAAAAAAATTTACCGTACATATTCAAATAAATCTCTAGAATTACCAGACAATGCAACGTAGGGTGTGATGTGAGAAATGGCAACTTAGCGTAGAGATCGCAACAAGCAGATTCAGTTTCTTACGGTAAAAGATGACCGATTTTGTTCCAAGTTCCTCGAAGTGAAAATAACTGGTACATAAACATGTGATATATAGCTTCCGTAGTTACCAGTCTAATAAACGTTTCACTTCGACTACTTGTATTTTGATAATTAATTGCTCAGTTCTACAATATTTACAAAATTCCTTTTTTACACAACAAATAAGCACATTATTTATTTGGTTATTTTTTTTCCATTCCTAATTTTGTTCGGATTATCCAAATTTCGGATTTGCGGGGTTCGGATTACCGAGGTTCTACTGTACAAAATAGGTCTGAAATATGGCAATGCCAATTTCTGAAGAAGTCTCTATTACGCTGAAATTTTCTGACCAAAAGGTTTTGAAGTTGCTGCTTGTATATTTTGTACACATTCGAACCGAAAATAGTAGATACAACATAAACTTTAGGTATGCTCTGCACCCTAGATTCCACCGATGTAACTGCCCGCGCGACGGTCCAGCTTGTCGCGAGCTTCCACTCATCTTCCGTTGCAGGAGATGTTGAGAATGCTCTTATGTCTTTTCCTTCGCCCACAATTAAGGAAAATACATGTTCAGACTCAAAAGCACGATTACACTCATTTATTATTCGTCAGTTTATATTAGATGTCTTACAGTATGTTATGGCGCCTGCGTTGTTTTTCTATATTTTATACTTGAACACATCCCACAAAAACCCATCACAGGGCGACACATCAGGAGATATAGCCAGCCTCATAGTAATTACTGTCCTGTCATAAATCTACGATAGCTCACAAAACGATAGAAATCATTATTCGTTTCAAAGGAAGGCTATCTTCAAAAAGTGATGCCCTTTCAGAGTAATGCAGGGAGCTATCTGCCCGTTGTGATTTCAATCCAAACATATTCTTTCTTTGTTAACTTGGGTGGGGAAAGAAATAAAACTCGATCATCCAGGAGACAACTGTCTGAACTCCGTACGGATAAGAAAATGTGCTGTTTGTAAATACTGTACTGTATTGGCTATACTGTTGTTGACTAGTATTCATTGTATACGTAACACGAAAAGAAGTATAACTTTAATAAACTTTTCATAAAATATTATTTTAAATTCTCACAAATGATTACGCTCGTTTATAGAGATGAAAACATAATCTTTGGGCATCTTTTTTAGAATGGTTTGTGAACGCAATTAACGAGACATTCTTGCATTTGGCAGCTTGGTATCCTGAACAACCATCTTTATCGAACACCATTTATTGGTGCTCAAGTGTATTCTAATATTATTGCATATTCCTTAATTTTGTACTGTTTTCTCAATTGTATTCATTTCCTAGGGTATCCAAAATTATCGTAAGTAAAAATTCAAACGTTCCAAACTGTGACAAATTCATTTTTTATATACAATATATTCAACAAAGCTCTACAAACCACATTTAATAGCAATGTTCTATTTTCTCCCCCTTTGCCCGGCCGTTGGACATTCTCCCACATTGTGCGTTTGAAAGTAGCAGCCAGTCTTCGGAGGTGTGCGCACATGCACACGGGCGCAGTCTCGACGAGTGCGCGTTTATTTGCCTGCAAGTACGTTGGCACTTGCAATTTATGAAGCAGAAGGCGCTTGTTTATTTACCTTGCGGGTGACGAGAGCATGCGGTCAAGAGGGGCGTGTTTGGCGACCGGTTAGAGGCACCGCGAGGCCAACGCATCCTCACAATGCGCATCTGCGAGATGCTGCCGACGGACAGGTCGGGTGAATGGAACAGTGACTTCATTCGTTCGTTGCACCTCGCGGTCTGTTCGCGTTGATAGATTATTTCCTGTTTCATCTGCTATGAACCTCCGTCCCGTAGGTGTAGTTGTCAGTGTTTGTAACGGGATGTGACGGTGCTCTTCCCCATTGGATGGCGAGATCCTGCACAGACATACACGTCGGCTTGCGAGGTTTTCCCCCCAGATTTCTCCCTCCAGCGGGGCACCGCCCCACCCGCGACAAACACTATTGGCTACCTGTCTTCTGACATGTGTGGTGTGTGCAAGGAGTAAGGACAAGAAAGGAGATAAGACAAGGACGAGGAAGGAAAGATCGCACACGGTCCGTGACCCATTTGTTAGGGTATTGCTCCGACATTCGCCTTGTGATGATAGGAGAAACAATGGGTAACGACCGGTCAGAGGAGTCGGCTGTCAGATGATTTCTCTAGACATAATAAGGTAAAATCGACCCACCTAACAAAGCTATTGTCGAAAATCCTGAATCCGTTGAGACTCAATCTCTTGGTGAGAGTCACATCAGTGACATTAGTTCGTGTTCTGTTCCGGCCTTGTGCGGATAATGTTTGATAACTTCGAAACAAATTCATTGAGCGATCATTGCTGGGAATTCCGTAATTGACATCCAATTACCCAAAAATATCTCAACTAATTATTACTCCCTCATTTGCCATTACAGGTTCAACACAATGAACTGATGATTGTTAGTTGAAGTGTTCTCTGGAGTCATTAACCACGAATTCGCCCTAACGGAGATTTGACTCCAACCGGGCGCTGAATAATAAGTACGATTCAAATGATCTGCGAGTGGCCGCGTTTGAGCCGCGTTTCCCATTGTAGTTGAATTTTCCTTCAACCACAGCTCCGCCACGTGTAAGAGATTCGACCTTCACAAGCGGCTCCTGCAAGAATACCATTGGCGTATATTCAGAGTAGATGGCCCAGACGTTTTGGATACTCTTTCTAAAGCTAGATTGTATGTCGTGTAAAATGTTACTGTATTGTTCCTATGTTAACTAAGAACGCGATGTACGTCCTTGAAAGCATAATCGCAAAGAAGCATCTCTAGAGCAGCAGAGCTTCTACAAAGACACAAATGACACTGGCGAAGGTTAAGCTAAATGTCGCATGCGCGGACAGTATCTCCGCGTGGAACATAGAGCAGCAAGATTATCTGTGCGTCTCGTTGACGAGGAGAGTTCAGAGAGCGTTCGTTTCGTTTGAACATATTCTGGGAATTATATATAGTGTTATTAGTTTTCTTAATTTTTTTAATTTTTGAAAAACATGTAGACATTTTAGGTTTCCATGGAATGTGAAATTATTATGAGAAATTAAGTGCACTATCATTTCATTACATCATCATTATGTAAGAGAATTTGCAAACATAGTATAAGAAAAGAAAAACCGCATCCAGACTTCGGAATTTCTTTAGTACTAAACTATGTATCAAAAGGAATTTTTAAATAATAGCTTCAATCAAATTCCTTGTTTCCTTCTCAATCGGATGTCGTATTCTTAAAATGAAAAGCTAAATGCTGTTGTTTCCTTTTCAGTGGGCATGGAACCGTATGCGGTTGTTCTCTAATCTACGATTTTAGGTGAAATTTATCCTATTGCATACGATCCAGTCATTGCTGTGGAATCTGGAAATGTAAGAAGATTATTTATGCCATGAAACGTTTTAGGATCTTATAAATATTTATATATAAACCGGAGCTCGGAATTCTAAGCACAAAATATGTGTTATTTTTCAATTACGTCAAAAAACGTAACGTACGTACAAATACATTTACGATATACTTACATACGTATCTAGGAGACTCAAACCGTGATTAAAATTATTTTGTCGCACGGAAGGAGCCATGCATCCATTTTAACCCACAGAAATTCGGCGCATGGGCTTATCCATTGCCCAAACCTATGTCAATGATGGAAACCATAGTCAACGTCCCATCATCATCGGCTGCAGGGGCAAATTAATTAATACCCAATCAAACCAAATACATCTACACTATTGACACTATTGACATTACCAATACCATCGTCCCAATCATAACCAATACCCCGTTATTCTATCAGAGCCTTTAATCTTTTTCAACTTCACCATTAATAACCACTCGGTTTTACCAACAATTCAACCCCACTGCCTATTCCATTCACATTATCATACCATTATCGACAAAATCATCACCGACAATAAATACCATCAATGAGTATGCATAGTATTATCGGCACTAACCTCAACTCCACAACCCCCACATCATTTACCACCTCACTATCTACATCGCTATCACCGCACACATATCGGAGGAGGTGGTTCAGAGCATCAACTGATGTCACTGCAATGCCTCTGGCCGGGAGGTCCTGGGTTCGAATCGCGACGGCGGTCGGATTTTCGAAACTAACTACATAGTAGGGCGAGTTCAATCGCTGTTTTGAGGAGAATTCTAACGGCTGAAGTCTCTGATCCGTTGTTTTTCGTGGTTCCCCTGATCAATATCAGGCGAATGCCGGAGAAGAACCATAACAAATGGGACACGGGACGCGCGCGATCTTTCTTTTCCGTTCCTTATTCTCCCTTACTTATACACACGTAGACTTACATGTACTACACTACCACACACACGCCTGGAGACCGACCGGGAGCTTAGAACTTGTCTCAGCGGGGGTGGTGGTGGGAGATACCTGGTTAAGGAAAACCCCGCTATTCCGACGGTAGATAGGCGCCGGATCTTCCTATACAATGAGGAAAGAACATCGCCACGTCCCCAGCACACCATGCACTACATTTACGGGACGAATGACAATAGTAGTCGACGCGCCCGGAATCACTAACAATCAATCGACCAACCAACCAACCAGGGCACCATTTATCACCAACTGCACTCCGGCAACAGTCGTTGCCTGCCCCCCTCTCCCCGCTGCGAGGGCGTCCGCGGCGCGTGGCGGGCGGCGGGAGAGGGCGCGCGAGTGGGCGGGCGCAAGGCCGCCTAAAAGCGCGCCGGTGAGTAAAGCCCCGCGGGGGGCTGAGGCGGCGGGGAGCGGAGGAGCGGCCCACCGATATTTCGGGCCCCGCCCACCTCCCTGTCCGTTCGCCCGCCTCCCGCAGCGCGCAGCCCGCTCGCCTGCTGCCCACCGGCGATGCGACTGATGACATGCGAACGATAGCGATGTTTTCAAAACATCGATGATTCTGTAAAAACATCGCGCCCGAAATTTCTATGGAAATAGCCTAAACAACTTCTATGAAAATAGAAAATCGAAGTTTTCAACATCGAGTATTGAAGGCGATGTTTTTGAACATTGATGCCTTGAGCTCGATGTTTTTGTTCGTTGATGAAACTTTCCCATAATCACAATTTTGTTAAAGTTAAAATATGAAATAACTGGTGATACTAGTATCAGTTTAAGTGGTCGAATCAATCGGACGCGGTTTGTTCTACAATCATCGAGTAGACTAAACCTCCATTCAGCAGACAACTGATGATGATGGCTAAGCCATCGAAAGCTGCTCTTGCAATAAATACTATTGTTGGTAATGACAACGTTTATAATTATTTCATGAAAAAAATGCCAACGATAACGCACCACAACAGCTATATATATAGACTAAACCTCACCCGACACAACCCTGGTGTCCTGGTAATTGCTTAATCTATCCTCGTATTTCGCACATAGAGAGGCGTTTTATAACTTTGTTTTCATTTAAATTTTAATTATAATTTAATATTCTCAGCCGTTGTCAAATTATATTTTCTTGTTCACAAATTTCATGTTACAGGCTTAAAAAATTGATGCTTAAAAAGATCTAGATTTCGAATGATGTATTAACATCGATGTTTTAATTTTGAATTATGTTTGGCCACATCAATGTTTTGTTGTCAATGTCTCATCAGTGTTCGCCCATGTTTATTTCAAAGCAAAGGGAACACACACATACACACTCTGCATCGATTGGTTGATAGGTGATTCCGTGCGCGTTACTACCTCGGACGTTAGCCCGTAAGTGAAGTGCGTGTTTTTATCGCGGGAGATGGCGGCGAGATCCGGCGCCGACCTAGGTGGTCTTGCAAGGCTTGCTCCCAATCACTTAACCTCTACCAGCAGAGCACCTCCCCAACCGGGACAAACTCTCAGCTCCCGACGGCCATCCCTACAAGTGTGATAGTGAAGTTATATGAGTATTTTCACACATTTACGTGCCTAAGTAAAGGTTGAGGATAGCTCGGTGAAGAGGAAGGAATTATCACGTGCGGTCCGTGGCCGGTTTGTTAGGGTACTGCTCCGACATTCTCCTGGTGTTGACCGAAGAAACCACGCAAAACTACTGATTAGAGCAGCCAGACGCCACAAAACCCTTTTACAGAGAGCGGGTGAATTCAAACTAACTAATGTCGAAAATCCTGCCACTGTCAGGACTCGACCCTTAGGACTCGAGCCATTTGCCAGATGCCCTTGAATGCCTTTGCCTGTAACACACTGCATCGATAGTAGAGTGCCGCTCCTTGTACTTCGGGGTCCACCCATTTCCCTGCCCACTCGCTCTCCCGCATCTTACTAGCCACCCGTGTTTATTACAAAGTTAAGAAAACACACACACTCACGCACTGCATCGATAGTGCAGTGCCGCCCCTGAATTTCAGCCTCCACCCACTTTCCTGTTCACTCTCTCGCACCCCACCGCCCGCCCGTGTTTATAAGAAGGCAAAGCGAAACACACATACACACACACATACATACACACACACACACACTGCACGGATAGTGCAGTACCGCCCCTGTATTTCAGCCTCAACTCACTTTCCTGCCCAATCACTCGCACCCGATCGCCCTCCCATGTTTATTACAAAGCAAAGCAAACACACACACACACACACACACACACACACACACACAAACTGCATCGATAGTGCAGTGCCATCCCTGTATTTTAGCCTCTACCCACTTTCCATCCCACTCTCTGGCATCCCATCGGTCGCCTGTGTTTATTACAAAGCGAACACACTCTCAAACACTTTCACACACCCACACGCACTCACACACACTGCATCGATAGTTCAGTGCCGCCCCTATATTTCAGCCTCCACACACTTCCACTCTCTCGCATCCCAGTACCCTCCCATGTTTATTACATTGCAAAGCGAACACATACACACACACACACACACACACACACACACACTGCATGGATAGTGCAGTGCCGCGGCCGTATTTCGGGCGGCGGGCGATCTATTTGCGGCGAAGTGCTCTGCTAGAAGTGCGCGCGGATGAGTCAGGGGCGTCTAGTCGCGGCCGCCTGGATTCCTCCCAGAATTATCCTCAGTTGTCCTCTGCACCGCGTCCGCCGCCGTCGCCATCTGCGTTATGCAATCCGCCGGCGACACTGGCGGAACGGCGTTCCGGTGTCTCGGGAACAAAATAAAAAAGACAAAAGACAAGCAAACAAACGAAAAGTAGAGTGCAAATATGTGGTAACTTCGAGTTATAGTTCGATCGACTTTAGTAAATTCAAAATGAATTTTCCTCTTAACTGCATATTTATACGAAAGTAATAAAATTATAATTATTACAAAAGCGAGAAATTAGTTATAAACTTTATTTTTATTTTCTATTATATGTATTTCGTATTATTTTTATTTATTATTATTATTATTATTATTATAGCCAGTATTAACACTGTTGCTAATCGTTATTCAGAATTAATTATAATGATTAAATTGTAATATGAATATAACAATTTCTATTATATTAATAGCTATTTTGGGACGCTGTATGGGACCTTACATTTTATAAATCACAATCACATATTGCTTTTTCGGCATATTCATTTGTCGGTAGTGATATATCCGTAAGAAGCAACCTATCTAGTTGTTGACGTCATTAGGCTTAAAATAATTGATGCGGTAGAAGTTTGAAAATCGAGGCTTTAGTCGAGTTTTATAACCCAGAACATTAACTGTCATATGTCTTATGAATCATCGTTCATTACTTTTCGAAATGTCACAGTTTTAGAGAAAAAAAATATATAGAAAGTAATAAATACCATTTATTTTTTTAGTGATACGTTATTGTCTGTTAACGCCTTTGACGCGGGGCTCGTTATACACTACTTACCTTACTTGGATCGAGAGGATTGTGATTACGAGAGAAAAATGAAAACAGTTGAATGATGCTACATGTTCTCTTATGGAGGAAAATAAGGGAGGGACAATCCTTTCACTAATGTTTCGTGATTGTAGTGATATAATAGGGCGATATTGATGAAAGGTACTTGATTTATATAATAGGCTTTCTTGTGGATTGGAATGTATCATATTTGCGAAATAAAAGTGAGGAACTTCATATTCCGGCATCAACTTACCGAACTTTTAACTTGAAATGTTAGCATTACAGCCAGGCACAATAATTTTACAGTTCATTATGTAGTCAAGATATTGAAGTCAAATATATTATTTTCCTTTAGCTTCATAAAGTTATAAGGAATGGAAATTTAATAGAGTTAGTTATTTATCTCTCATGGAGTTACTTTCGAAGTCTTCTGTGGTTAAATAGTCACCAAGTATCGTGAAACAGTGCACTTGCCAATTAACAGCATGAAAACAAGCTATTTCACCTCTAAGCTATAAAAAAATTTGACAAACATGATTTTAATCAATCAAATACATTGCCTTGTCTGAAAATGTTCTGAGAGTGTATGCAGTCGTATTAGAAGAAATATTGAATAGTCAGCCAATAGCAAACAACTGTCACGGCTAACTGTGACGTCGGTTTACAATCTCCAACTGATGCATTTCGGTCCAATGGCTTTAGTAACTATCGCGTTCTCTGCCTCTTTAAGGATATGTCGATCAAATGTTTATTTTAATAAACAAATGACGTTATTGTTATAAACGCACATGCAGATTCTAAACAAATTCACGAATTCAGTCTTAAAGTTACTTCAAATACTCCTACAACATTACACAGCTCTCGAAATACGTTTAAGACAATAAAATTATTTATTTTGAAAATTGTGGTTTTGTAAAACCGTGTCATATGTGATAATACTTAGCTAAATTATCAATATAAAGTAATGGAATCGCACTATTGTGCTCGTTTCTACCAAATGCATGTTCATTCTTGCACGTGAATGATGCTTTGTCCACACTTCGCATTATGGTTTTCGGGTCTTGGCATGCTGCCTAAGGAAAACGATGTACAGAAACTCAAATGCAATGGACTATTTTTATCGCATCTTCATGGTGCAAATGACATTACTTTTCCACGGACTTTTTCTGAAGCTGATTGAATGTCCAGGAGAAAGTTGGTGAGGAACATGCTTTTCCGTTTCTTGTGGGTCCTAGTTTTATCACTCCATAAATATTAAAAATGCATGTTCTAGGACTACACATTTTTTATCTTTGATTAAAATCTTCAAAATTGGTTTGTTTTCAATTCTGATTAAATGTTCATGTAAATAGTCTTTACAATTTGTTAGGGGAACTTCTACTTTCCTTACTAATTAGACGTTCAATTCTTTAAATTAATCATTAAACATTAATAACGAAATTTCTGCCAATCATATTTATATTATTAATTTTATATTTTGGTTTCAATATTTTTATATGAGTGCTTAGACAACAAATGTGTTTGTATACATTTGCTCCATTAAACGGTTTGCTATATATTTGTATCAAATGTTTACTCAAATCTTACTGATGCAATGGTTTTTAAACACCAGAACAAAAATATTTTCGATTTTCTTCGACATGTTAAGATCTCATTGTTCTCGGTATTGAAATGCGAGCCCACGATCACAACACTGGCAGCAAGCAATTTGTCAAAACGTTTGTTACCTGTGCCACAGCCAGCTACATTTAAAGATCAGTGGCAGTAGCTCATGGATTCCTGCCAGTTACACACAGCGAAAGTTTGCTTCGTCTTGCAAAGCTCGTCGCCAGTCCCAGCGAAAGGTTAAACTGCTTGCCGGGCAGTCTTGGGGTAGCCCTGGAGGTGCGTTCAAATTTACCTGCGTATTTCCTCTCCAACCGGATGCGTTGGAGTATGTGATTATGAAACAGCAACTCAAGTTTCATAAACAGTAGTTTGAAGGATAATGTTCCGCCACAGGCTGATTTTAGAGAGCAGCTAAATAGATGTCGGGTGACTCTACTACGTGGGTGACAGAATTCGTCTACTATTTATGCTCGTTTCCTTGATTTTTTATCAGTTCTAGGCACCGTATCTTTCTGCGCACAATACGACCTGTAGATAACACGAGGTATGTGTTTTCGTCAAGGTTTTATAGGTTTAGCATATACTCGTATCTGTCCTATAATACGATGTCCGAATTAGGGAATTTGGTCATTGTTGTACTATTATAATAAAGGAAAATACTTCTTCAGCATTGCTTGCCTTTGCTTGTAAAAGAACTCGCCGAGTCACGAACACGCATGTGCTTGCACTAACAAGTTAGTACTAGGTTGTATGGGGTGTTAAAACAAGTTGTACTTGTATGTCAAATTTCAGTGTGAAATTTGTAAAGTGTGGGTCTAAACGAAACGAAGGAAATGTAATGGAATACTGAAGACGAAGAAAAAATTGGCTCGCCAAGTACAGACCCATTCGATGAACTTCTCAACAACGAAAGTGAGGATGTAGGAACTATTTGTCTCGGAATGTGAAAATAATCTCCTTGCCCTCGACAGACTCAGCCACAGCAACTCAACACACACGGGGCAATCGGATACTCAAGGACATCCACTGCTATCCTAACTAGCCCTAACGACATGGTTTTGGTGAGGAACCAAGCTCCCAGAGGAGAGTTTCCAATTCCTTGCCAATTATTTAATGCGTGGGGCCGAGTACTCAACCCTTCAAACCGTCGAACTAACGACGTGGGTCTCACCGAGGAACTCAATAGAGGATCCAATCTCCCATGAGAGCAAAACTGTGGTCATATATCTCCCGTTTCGCGAACTTATTGATGAATTGAACGTTCTACGCATGGAGTTTCCAATCCCCACTCAGAGCTTTTGGGACCAAATCTTGAATCCCACACGTGGTCGAACTAACGACGTGGGTACCACCGAGAAATCCAGTCGAGGATGCGAATGGGCGTATCTAATCCTTCATGAGTTGAATGTTCACCTGGTTTACTGTCCTGCGCGTCATTTCGCAAGCTCGTTTCGGAGCACTGCTCCCGCGACCGCCGAAACCGCCTCCACCTCAGCTTCACGGAGCAACCGGATCCTCACAGACGCGGGGGTTTAACCCCCCCCTTCGTTTCCCCACTGCGTCCACCTTTCACTGACGTCATGGTATTGATGAGAAACGAAACTGCTGGTTGGGAGTTTCCAGTACCCATGTTTGGGA
>BOPP01000003.1:23715590-23726239 GCA_017312745.1 Gryllus bimaculatus
CTCACGGGCTCAGGAGTTAAATTCCCACCCCGTTTTCCCAGTGCTTCCCAACCAGGTACTAACGACGTGAGTTTCACCGAAAAACTCTGTCGATAATTATGACGAAGGTTTTTTAATCCTCCATGAGAGCAAACATCTTGGCCGTCTGCGCTTTTGGGGTCCTAAGAGTGAATTGAACGTTCATCTCGTTTGGTACTATGCGCGTCGTTTGGCCGGCTTATTTCGGACCACTGCACGGGCGACCGCCGAAGCCGCCTCCGCCGCGGCCTCCGCGCTATCGAACCCCAACCACGGTCCCCGCGGAACCACCGGATTCTCACAGACGCAGGGTCAAAAGACCCGACCGTATCCCTACATTTTTCCAACCTGGTGCTAACGACGCGAGTCTCGCCGAGATACTCAGTCGAGGGTTCGAGTGCAAGTTTCCAATCCTCCATGAGAGCAAACACGTAGCCCGTCTGCGCTTTCAGGGTCCTAAGAGTGAATTGAACGTTCATCACGTTTTCTGCTCTGCGCGTCATTTCCTTGCTCATTTCGGACCACTGCACGGGCGACCGCCGAAGCCGCCTCCGTCGCGGCCTCCGCGCCCTCCAGCCGCAGCGGCAGCGGTGCGGCGGCGCGGCGCGGGTATTTTGGGTGCGACGGAAATACAGAGCGTCCGCGCGCGCGCGCGGTGAAGGCGGCGGCGGCGGCAGACCGCGCACACGAGCCACGCCCCCACCCTGCCTTTGATAGGAGCGCCGCCTCCCCCCTCCCCGCCAGGGATGCCCACCAGAAGGTCGTCCCCATATGCGCTTGCACTCAGGGGCACATTTTCTGGGACTGGAGAGGTGCGAGGTGACCGATTTTTTTTCAGGGGGAGGGAGACGATCAAAAAATATTTAAAAAAAAATTAAAAAATAAAATAAATTTTATACCTTCGGAGCAAAGTGATGTAATGGGTAATATAATGAATGTCATAATCCTCCATGAGTATTTTTTCTCGAGGCAAATGCCATCTGCATGTTCTAGGTAGTGACCACGTATTTTTATGGGGATAGTAGTGTAGTTTCATGTTTCTATACTCTGCCACCGAGCAACATTGCTCTAGTTGTAGAATAAAGAATCTAACTATCTATCTCTCTATACATTTATACCCATTTACTTATCTATCTATCTAAAATCTAAGGGAAAAGAGGTAAATCGTAATTTTTAACAGAATCGTAATTTTCAACTTTGTTTCACCCAAATATGTTACTGATATTGATGTCATGAATATTCATTCAAACATCTCGATCATATTATGGATCAATATCGATGCATCCTTCTTTTGCCTGCATCTTACGAAACAACAAGTGAACTGACGGAGCTGACATTATAAAACCTGATTTTTCAACTGTTTTTTGACGTGATACTTCTTTTATATCGATATAGAGGGAAAGAACAAAGGCGCATCTGATAAAACCCATAACGAAAATTCTTTATAGGCAATATCTCTTAAATATTTGCACACGTACTACCCCTAACTATTAGGTAATTAGATTCTTCATATGCTACGTTGCGTCGTTGGTGCTTCACCCATGGAGAAATCATCGATAGTGTTTGTTGACTGTTGTCATGTGATGAAATATAATTACACCAGTGACCTCTGAATATTTCCGATTGATGCAGACATCGACTGCCACTTTGTCAATGGGCCCAATGCCGCATTCCAATATTGATCGATCAATATTTTATTTTTTAATTCATTAATTTGAGCGTTCTCGAGCGTAGAATTTATAATTGATGCACCTAGTAATAAAAACATTGTTTCTGAATGGAAGAAATAATACTTTTCTAGCAGGAAACGTTCAAGATGGACAATCTCTGGCATTGACTGGGTCAATTCACATTTGTATATAGCTATTCTGGGATATGGCATTGTGGTCAATGCTACTGACTCTTTTTTATCTCAAGACAATAAACAGTATTTTTGGAAGGAATGCTTTGTCTCAATGGCGTCTAATTGGCAGATCATTCAAACTAAAATTATTTTGTAGAAAAAACAGGAAACCACAAATTTATAATAATTATGTCTTAAATTTGGGTGATTGGCATTGCCCCACTTTTCCTTCTCGTTTACACATTTGTAATTTGTTTACTTGAACTGTTTATCAAAATATCGAATAATAATAATAATAATTTGTTTTCCTTCAAATATTAGATACCGTAGCCCTACCACGTAGTTTTTGTATTTTGTAGATCATGAGATTTTGAAAATATTACTAGTTGTATTATAGTCATTGCCACCATTTACATTGTTGCACTACATTCCGAATCAAATCATGTTCACGCAACAAAGATTTTCACTTGGTACATCGTAAACACACTTCGATATTGATTATCTTTACAATTGTTGCATTCTTTGCATCAAATAGAGCATCTGGAACCACAGATAAAACTAGATAAGGTCTCCTCAGATCCTGGGACAGCAGAACGCTATTCTCCCCCGTGGCACAGCAGAAATTAATGTCAAGGAACACATGAGGGATGAATTCGAACAAGCGATACTTCGAACCACGATCGGTCGTTACACATTATAAACTCTACAGTCATTAAAAAAGCATTTTATTTGTCTTTCATTTTTGACACAAAATTGACTCCTCCATGTGCGCCACTTTTAGTTTTTATTATTATTATTATTATTATTATTATTATTATTATTATTACAAGAACAGAACAAGGTAGCACGTCAGATATGAATATGCCTTCGTAACCATCCATTCAGTCACCTAGAGAATATTAGTCAATTAACGTATACAATGCTTACAAAAGTTAATATTTTGAAACAAAAATGGTCGTATTGGTTGCGTTTTAAAGATTAATCTTGGTTGCTTGGTAGTTGGTTATTCCGAGCGTGTCAAATGCTAAGGTCTTGGCTCTTAGTTTTACTGCAGTCAACAACTTGAAATCACTTTTGACTGTACTTGTAAATGAATATAAAATGTAGTAATCTGATGTAAATTGTAGTCATCTCACTTAATGAAGAGTACTTTTCATACAAAGAAGATTTTGTATGTAGTACATTATAGATAAAATACGTTATTTGTTGTCGCGCCCGGAATCACAAAAATCAATAAATCAATCGACTATGCAAATATACTGCTGAGCCAAACAACAAAAAATGGTTTACCAAAAAATAGCTCGAGAAGAAAAAATAAAATACTGTTGTCCAACACTGCATGCAGTTAAATATTTTAACTAAATAAGTCTTCACGAATATTACAATAAAATAGTATATGTTATACACGGCTTATCAGTCCTATATCAAGAATTTCCAAAACGTTGATGTTCCATAATGTGAATAGCAAATATTCCTCCCTTGGATGTCAACTTTTCTGAAACAGTAATGCACTGAGCACGAGAATTCAATCGGTGCGATCTAAATGAAAATAGGCGGAATAACTCACTCAAAAATGTACATTTTTCAGTCAAAATTGAAGCTGTTACATAGTTTTTTTAATTTTTTTTCCGCGATGCTGGGTTTCCAACAAAACTTTCACCTGGCCGGATGCTTCACAGGTTTCTTTCAATTTAGGCGCGCATTGATAATCAGAAATACACGTTTCTTTCCCCAAAAACGCATGTCCTAACGAGAGGAAAGTTGCAGTGCGTTAAATTTACCATGGAGTCTCGTGGTTCCAAGTGAACAGTGTAGTTCAAGAGTTGGGCGTTCGAATGTTTTGCTACTGAAAGCGATGGCGATGGAGGGGTGATTACAACCGTATTGCAGCACGTTAAACACGCTCTGATTGCACTCGAATAGTTCCCTGTGAAGAGGTTGACTCACGGCGTAGTCTCCCGGTTAAGTTCGGTAATGGCGATGCTGTTGACGCTGATGATGCGTTCCCAGCGGGTGATTACAGGCGCTCGCCATTGGCTAGTGGAAGCGGCTGCGGTTATTTAGAAGTTTGGCAAGGAGGGGACCGCGCCGCGGAAGGGGAGGGGGAGGGGGCGAGGTTGACACAAAGGACTCTCTGAGAGCAACTCAGCACCCGTTCCCCTCTCTACACCCCGCTCTCTGTGGTCCAGGAAGCTAATAGCAATTAACAGAACTCCAATTATCAGAATGAAATAGAATTTGGGTCGATGCGGATACGCGGAAATTTCGATGATTGGGTAAAGCCCAGAAGAAAGTAAAGGAACGTCAGACATAGAAGAAACTCAGTTTTGTTCATGAAATGAAATTTAACAAACGAAATATTTTTTGCCGGTTACATAATTTCGACGTTTTATTGTTTTCCGTTGTTTTTCTTTATTTTCTTCCAAAATAGAATCCAATAATTGGATATGTGGATAATGGTCTTCGAATATTTGTAATTGTGTACCATTAACCACGCATGGCAAACAAGTCACCATTCTTCTATTGTCTATTACATTTTGCAATATCGGTATTCATGTGAATACTGGTTAATCAAGTGAGCATCAATACAAATACCAAAAATATAGTGTAGTGCCAAAAAATAGATTTTATGGCTATTTTAGAATAATTAGAAGTTGGAATAATGCTAACCCTTTTTCCTCTATCTGTTGGTATCTCTCGAACTGTAATTTTGGCATTACAAACTGCATTTCTGTAAAAGTCATTGATAACATAAGTATATTTGTTTTTGATAATGAAAATGTGTGAAATGTAAGAAGTTTCTGAAAAAAACGCTAATTAAATTAATTTTTAATTTATCTATATACTGAAAGCTTTCAATTTGATGTAAAATGAATGTTATTTTTCATTTCTATAAATCATGAATCGATGCCAAAATATTCTGATTGATCGACATTTCATTTTCGTTATTATACTCGTATTGCTGTTCATTTATAAGCTGTACGTATGTCGAAAAATTTAACTATTATTGCTACGTACTTCTAATAGTCGCAAATGGTTAATGCGAAAGTTATTTTTGACGGTATGTAATCCACGTACAATGTTCTCTTTGGACAGGAAAGATCGCAGATCGAGACGCTTAAGGGATTAGTGTGGCATACCATCACCTCTACTCGTTTCCTTTCTTCACGTATCTCGGGAACGATGGAGAAAAAAATATTATATATTTCATACGAATTATTCATACGAGATAAAAGTTTTGAGATCATAAACAATGGTTTATGACGCCATATGCACGAAATTCAAGTACAACCGTACTTGAAGATATCAATGTTTCCTTTACTTTTAACGTCTTCAACATTCAATTCTATTTATAAAGTGACTTGAAGTTTATAATAAATTGATGATCAATTGCAAGAGAGTATTCAAACATTTACTAATTGTCTCGGAAGCTCTTCTAACTTTCTTACCATTTCTCCTCTAGAAGTTTTTCAATTTGTTCTCATGGAAAAATAAACAAAGTGCGGAGAGTAATAGATACATCAAGAGAAACAAAACTAACACAAAATGAACATATTAATTTAAACAAAACTGACAAAGAAAAAACATTATTCGATGAAGGATTCGAATTATTTAATAAATTACTGTTAGAAATTTAAAAATGTAATAAAATTAAGTAATTAAACACATCAAAGAGAAAATTAATTGAGTAAATACTTTATATTATTTATCTAAAGATGTTTACAACTTTATAATTATTTAATGTAACAAAAATGGCTTAGACTTAGAATTTATTTAGTATTCTATCTATCAACCTAATTCATTTTCTCAAACATTTTTGATAAACCGATTACATTTCATATACACTTCATACACAAATTTGAAATCTCCTCCTTTTCTCTATCAATAATACCAAACAAACCATATTCTTTCTCAAGCCACAGTAATTATTCCAGACTACGAATATGGATAGTCACGGTAATAAAATGTCGTAAGTATCTATCTACATATGCGTTTTGAACCTAAACCTGAAGTTTACTTAAAAATGTTTAAAAAGTAACCCTTGGAACTGAACATGGCATGGCATTCAACTGACGTCAAAGTTCTCGTGACGTAAGCTTTCTACTTTACAAATTCATATTAGTTTTATTACTCTTCCTAAAAATCTTGTAAGTATTGACATAGTCTTCTGAAATAAATTTTCCCATTCTTCCCGTGTTCCATCTTTTACTACTTCTTCGCTGAAAAGAGGAAAGAAAAAAGTACTAATGACTAGCTCCATGTGTTTTTCAAGCAGTTGTGACTCCCAGTATATCCACATAAACCTATGAGCGGGAATATTCTCTTGCAGGCAATGCTATTAATATAACGACCTCGTTTATGTGCTCAAATTTATGTGACAGCGACATTCGGTAGAGCAATACCCTTATCTCGCCGTACGAGACGCAAGCTCGGCTCCCTCTCCCCCATGCGGTTTAGGGGGGCGGGATAGCAATGCTGCTATTATTGCGGTCTGGTTTTATTGAACTTTACGAGGCAGTAACCTGCGGAAGAGCAATGCCACTATGACTCTGAACGAGACGCAAGCTTGACTCCCCCTCTCCCCCCATGTGATTTAGGGGGAGCGGGATAGCAATGCTGCTAATATTACGATCTGGTTTATTCAATTTTACCCGACAGCGACCTTCGAAAGAGCAATGCCATTATCTCACCGTACGAGACGCAAGCTCGTCTCTCTCTCCCCCATGCGGTTTAGGAGGGACGGGATAGCAATACTGCTAATATTACGATCTGGTTTTATTCAATTTTACACAACAGCGACCTTCGGAAGAGCAATGCCATTATGTACGTTCGAGACGCAAGTTCGGCTCCCCGGTGAGGCTGTGGCGCCGCGCGGGACGGGGTGGTGGAGGGGGAGTTGAGTGAAGCGAGGCTGGGGGAGGGGGCGAGGCTGGCGGTGCGACCGCCCGCCCTCACCTCCACCAACCGCCACCGCAACCGCCACCGACCGCCGCGCGGGCCTGCAGGAGTGGACGACCTGGCGCGCTTGGGTGGGTGGGCGGCGCGGCGCGGGGCGGGGCGGACCCTGGCGGCCGCGCGGCGCAGTGTGGGTTGAAGCGCGGGGCTGGCGCGTTGCTCCGCTCCGCTCCCGCTCGCTCAGGCGACCCCCGCCGCGTCGGCCTCCGCGCCCGGCCTTCGCCTCGCCGCTTGCACACGACTCGGCCGCCGCGCCCCGCTCGCTGCGTCTCTTCGGGCACCCGCCGCTTCAGTCCGCACCCGGCTCCCATGGCGAGCACACGCGGAACAGGGCGAGGCGGTTGCAGGAGGGAGCGTGTCTGCCGATCTGCGTGATATACGCACGTGCTGCCGGAGGATCTCTGGGCGGCTGGACCGGTCGCGATGTATTGCTGTCTGCGGTCGGCGCAAGATTTGTGATGTTCGGTCAGTTGTGGTTTTCGCGGCTCCTGTGATGTGCGACAGAGTTCGTTCTGTTTTCTGACTTGTACCCGTGTTATTTATAACTCGATAGCTCTGACGAGGCAGAGCTGTTGGAGATATGGCAAGTGTTTGAAGCGCCGACAAGCAAGGTTTTTGCTCCACCATGTACGACTCTTTAACTTTACGCTTCTTATGACATTGACGTGTGGTGTACAAGCAAATAAACAGCTTTTCGAAACAGCTCGACTTATCTGCATGTAAAATCTGTGATGCTGAAAAGACGTTTGTTCTTTCAGTTGACGAAATATTGCTGTTTTCCTGGTGACGCAGTGCAATACATTTGTTTCAAGCCAAATCGTTATATTCTGGTGCGTTAACCGCGTGACATACAGAACACTGTAATAGTTCCGTGTTCGTGTGTCACTGCTTCATTTCGATTCAGCTGTATCTACAGTTAACGGAAGATAAACGTCACTCCTGTGAGAGCTGGCAAGATCGCCGAAAAAACGCGAAAATTGCATCCACCGACGAAGGAGCAAACATCCAAACCCTGTGACACTCCATAGCAACAAAACAACGGTTTGCCGAAGAACAATTCAAAGACCGCGAGATATACCCAATCAATAGGTATTGTTCGAGAGCGAATAAACGAGCAAGAAAACAAAAGCGTGCGTGAAGAATCCCCACCCGGCAAGTGTTCCACCCGCTGCCCAGCGCGGCCGCCTAAATCGATCGGTCGCCGATCCGGAGCGGAGATAGCGCGACAGGCGGGCGACCGTGGAGCTTGCGCCAAAGGCCAGCCCGAGGGCGGGCGCGGGACGCGGAACCGGGCGCCACCGGCCGCGCAAAACAACCGACACAAGTCCTCCCGTCGGGACAATAGCGAGTGACTCCCGCGCGCCGCGCAGGGCAACGCCGAAATAGCCGGGCCCTTCCTCCGCTCTGGCCGCCGCCCAGCGCCTGTCGAAGGCGACTGATGAGCGCGCGCCAACCGCCAGCGGAACGCCATCCCTGCGCCAACTCCCCCCCCCGTCCCCCTGCGCCAACCCGCGGGGGCTTCGCTGAGAGGAGAAAAATTGCGGGCGAGTTGGAGCAGCGAGCCCAGGTTCCTCATACCGAGGCAGCCTCCAAACAAATTCTCGCGACTGTTCCCCGGTTTGGGAGCAAGCAAAAAAAGAGTGAAGGGAACGGTCTGCCGGAGATACAAATAAAGGAGGGAAAGAAGCTAATAGAAGAAAGTGTGGAACTTCTTTTCTTTTTTGGAGGCTGTTGTTTACGAAATCGTCTCGAATATAGAATGACGACGAGACAGTTTTTGTGAACATTTATATTTTACCTGCTTATGATACGGAATATATATTGACAGGTGTTCTGTATCAAGATTTTAATTAGATGATCACTGTGGAGGCTGGTGGAATTCCGCAGTAGAGTTCCTGATACCGTTTCCCCATTCCGCGCACTTCTTGAAAAAAAAAGACTTTCTCGCACCTGTTTCTGGCATGATTAACTCTTCCGAAGCACGAAAGAAATAGTTGGACGAGAAGTCGGTAGCAGAAATAAAGAAACCCATTTGAAGAAGTGCCCAGTGAGAATACTTTCATTGTGCGTCGAAATCTCTGCTAAGTGTTGCTTCGACGGAGGCACGTTCGCGTAATGAAGGTGCTAGTTATCGAAACTACGAGTGGCAGTAAATATTTATAACGATATCAAGGTATTTGACGGAATGAAATCAAATTAAGTAGTAGAAGTCTGTGTGAAAAGCAGTTTCGGTTGGATTTACGAAGATTTGCGAAGAAAAAGTGTACACACATCTCTTGCCAATTTTTATTAATTAGTGCAGTGAGTGTTGTGATAGTCAGATACGTGAACGATTACATTCGAATTACATAATGGCAGCGTAAAGCGATACGGAAGTGCGCTGTTCAGAAATAGAAGTGAGACTGCAGACTTGCGCGAGAAGACACCTGTTGCTTCCCGGAAGGCGCCCCGCCCACGATGTCGTTCTGCCGCATCACGGGCAAAGCCCGAGGGCTGCCCAAACCCAACTACTTCCCGCTGCTGCCCCCGATCTCGCCGGCGGACGCCAAGCGCTTCTGCCGCATCACCGGCAAGGCGTTCGGCCTGCCGGGCCACCACTACACGCCCGTGCTGCTGGTCCGCGCGTCGCGCCGCAAGCCCTGCGCGGTGACGGGCGGGTCCGCCGGCGGCAGCAACGCGCGCCACCGCTTCCCGGCCGCGCCGGGCAAGGAGGCCGAGGCGGAGGCTGGCGCGGAGGCCGCGGCGGTGGAGCCGCAGCGCCACGTGGTGGTGGCGGACTTTCGCTACGTGTTCCCGGCGCTGGAGGAGCTGCAGGACGGCGCGCTGGGGCAGGTGCTGGCCGCGCACGCCGCGGAGGCGCCCGCGCCGGCCCAAGAGGAGAAGCGGTTCGTGTACACGGTGGCGGAGCGGCGCTGCAGCCTGGTGATCCCGGCGCGGCTGGAGGCGGCGGTGCGCGACGGCGAGGTGCAGTTTCGCGCGGCCGCCGGGTTCTTCGTCCAGCGTCGGCGCCAGCCCTGCGCGTGCGCGCCAGGCTCTTGGGCGGCGCGTAGAGGCGCGCGGCGCACGGCGCGTGGTCACCTCGGGCGCGGGCTGGGCGGCGGAGCGGGTGCCAGCGCGGGGCCAACGCGCTCGCGCAGGGACAGCGCGCCGGCGGGGCCACCGCGGAGCAGCTGCGAGGTGGACGGGCCGGCCGTGCGCCCGCCGCTCGGCCTCCAGCAGCCCGGCCTCGCGCGCAGCGCACCGGGCGGCAGCTTCGCGGTTCACCAACCGCCGCCCACGCCGCCGCCGCTGCTCGCGCTCGGAACTCGTTCCCAGTCCACGACTCGATGAGCGGGCTTCACAGTCGCGCCAGTCGCGCGCGCACTGACGAGGTTGGCGTCGACGCGGTGGTGGTGCGGGTCGAACTCGATTCCACTGCACCAGCTTGCGTCGGGCGGGCGATGGCCTTCCGGCGGGGGCGGGGCGGCGGGGCGGCGGGCGGCTCTCAGGGAGCGAACAGCTGTCACTCCACCAACCTTGGGCCCTTCTTGGCTTTGATGCCCGCTTCGTTCTGCTGCTCGGGGCCTGCCTGCACGCGGCGTCCTTCTCTCGAAAATCGTTGGTATGCAGAGGGTCAGCCCGTCCGCTTCTTGCGCTTCTGCGGCCCTGCCGCCTGGGCTTGGCTTGGGCTCGTGGGCCTGCGCCGTTGTCGACGGCGCCCTCCCCTCCGCACAGCTTCGTGCTGCTGGGGCGTCGTTCCAGCTCGCGCACAGACCCACCGTCACGTCGGCGCCCTCGCGCAGCTGGAAGGCGGTACCTCGTCGGCGTTCGTCGGCCAGCAGCACCCCTGCCA
>BOPP01000003.1:23777746-23922660 GCA_017312745.1 Gryllus bimaculatus
CAAGGTTAGTGACAAAAGGTTTGAAGTGAACAAAGTTTGATTGAGTGACAAAGGGTTGAGTAGTGACCAACGGTTTGAGTGACGAAAAAAGGTTTTTGAGTGACAAAAGGGTTTGAGTAGTGAACAAAAGTTTTTGAGTGACAAAAGGTTTGAGATGACAAAAGGTTTGAGTGAACAAAAGGTTTGATTAGTGACACAAACGGTTTTGAGTGAACACAAACGGTTTGCAGTGACACACAACCGTTGAGTGACCACAAACGGTTTGCATTGACACAACGGTTTGAGTGACACAAACGGTGAGTGACACAAACAGTTGAGTGACACAAACAGTTTTAGTGACACAAACGGTTGAGTTGAGTGACACAAACGGTTTGAGTGACAGCAACGGTTTGAGTGAGCACAAACGGTGTTGAATGACCAAAACGCTTTGAGTGACACAAACGGTTTTGAGTGGACACAAAACGGTTTGAGTGACACAAAGGTTTGAGTGAACAACCAAACGTTATGAGTGACACAAACGGTTTGAAGTGACACAACGGTTTGAGTGACACAAACGGTTTTAGGTGACCACAAACGGTTTGAGTGACACAAAAGGTTTGAGTGACACAAACCGGTTTGAGGAGATGACAAACCGCGTTGAAGTGACACAAACGGTTTGAGTTGGAAAAACAGGTTCGAGTGACCACAAACGGTTTGAGTGGGACACAAACCGGTTGAGTGACACAAACGGTTTGAGTGACACAAACGGTTGAGTGACACAAAAACGGTTTGAGTGACACAAACGGTTTGGTGAACACCAAACGGTTTTGAGTGACACAAACGGTTTGATGACACCAAACGGTTTGGGAGTGACATAAACTGTTTTGAGTTGACACGAACTGTTTTGAGTGACATGATTTCTTCCTTAGGTGAAACATACTAAACGAAATATTATAAGCAAGTCGTTTCATTCACTGAACGCCAGATGGTCGATTTAGCGGTTGATACGCCTAATGTCACTGTACTGTTCTTGACCAGAGTGCAACATATGAGTTGCGTCGGCGTCGAATCTACATCTAAACCGTGCTTTAGCTTGCTATATGCCTGTGATTAAGCCCGAAGGGGGAGGCCGGTGTAAAGCAAGAGATTGTTTGGTCCGCACCAAAGTTGACGGTGCATATGCAGTTCTAACAGTTTTGCTTCTTCTTGGTAGAAGAAAAGTCTCATACCAACTACGCTTCGGAGCGCTTCCAGCAGTATAATTATGGCAACATTAACATATGAATTTACCACTAAAAGTTGCAAACACCTGCTGCCATCAGAGCTCAAGCATGACCGTGCTGGCGCACAGGAGATCGCGAACAAACGCGACAACGATGCGACGCTTTGCGTCCACACCAATTGGCGTTACCTGGCTGCATCTGTCGATGCCTGTGAAAGCCCGGCGGATTGTCGCAGATCCGGAGCGCGGAGCAGCGCGCGAGCCGTACCTGCGCCAGCGAGGGCGCGTGGTCGGTTGCAGCCCAGCGCGGCGGTGGCGCGGAGCGCAGGGCGCCGTCGTCTTCGTGATACTGCGCCCACAGCTGCTCCCACAGGCTGCCGTCCGTCGCCCTTTCAGCCCGTGCACCGCGCCGCGAACCAGCGCGTCCGGCGTGCACTCTGGGCGCACGCAAACCACGTGCCTGTCATTGGTTGCCTTGGTTCTCCGGGCTGCCGGATTTAAGCATGAAAATATCCTTCGTGAGCTTTTGGAGGGGAAATTTAGCCGAACGTTCAGCTATAATTGAATATGTAAATGATCTTGCTGCCCGGATTTTCAAGGACGAATTAAAATCCTTTCGGTTGAGCTACGAGAGGAAATTAACCGGACGTTCAGTGCCTATAGATTGAATGCAATTGTAAATGATCTTTGCTGGCCCGGATTTTAAGGACGAAAAATAAATCCTTCGTGAGCTTTACGGAGAGGAAATTAAGCCGGACGTTCAGTGTGCTATAGATTGAATGCATGTATAATATCTTGCTTGCCCGATTTAAGGCACGGAAAAAATCCTTTGTGAGCTTTTAACGAGAGGAAATTAAAGCCGGACGTTCGATGCTATAGATTGAACGCATGTTAAATGATGCTTGCTGCCCGGATTTTAAGGTAACGAAAAAAGATCCTTCGTGAGCTTTACGAGAGGGAAATGTAAAAGCCGGGACGTTCAAGTGCTATAGATTGAAGCATGTAAATGATCTTGCTGCCCGGATTTAAGACGAAAAAAATCCTTCGTGTGAGCTTTACGAGCGGAAATTTACGCCGGAACGTCAGTGCTATCGATTGAATGCATTAAAATGATCTTTGCCTGCCCGGATTTTTTAAGGACGAAAAAAATCCTTCGTTTAGCCTTACGGGAGGAAATTACGCCGGACGTTCAGTGGCTATCGATTTGAATTGATGTTAAATGATCTTTGCGTGCCCGGATTTGAAGGCACGAAAAAATTTCCTTCGTGAGCTTTACGAGAGGAAATTACGCCGGGACGTTCAGTGCTATCGAGTGAATGCATGTTTAAAATGTCTTGCTGCCCCGGGATTTTAGGACGAAAAAATCCCTTCGTTAGCTTACGAGAGGAAATTACGCCGGACTTTCAGTTGCTATAGATGAATGCATGTAAATGACTTACTGCCAGAATTTTAAGGACGAAAAATCCTTCGTTAGCTTTCGGGAGGAGAGGAAATTAGCCGGACGTTCAATGCTATAGATTGAATGCATGTAAATGATCGTGGTTTCCGGATTTTAAGCATGAAAAAAATCCTTCGTGAGCTTTCGGAGGCCGGACCCGGCTCTTGTTATAAAAAACTGAGTTGATGTAAATGTTCCTCAAGGCTAAAGAAACCGCTGGTGGCAAGATTCTAATAATATGTTTCGGTTCGCCCTTAGTGATACCTTCTTTCGCTGCAGATGGGCGAAAGAGCGCTAGAGAAATTCCTGCTATTTGGGTCAGGCGGAAGGGGAGGCCTGGTGGATTGAGCCTTGTCTTCGTAAAATACATTTTTAATTGAATTTGCAATTAAAAACTTATTTTAATTGCAGCTGCGTCCACGGACTTCCTGGCAGTGGTTGTTCGTTAGGTGTTGCGATTAGCAAGGGGCCCCTTAAACGTCAGTATATGGCAATTAGGAGGGAGGTCGAGAAATAAAATGGTAGTGCCTGGCTGAAAATCAATCTCAGTGGAACTACCTACAACTTTTTTAACATTTTTTATACAGTATACATTTTAACATTTTTGTATACAGACTTTAGAAGAGTGAAAAGAAATGTAACCTTAGCAAGGTAATGCACTAGCGTTTAAAAACTTGCGAGGACATTACCATATAGGCCGCACAAAATCAATAATAATTTCTCAGAATTGAGAATAGGGAAAGGAGAAATATATTTCGGTATGGATTCCGTTAATAAGTAGATGATAGTAGTTCATGTTTTTATTCTTTAATAGCATTTACTATTATATTTGGGGAAATGTAGTTTGGATTCTTTTGCGCTGCTTCTGAGTTTCTCTAATTTGAAAATAATAGTTGCTGGCAGAAGATTGAAAGGAAATTAATGAATTTGTTTTTATGTTTTGATTTATTGGGGTTAAAATTTTTGTCTTTTCGCGCACTTACGGCCAGTGTTTTGGAAGAATTTATTCTGAAAAAGGTGGGAGAGTGTCTTTGCAGCGAACGAGCAGTCCCCTTACTTCCGTACTTCTAAATCTAACATGGGACACGGTGAATAATCTCTTCCAATACCGGGTAATGATAATGTATCGAACCCACAATGTGAATTTCGAGGATCTCGAACCGAACTTCCACGCTCGATGGGCAGTAAGCCGAACAAACATTCAAATTTCTCACAAATTTGTAGACATGTACTTCATAGTATTAATTGATCTCGGTGCCTTAGCCCTTGAGCCACGGTATATATTTCGTGGGAAATAAAAATTGAACTGTGTTGAAGGAACTTCCTGTTATTAAGCCTAGCGTTTTACGAGGAAACCGAAACAGTATTTTCTAGTCAATAATCCATAACGATGGTATTCATTCTTGTTGAGTGAGGCATTTGCAAAAAGAGAGTATATATATATTATATAATATATAGTATAAATATATTATATATATTATATATATATATTAAAATACAGTGTACTGGAGTTTTCATGGCCCGCATTTACCTGTATTCCATTGAAGTGCTTCTGCAGTTGGTGTTTGGTCTCCTCAGACAGGGTTCATACCGGACGCCGCACACGCCCAATCCAGAATCATTACTTTATGCTGAGCATCGCTCGGGCATCAAGTTCAGATGTGGGAAAATTGTAATCCATCTGGGTCGGAAAAGCTTCCTTCATCAGAAAGTTTACGAACGCCGCCAAGACAAAACGGCAATCTTTGAATTAAACTGGACGTACAATTCATGAAACAAGTGTAGTTATGAAAACCTCATTAAAAAGACTGGGTAATTTTTCATACAAGACATTTACAGCACCAGATCCAGGGTGTATTTAAACTATCACATTGTATTGTTGAAGTTCAATAGGTAAAATGTGATTATTTATTTTATTTAATAGGTAATTATGATAGAACAAATTTGCTTACTTGAATTCGGATATGGCGTGAGGCCGAAGGCCTTTAAGCCCTGACCAAATACCTACATTCTTTTCGCGTTTTTCTAATCTTTCGATTCTGGAAAGGTATTCACGCCCAACCCGTCTCTCATCGCATCTAAAAAGCCACGGAAAATGAGCGTTAGGTTTTAAATATTACGCGCGCGGCCAGTCAACAAAAAAGAGTTGACGTAAACCTCCCCCAACCTTGTAGTGTCCGGGCTTTGAGTGTGGTTGCGGTGGGATTTTCCTCTTCTTGCGGCAGCAGCGCGCAGCACGCGCAACCTTACCCATCTACTCACATCACTAAGTATCCACGATATACGCCAGAGCGACCAGGTAACTCATACTACTATACCACCTCGATCGCCATACACTGCCGATCAACGCACACGGCCCGCCAATACCAAATAGTCCGACGTGCATCCGGTAACTACTCGACAACGACAATGGGCGCGCGACACGCACCCTCTTAGCGCCTATGGCTCGGGAGGAGCCCCGGGCAATCACACCGAGGCCGATGGGAACGGCAGCTGGTTGTCCTGGCGCACATCGCCACCCGGATTGCTGTGCACAGCGCGCGCCCCCCTCCCCCGCCACATCCTGACATCACGGCAGCAGGCCGGCCCGCAGCCCAACGCCACCCCCGCTGTTCTAACATGTGCCTGGATCTCTCCGTGGCCACGCCCCGCGCCAGACAGAATACCTGCGGTGGTGCCACTGCGCCGATCCGGCTCGCAGTCCAACGACCGCCCGTAGCTATTCATATATCTACACCACGTCGCACCGATACGTCGAATGACCCTCGACATATATAGTCGATCCGTTACAGGCCTAACAAATTAAGCACTCTACTAATACAGTCTCCGCAACCTCGATTCTGCTCTGATCTATACCCCGCTCATGACGAAACACAGCCCCTGGTTCCGTCAAGCCCCACTCCGATCGCGCCACCAACAGACCCTTCAGCTCTAGTGTAACTACTAGGTGGAGACGTGGCGCGGGCCCTTCTTTAGTCTCAGATCACCTCCTTAAAACGCTCCCGCTCCACCATAATGTATCCGCCGGAACCCATCGTTTTGCGACAGAGCCGGATGACAAGACGCCAGGCCCAGGGCTTCAGACGATACGTCCGACATTCTCTCTAACCCTGGCCTGAAACGGAATGCGGTAACTGAGGGGGTAAGAGACACGTAGCGCGAGAGGAAGCGATGAGAAAAAAATAATAAACGAAAATAAAGGTTGAAATGAAATGAGAAGATATGCAGAGTAATACAATAATAAAAGACACTGGATCCACAAAAAAAGGATGAAAATCATATGGTGTAAAAATGAAAAAAATGTAAGAACGCTAATAATTTTAAATAAAAAAAAGACTAAGATTAAAAACAATAATTTGGAAAAGAATAACCATAGAAAACGAAAGAACGCAAGAAGAAGTGAAGAAAACGTAAATAAATATGCAAAAGAGTGAAAATTTTATAATTGCTGGGACCTAAAAGAACTATAAATAAGTAAAGAAGGAAACTAGGCGGGAATGAACAGCTCAAAAGGCTAACACGGGATGTCATTTTACGATAGTGAAAACTATATAGGTGGAGATATATTTTCGCAACAAGGTTCTAAGAAAAATCACATATCGAGAGGAAACGCACAATAGAAAAAATCTGAAAGACATGAAACAAACAACTTCCCTACGTAAACAACGGTGAGAAGAAACTATATGTATACAGACAGAGGTAAAAGACATGTCAGCGATAGCTGAGGACACTTATAATAAGATTCAGTTTGTTTGCAAGAGTTCTGCAGTGAATCGTGATAGAAACTAATAGCATGATGATTAGGTGAGCTGAGTGGATAGTACACGCAGAAGAAGTGAAAGGCATAGTTGCCTCCGAGACCACCATGGAGGCGGTGCTGTTACGTTTACGGTGCACCGGAGGGTGACAAGGTCTATTTGCGGCCAGGAGCAAAAAAGCAGCCCGCGTTCTTTTCCGCCGTCGGCGCGCGACGTCGCCCCAGATGGCCGCCATCGCCGCCGCCCGCCGCCGGCGCGTTGGCCCCGCGGCCTTGCAATTCTTCAGGCTTGGGACAAGAACTGCCTCTCGGAACGAGTCCCCCGGCCAAAAACGCGCTCTACATCTGCAGAGCAGACTGTTTTGCAGGGGTTAAACGGCCTTCTTGTCGCGTCTTCCGCGAAAAACGACCCTCGCGCGCCGCCACCGCCGTCAAGGCGCCCCGCGGGGAGCGCGGCGCCGGCTGCTTACGTGTTGGCGCGGAAAAGGCAGAGGAAGTAGCGAGCGGTCCAGCACGCTCGGGAGGTGGGGGCGGAGGGCCCGGCCACGGGGGGGCGGCGGGCATTGCCGGAGAAGGGTTAAGAGACGCGCGCGAAGGCGCTGAGGGTCGAGAGAGGACGGAACGAGGACGCACGGGCGCCGCGTAGCAGAAATTCCCGGCGCCGCCTCCGCTATTAGGCATTTTCATATTTTTTGATTCTTGGCGCGGCGAAGGGAACGGCGCGCGCGGCGCTGATTTGGATGCGCGGCTCAGCGGTACGCGGCGACTAAAAGTGGTGATTGCGAGCGGACTGTTGCCGTAACTGCAGCGAGCGCGGGTGGACAATGGAACCCAGGGGCTCCGCATGCGCGGGCGCCTGTATACGGCGCGGGACAGGCGGATCGAGGACGGCGGGGAGGTTGGGGCCATACGGAGCGGAGGAGAAGTACGAGACAGGCCGGAGGAAGAGAATTTCATCGAACATGCCGAATAACAACGAGGTGTGAGGCGTTCAAAACAAGATGCCGTGTCAATGAGGGAAGTAGTGGTAGGGCATACTTAAACTTGAGTTGGAAACGGATGATCTGAAATGAGGCCGCAGATTGTAGGTTCGTTAAGGGCGGAAACCTCAAAGCGAGTAGAAGTGCAGTGGCATAGTAGCAGTAGTCAGTATTAGTTAGAGTTGCAGTTGCGTTTAGGTAGGAGTCCTGACAGAAAGGGGAAGGGGATTGAAAGCCAAGTGCAAGGGTAGTTTTGAGTGTTAAAAGGCCGGTGCTGGTGTGAGGTCCACGATGATTACAGCGTCGAAAGTGATGGGGTAACCATCACACCGCTTTGCTGAAGGGGCATAAAACTGAGCAGGAAGTACGGAGTCAGGAGCGGGAGAGAAGAGCGAAACTCGCGCGAGTGCAAAACGGAGAGAGAAAGATCAGGTTCAGAGAAGGCCTACGCCATTCTCCTATCCTCTTGCCACCATCTCCAGAGCCAACACGCTACGCCACGCCAACATTGCAGCTCATCAAAATTTTGAGTGACACGAACTGTTTGAGTGACATGATTTCTTCCTTAGGTGAAACATACTAAACGAAATATATAAGCAAGTCGTTTCATTCCTGAACGCCAGATGTCGATTTAGCGGTGATCGCTATGTCACTGTATGTTCTTGACCAGAGTGCACATATGAGTTGCGTCGGCTCGAATCTACATCTAAAACCGTGCTTAGCTGCTATATGCCTGTGATTAAGCCGAAGGGGGAGGCCGGTGTAAAGCAAGAGATTGTTGGTCCGCACCAAAGTTGACGGTGCATATGCAGTTCTAACAGTTTTGCTTCTTCTGGTAGAAGAAAAAGTTCATACAACTACGCTTCGGAGCGCTCCAGCAGTATAATTAGGCAACATAACATATGATTAGCACTAAAAGTTGCAAACACCTGCTGCCAGAGAGCTCCAAGCATGACCGTGCGCGCACGAAAGCGAACAAACGCGACAACGATCGAACGCTTTGCGTCCAAACCTACTTTGGCAGTTACTGGGCTGCATCTGATCGATGCCTGTGAAAGCCGGCGATGTCGCAATCCGGAGCGCGGAGCGCGCGCGAGCCGTACCTGCGCAGCGAGGGCGCGTGGTCGGTGCAGCCCAGCGCGGCGGTGAGCGCGGAGCGCAGGGCGCCGTCGTCCTCCTGATACTGCGCCCACAGCTGCTCCCACAGGCTGCCGTCGTCGCCCTTCAGCCCGTGGCACCGCGCCGCGACCAGCGCGTCCGGGTGCACTCTGCGCACGCAAACCACGTGCCTGTCATTCGGTTGCCTTGGTTTCTTCCGGGCTGCCCGGATATTAAGCATGAAAATATCCTTCGTGAGCTTTCGGAGGGGAAATTAAGCCGAACGTTCAGTGCTATAGATTGAATGCATGTAAATGATCTTGCTGCCCGGATTTTAAGGACGAAAAAATCCTTCGTTAGCTTTACGAGAGGAAATTACGCCGGACTTTCAGTGCTATAGATTGAATGCATGTAAATGATCTTACTGCCAGAATTTTAAGGACGAAAAAATCCTTCGTGAGCTTTCGGAGGAGAAATTAGCCGGACGTTCAATGCTATAGATTGAATGCATGTAAATGATCTGGTTTCCCGGATTTTAAGCATGAAAAAATCCTTCGTGAGCTTTCGGAGGGCCGGACGCTCTGTTTATAAACTGAGTGTATGTAAATGTTCCTCAAGGCTAAAAGAAACCGCTGTGCAAGATTCTAATAATATGTTTCGTCGCCTTAGTGATACCTTCTTTCGCTGCAGATGGCGAAAGAGGCGTAGAGAAATTTGCATGGTCAGGCGGAAGGGGAGGCCTGGTGGATTGAGCCTTGTCTCGTAAAATACATTTTTAATTGAATTGAATTAAACTGATTTTAATTGAGATGGTCCCACGGACTTCCTGGCAGTGGTGTTCGTAGGTGTGCGATAGCAAGGGGCCCCTTAAACGTCGGTATATGGCAATTAGGAGGAGGTCGAGAAATAAAAATGGTAGTCCTGGCTGAAAATCAATCTCAGTGGAACTACCTACAACTTTTTTAACATTTTTTATACAGATACATTTTAACATTTTTTATACAGACTTTAGAAGAGTGAAAAGAAATGTAACCTAGCAAGGTTAGCACTAGCGTTTAAAACTTGCGAGGACATTACCACTATAGGCCGCACAAAATCAATAATAATTTCTCAGAATTGAGAATAGGGGAAAGGAGAAATATATTTCGGTTATGATTCCGTTAATAAGTAGATATAGGTAGTTCATGTTTCTTTTCTTTAATAGCAATTTACTATTATATTTGGGAAATGTAGTTTGGATTCTTTTGCGCTGCTTCTGAGTTTTCTCTAATTTGAAAATAATAGTTGCTGTAGAAGATGAAAGGAAATTAATGAATTTGTTTTTAATGTTTATTTTGGGGTTAAATTTTTTTTCTCGCGCACTTACGGCAGTGTGAAGAATTTAATTCTGAAAGGTTTGGAGAGTTTCTTGCAGCGAACGAGCAGGTCCACTTACTCGTACTTCTAAATCTAACATGGCGACACGTGAATAATCTCTTTCCAATACCGGGTAATGATAATGTATCGAACCCACAATGTGAATTTCGAGATCTCGAACCGAACTTCCACGCTCGATGGCGTAAGCGAACAAACATTCAAATTTCTCACAATTTGTAGACTGTACTCATAGTATAATTGATTCTCGGTGCCTTAGCCCTTGAGCCAGGTATAATATTCGTGGGAAATAAAAATGAACTTTTGAAGGACTTCCTGTATTAGCCTAGCGTTTTTACGAGAAAACCGAAACAGTATTTTCTAGTCAATAATCCATAACGATGTATTCATCTTGTTGAGTGAGCATTTGCAAAAAGAGAGTATATATATATATATATATATATATATATATATATATATATATATATATATATATATATATATAAATACAGTGTACTGGAGTTTTCATGGCCGCATTTACCTGTATCCATTGAAGTGCTTCTGCAGTTGTTGTTTGGTCTCCTCAAGACAGGGTTCATAGCCGACGCCGCACGCCCAATCCAGAATCATTACTTTATGCTTAGCATCTCGGGCATCAAGTTCAGATGTGGGAAAATTGTAATCCCATCTGTCGAAAGCTTCCTTCATCAGAAAGTTTACGAACGCCTGCAAGACAAGGCAATCTTTGATTAAACGGCGTACAATTCATGAACAAGTGTAGTTATGAAAACCTCATTAAAAAGACTGGTAATTTTTCATACAAGACATTTTACAGCACAGATCCAGGGTGTATTAAACTATCACATTTTATTGTTGAAAGTTCAATAGGTAAAATGTATTATTTATTTTATTTAATAGGTAATTATGATAAACAAATTTGCTTACTTGATCGTATATGGCTAGGCCGAAGGCCTTTAAGCCATGACAATACCTACATCTTTTCGCGTTCTAATCTTTCGAATTCTGGTATTCACCCCAACCGGTCTCTCCATCGCATCAAAGCCACGGAAAAGAGCGTAGGTTAAATATTACGCGCGCCAGTCAACAAAAGTGACGTAACCCCAACCTTGTAGTGGGTGCGGTGGTGCAGCAGGCGCGCCAAGGGCGCGAGCGCCAGGCGGACGGCGGCCCAGGGCACGGGCTGGTTGTCCCTGCGCACCATCGCCACCATGCACAGCGCGCGCCGCCACGGCAGCAGGCCGGCCCGCGCCAACGCCACCGCGTTGTGGTGCAGCGCCGCGCGGTCCACGCGCGACATGCTCCAGTGGACCATGTCCTCCCGCCAGTACTCCTTCTGCAGCGCCGCCCACGTCGCCTCGTCGTAGTGCACGCGGTAGTAGCCTGCGAGGGATCGATTGATGTAGATTGACGAGAGATTCTGCGTCGACTGGTAAGGTCATAGATAGATAGATTTATTAAAGTTCGCTTTGAGCTAATGCTCGGTGGCAAACATGATAACAATTAAAATTAGAATTACTAAACATTATAAACATTTACAATTGGGTTTACTATTAGAATTAGGGGGTCGATGTAATAGTTCCAGGTCATTAGTCCCTTAAGTCTAGTGGATGTTTTATCTCGGGCGGTGATCTTCCATTGCTAGATGGGGACACCCGGAGTTGACCTACCGGGCCACTAGGAATCTCTCACCAGCCGGGCACCACCCAAGGCGGGACGAGCACTCAACTCGTCTCCCAGTATGTGTGGAAGTGTAAGTGTGTGTATGTAAAGAGTAGGATAGGACAAGGAAGAAAAGATCGCGATTCGTGTCCCGTTTGGTAAGGTACTGCTCCGTCATTCGTCTAGTGTTGATCGGAGAAACCACGGAAAACGACCAATCAGAGCAGCCGTCCGCGAGAATTCTCCTCCAGAGACAGAACTCGACCTAGCTGACCGGTTCGCGTCGAAAATCCTGACACCGTCAGGACTCAAACTGTAGGAGCTTCCAGTCGGAGGCGTGCGGTTACATCAGTTGAAACCCTGAGCCACCTCTCCCGGTCTCTGCAAACGGATGCATTGGTGTTGTCGTGCGCGTCAATTGGATATGGACGTAAGAGCTGTTAGAGGAGAGTGTTGCGAGTAATCCCAGGTGGGGCGTTGGCGATGTATCATCCGACGGCGATGAACGTCGGCTAACGGGTATTCTTCCATTCAGGTATATCTTCAGACGAACACAGGCCCAGCTGGGGCAAACTCTAATTGCTCGACTGGTATCCCGACGTGCATAGTAGTGTTTGATTGGTTTAATGCTCCGGACGCGTCAACTGATAAAGCCATTAGTCCCGTAAGTGTAGTGGAAATGTTTATCGCGAGATATGGGAGTAATCTTCTACCGCCGAGGGGAGAAATCCGGCGCCAACGATCGTGTCGGCTCGCGGGATTTTCCGCAACCTAGAACCTCCCATCAGCAGGTCATATTTATTTATTTCCTTTCACACTCTTACACTCACGTGCATTACACTATCACTCATGTTGGGAGACCAGTCAGGGGCAATATATATATATATATATATATATATATATATATATATATATATATATATATATATATATATATATACCATGCAACATTTTTAATTTACCGTATTTAATTATTAAAAGGTATATACCTCACCAGCGATCAAATTAAAGTGTGAAAGGACGTTGTAGTAATATCACAAGGAAGTTTGTTAAGGTACTGTCGTTGCATTTGCTTATTGATTAGAAAGACCAAGGAAATGTGCCAAACAGGGCAACCGGTGGCGTCTGGAATATTTCTCTGTCAGTGGTTGAATTCGGCCACAGCGTACAGAGGTGGCCAAACTATTAGACTAAATATTGTTTCTCTAACTTAACGGACTCTTACGAGTCCTAAAAAGCACCTACCTGACAAAAGTAACTGATTGAAGTGTAATGTTTGTTAATGTTATTAGAAATGTATATGTTAATGGAACTTTTACTGTTAATGGGACAATGAGTGTGGCCAATACTAAGTGGCCCTAAAGAATCAATGGTTCCCTCACACAAATGTACATAACATTATTCGAATCTTGTTTGAAAAAAAAATTACTACGCTCCCTATCGCAACAGGAAAGAAAGTTGGAAAACATCTTGAAGACATTAATCAATCTGGGTTCCTACGAGCTGCAAATAGCCCTGACGTACATTCCATCGAAAATGTTCGTTCTATGGTTAAAACAAAGTTAAGAAGAAGCCATAAAATCCAGCTCATAAAAACGACTCTTTCGCATCGCGCAAAATGACACTCAAATTGAAAGAATAGATTAAAAATTGATTGTCAACATACATCAGATCAAGTATGTTACTTATGAAATGTTTATAAAACCCTATACACAGAGTACGCGAATAAGTACAGTCGCAAATACATTTTGTCTTATTCAACAACTCTAGTCTAACAACTTGGCCACCTCTGTAGATATCTAGCAACTGTAGGGTCGAAAATCCTTAATCGTCGGGACTCGATTCGTACGGCCTTCCGCTCCGAGTAACTGCGACGCAACTTCTGTCTCACCTCTCGAGGCGTCGTTGGTACTCACCCCCCTGACCGACGTTGAAGATCACCCACTCGTCGGCCATGAGCCCGGGGATGGTGACGACACGTTCGGGGTCCTCTGGACCCAGCCAGGCCATGGGCGCCGGAAGCGGGTCCGACGCCACCCAATGAGCGTCCTCCCGGCTCGTCATCCACGTCACGTACACGTGGTACTTCTCTGCAGCATCCGCGCCGTTCTGCAGGAACCGGCGCTGCAGGCACGTACGTTACACCTCATTACGTTACGTTATTCTTCCTCTCTTTCTCCCTTTCCTACTACCGGCTGAGTTAGCACATCGCCGTTGCCGCTGCAACAACTCGGACAGGAAGGTTGTGGGTTGGATTCCCGACGGCAACAGGATTTTCGATGATTGCTAGATAGGTGGAATTCAGCCGATGTCTGGAGGAGAAATCTAGCGGCCGGCTGCTCTGATCGGTAGTTGTCCATCCTTTTTATGAGCAAATACTCGGCGAATGTTAGAGTAGAACCTTAACAAGAGGGTCACGGACCTCGCAGTCTTTTCTTCTCCTATCTTTTCATATTCTCACCACTATACTACTATTACTTTTCAGCCAGTTTTTATATTATTATTATTATTATTATTATTATTAATTTTGCTATTAACGTTATTCTTATAGTTGTTACTATGGTTATTATTGCACCATTATTACTATTATTATTATTGTTGTTGTTATTACTGTATAATTTGCATGTTATATATCATATTTATGTAATTAGCTGCCACCGGGTTATACCCACTTGTAGTTTGAATAAATTAATTATTATTCACGCTGTCGCCTGGTATTGATTGGAAAAACCAAGAGAAATGTAGAACAGTGCAGCTGCCCGCTAGAATTCTCCTCCAGATGGTGTCTGAATGTGACCTACCTCTTGTACCCAAAGACCAAAATCCGCCACAGTTGGAACTCGAGTCTTAGAACCTTTCGGTCAAGAACGCCTTAGCGAAAACGAATATTGAGCTGAAATGGCGGATGTTATGCGCTTTTACCAGTGGGACGGTTTACTCTTGATGCAAAGACATGGGTAAACTGTTCTAACGCGCCGATTTATGCTCGTTTTCGCGTATCACCAGATACATCACGAACCACGTGATCTCAACACGGACACTTCGTTTGAAAAGCCAGGCCATATCCTGGCTGGCATGCTGCATTGAAAGGGAAAAGTGTTGAAAAACATTTTGAAATTGACAATTTTCAACGGTGACCAACCAAAAAACGATGGTGTATTTGAAATAAAAGATGCTTTATAAGTCTGTTTTAGTGACAAGGTGAAAATGTTGGTACCTGTCTGCATTTAATCATCCCGTTAATATTGAGACGCAATCTGCTGCTGAAGCCGAGGTGGTTGCGCAGTGGCTCACTCAGCGGTTTACCTGTGTGAGCCGGAAGGTGTCTGGTCCAGTACGGTTGACGAAGAGTACAGGGTATCCTGGCGTTTCCGTCCAACTTCGCAAGACTGCCAACAGTTTCTCGTTATTCAGCCCGGTTCTGGTTTCGTTGTTGTATTTCAACAGTGCTTCAAACAGGTGCTCTGGCGTTGCATCTAAGGATTTCCTACGCAAAAGAATTATAAAATCATTAGCCCTCCGTCCATTTTGTCCTCTTTTTTACTTTTTGATGTATCATTTTTCCCCTTTAGCTTTCATGATATTCAAAAGTATTTTATTTCTTTATAAAATCAAATCTAATAAGAATCTTCCACTTTTGCTGGATATTGTATACATTTTTTTATTTGTTCACTATTAGTTAATATTTATAACGTAAAGAGTTGTTTCAATGACTTTCGATAATATACTTTCCTCGCATTTATTAGAAAATATTTCATTTCATAAAGAAATTAGATACTTTAGAATACCATGAAAGCTAAAGAGGAAAAATGATAAACTGGAAAGCGAAGAAGAGTACAAAATGGACGGAGGGTTAATGGTTTTATAATATTTAAAATTATAATACTTAAATAATGGAAGATTCTGTATAAGTAAAAATAATATCGACTGAAAACTATAGATATAGCCCCTCACCCACACCCCATGATATGGATATATACTAATATTTTCAACACATAAAAAAAAGACAACATATTAATATTTAATTTAAAAAATAAAGTTTAAGATAATCCTATGATTAAGAAGAATAAACAAACCCAAAAAACATAACCTAAAGTTGAACCTAAAATGCCAAATATATAACATAAAATTTCGACTGCCCCGGTTTTATGTCTTCAGAGATGTGCGTTTATTTATGATATTGACATCTAATTTTGGTTAATGAAATGTGTGATGACATATTAAGACATTTCAAATTAGCTAGAATTCAGAATTAAAATATTTACTGAGGCTAGAAATGTATTGTTTTTTAATATAAATTGTTTGAATCTCTAACAGATGCCACAATTCCGTAATTTTCGTAGATTTTTTTATCCATTTGTTTACATTATTATCTTGTTTTGTTATTTTTGTTCCAAGAAGAATGTTGGACGTGTACATGCGATTGATTAGCTTTTTAGTGAAATGATATTCAATCTAATTTCTAACTTGTTTTTGCGAATTGATTTAATTAATTTATTATTAACAAATTTAATTGACTAATGCGAGTCGTTTTTATTTGGAAAGTTTAAATTATAATATTCATTTTCCAGAAGTAATATTGTACCTTGCCTAATATTTGTAGAGGACCTACCTGTCATTCAGATATTCCTGCAGGGCCAAATGAAAATTTTGTTTTCCCAAAACGTTATTAATCTGCCTCAAGATTGCAGCACCTGCAATTGACATGTTGGATAAGTAAGATGTTTGATTGTGAACAATATTTTAACGTTAACAAAAAAGTAATGGGAAAGAACGAAAGCGAAATGAAAGAAAGGAATAAAAAGATATGAAAAGAACTAGAAGGTAAACATATGAAAGCAAAAACGAGTAAATAGATGGAAAGAACAAGAAGATAAAATATAAAAAAAATTAGATGAAAAATTCAAAAAAAAAACAACCAAAAACAAAACGAACCCTTAACACTCCATATATCAGGGGCTTCCATAATTTATTTTAATAAAAAAACAACGTGTATTGCAGAATGGCATAGAAACAGAATCCAGAAAAATCAAGACAGATTATAATAAGGTAATTATATAGACGTCAACAAAATGTTAGCAAATGGTATTTAATAGAAAAATCTCTTGACACAAAACTTTTGAACTAAACTGTAGTATTGAAGAAGCTACAAACCTATTAATACTTGGTATGAGCATCATTAGCATTAATTGAAGAATTAAATCGTTTGTGTTATTTGAAACATTTTTTTTGCATAATTCGGCAATTTCGACATCGTCATTCAAAATGGTAATGAGTACTTCACGAGCTGTTCCCTTGTAGGACGTTTTGCCTTTACTTTGGCTTTAAGAGCACTCCAAAGTGATTCTATCTCTGATGACCTCTTAATGATGTTCCCTATTCGTATTGCTTTGCTCCTCCAGCCCGTTTCGTGTGTTGCTGATCGCCGTAGGTTCTTGTGGGCTGATCTAAATAAACGGCATCTGCCATGCCCTTACGTTTGCGCACAATTTGAGCAGCGCGGCGAAAGGGGTTTTCATTTCTTAATTTGATAATGTGCGCGAGGGGTGCCGGAACCCCTGTAGAGCAGTTTCGGAGGCCACTGTACTTGTAAATATTTTTAGAATTTTTCAGTCTTCTCTATATCTTTCAAGGAAAGCCTTGTCACGTTTCCGGCCGCTTATTTTTTCTCTTTTTTCCGCTTCTTTTTGGGAAATTTCGTCGCAAATAAAATGTGACACGGAACCGGTCCTGATGGCCGAGATCGCAAAGGCAGTAGTGCCGTAGTACACTCGGACCGAAGGATCGCGGGTTCGAGTCCCGCCTCGGGCATGGTTGTATTGTGTTCGTCCTTTCACCCCTGTCATCATTAAATCGTGTCATCCTCATAGTTACCATACCGCTACACGCAATAGTGGTCGCTAATTACCTAGAAGTTGATGCGAGCTTAATTTTTTTTAAACGTGACACGGAGTGGGGTCGCTAAGTTACCGGCGTCTTCTTTTGTTTCTGTTCCTTGGCAGACAGTTTACAGTAATGGACGATCCAGGCACACATTAATCACTTTTTCTTCTAATCACCCACGATGTTAAGTTCTACTTAAGTTCTTTCAACTTAGTGTATTTATATATTGTAATTTGCAATTAATTTTAGGTTCCTCTTTTGCATAAGGCCTTTCTATGTTTTTTCTATTTATTTTAAATTAAATATACTTGTGTGAAAGAAACTTTAACTATTCTTAAGTTACCTAATATACATACATTATATATATTTTTACTATAATATATTAACATTATAATACTGCATTTGTATCAAATTGTAAAACTAGGAAGACTAGAAATGGTAAAGAAATATCATGCGCGGTCCGTTTGTTTGGGTAGTACCCCGGCATTCGCCTGGTGTTGATCGGAGAAACCATGGAACCCATCACAGAAACCGGCCGGTACAAGCTTCCTCCAGGTAGCGGCTGAATTCGACGTAGCTATGTAGCTAAAGTCGAAAATCCAACCATAAGGGAGGACCTAGTTTCGAATCCCGATAATGGCAGGATTCTTGACCCTGGCTACCTAGCTAGGTCCAGTCCAATTGCTGTCTGGAGGAGAAGTGTAGCGGCCGGCTGCGCTGATCGGTAGTTATTCGTGGTTTCTCCTGTCAATCCCAGGCGAATGCCGGAGCAGCACTTTAAATAACGAGCCACGGTCCGTGCGTGAACTTTCTTTCCCGTTCCTTTTCCTATCCTCACCCCTTAATTACATAGAACACTTACACTTACATGTACCACACTACCTGATATGTCGGGACTTCGAGCATGTCTCAGCTGGGGCGATGCCGCGTCGCGGTGGGAAATACCTGGTTGTGTAAATTCCCGTTAGCCGACGGTAGGTCGGATAATGGGAATCCACCATTCAGTGAGCGAAGATCACAGCCACCTCCGGAGGATAAAATGCACGTCACTTACGGGATTAACGACCTTCGGAGTTGACGCGTCCGGATTCGCCAATCAATCAAAACCAACAATAGGATCTCCCTGTCAGAGGCGCTGCTGTGATATCAATTAATGCTCTGAGCCGGGCAGAAGAGTGGGAGACTCACCCTTGCTGGAGGCGATGGCGCCGAACTGGTTGTCAATGTCTTGGGGCGAGTGCACCCCAGGGGCACTCAGAGCGGCGACGTCTTCTGCCGAGTCCGCTTCCAGCACGCTCATTTGCTCCTCCACCACCATCTGCTCTGCAATCCACCACCACGGATGCTCACTCTCGATGATTCCATACTGCAAGTAGTTGGCGAAGCCTTCGTTCAGCCAAGTGGTGTTCCACCAGTGCGTCGTCACCAGGTTGCCGAACCACTGTTGAACCATTTCGCGTGCCACCGTGAAGGTCACGTGCATGAGAGTAATCAGAGACCCGTCCTGCGAAACGAGAACGACAATGTAGAATCGGAATGCCTAGAGGCGTTCCGCTCCGCTCCAAGCTGCTCCGCACCGACCCGTTCCACCTCGACCCGACTCTCGTGGCGTGAGGGCTCGGGACATGCCAAAGAAATCACAAACGTCCATATGCGGCAATTTTATCTTATAACGCCGGTATCACGCATGCATGAAACCCCAAGGCCTGAACGGTTCACTGAACAGTTCCCTCGCTTTCACTGATCAACTAACAGAGGAAACTTAATATTGGCATTACCAGTGAGCAGGGTGTTCCCTGAATGTTTGTGGAACAGTCACACACCAGTGAAGAATGACTTGCCTACCAATTAGGAGTACAATATCTGAAATTTCACTCTTTTATCCGTTGTGTGGAATTTTGCTCCACATGCTTTGCTTCTTCTTTGCTAATCTGTAATACATACGTTTAATGCCCAAGAAGGGCTAAGAGACGAGTTGCGGAAATGGCGCCACAAATTCGAAAAAAAAAGAAAAAAAAGGCTGGACTCGCCTGTTGGGTGAGCAGCGCGTCCTCCCGGGCCACGGCGAGCCCCCAGCTCTCCACCGCGCGCGCTCGGCAGTCGGGCAGCGCCACCTGCTGGGAGTACGCGAGGCCGCTGTCCGCGAACGGCAGCTGCGTGTACTCTTCCATGAGGCGCAGCATGCTCTGCCCCGCATTGCGGCTGAGGGCCGCCGAACCGCGGTGCACCGCCTCGCGCCGCGCCCACGTACGCCCGCGCATGCCCGCCGCGCCCTCCGACGCGAAGGTCGCCGGCTCGAACACCAGGAACGCCAGCAGGTAGGTGGACATGGGCGGCGTGGTCGCGAAGGTCACCAGGTGGGTCGTCAGCCTGAGGAAACGCGTCCCGCCGGTAACGGTGTGTGTGGGGGGGGGCGATACTAGGTAGCGTTCAGTACGGTCATAAGAGACCTCTAGTGGAGCACACGAGGGAGAGTATGAGAGAAAGAGATGATAGTGTGGAAGCGTGGTGAATGAGAGTGTAAAATAGTGAAGGATGAGAGTGTAGAAGAGTGAAGGATGATTGTGGAAGAGTGAAGAATGAGAGTGTGGAAGAGTGAAGGATGAGAGTGTGGAAGAGTGAAGGGTGAGAGTGTGGAAGAGTGAAGGGTGAGAGTGTGGAAGAGTGAAGGATGAGAGTGTAGAAGGGTGAAGGATGAGAGTGTAGAAGGGTGAAGGATGAGAGTGTAGAAGAGGGAAAGATGAGAGTGTAGAAGAGGGAAGGATGAGAGTGTAGAAGAGGGAAGGATGAGAGTGTAGAAGAGTGAAGGTTGAGAGTGTAGAAGAGGGAAGGATGAAAGGGTAGAATAGTGAAGGATGAAGGTAGAAGAGTAAAGGTTGAGAGTATAGAAGAGTGAAGGGTGAGAGTGTAGAAGAGGGAAGGATGAAAGTGTGGAAGGGGGAAGGATGAGAGTGTGAAAGGGTGAAAGATGAGAGTGTAGAAGGGTGAAGGATGAGAGTGTAGAAGGGTGAAGGATTAGAGTGTGGAAGAGTGAAGGATGAAAGTGTAGAAGAGTGAAGGATGAGAGTGTGGAAGAGTGAAGGATGAGAGTGTGGAAGAGTGAAGGATGGGAGGGTAGAAGGGTGAAGGTTGAGAGTGTAGAAGAGTGAAGGTTGAGAGTGTAGAAGAGTGAAGGATGAAAGGGTAGAAGAGTGAAGGAGGGAGGGTAGAAGAGTGAAGGTTGAGAGTATAGAAGAGTGAAGGGTGAGAGTGTAGAAGAGGGAAGAATGAAAGTGTGGAAAGGGGAAGGATGAGAGTGTAGAAGAGTGAAGGATGAGAGTGTGAAAGGGTGAAGGATGAGAGTGTAAAAGGGTGAAGGATGAGAGTGTAGAAGGGTGAAGGATTAGTGTGGAAGAGTGAAGGATGAAAGTGTAGAAGGGTGGAGGTTGAGAGTGTGGAAGAGTGAAAGATGAGAATGTAGAAGAGTGCAGAATGCGAATATAGGAAACTGAGGGATGAGAGTGTAGGAGAGTGAATGTTGAGTGGAAAAGAGAATGAAAGGTAGAGCAGAGGTAGAGAGGGGTGTTCGCAGTACCTGGAGACCTGCGGAGTGTTGGCGACGGCGTCGAAGCGCGCCGTGAGCTGCAGGGCGAGGTTGAAGGTGGCTTTGAGTGCCGGCTCGTCGAAGCAGGGGAAGGCTTTTCGCGCGTGCGTCGGCTTGAAGTTGGTGGCGAGCACAGAGGCACTGGAACGCATTTAAAATAGGTTTATTACAGAACTAAATGTATTTTGTACACGCAAGCAACCAAAAGGTTACAATTCTTACAAACAACAAATACTCGTAAATTGTGTAAATGTATAAATTCTCTATGTATCAAGACTGTCATAAAAATATTTATAGGCATTTTTCTGGTTTATTCTAGTGATCGAATTGTTTGATTTTTATAGAATTTGCTGATGTTATTTTTGGATCTTGATGTTAAAATTCGAGTAGACTGTATCGTGATCACACCGTTAGTAGGATACATAATACGCCGTGTGCGTACTACAGAAGGTAGAGAAATGCCGTAATCAACCAGAGGACTTTCACATATTCCCGAAAGAGTAATCTCACGTATTGAACTATGTACGAGTTGTAAGCATTCAATTTTTAGATTCTTCTCTGACCGGGAGACGACGCATCCTAGGCACAGTTGACAACGTGTCGGCCGTCAACTTCGATCTTCCTCGTGGGGAAATTCACACAGGCAGACTTTGCTCTTTTGCCCTGAAGAAGGTCGCAGTGTGACGTCCGAAACCTTATCAAGTGTGTCTAAGACGCGGCGTTTCCCTGACAGCCGTTTAGACGAATGTCTCCGAGCGCGGAAGTTCATTCTCGTCTTGTCAATCATTTGAATTTCGCTCACTATGCGCCGGCGGAGGTGAAGTTGCTGACGTAGAAGCCGGTGAGCGCGCCGCTGGGGAAGGAGGCCTCGTAGCTCAGGACGAGTCGCAGGCGCGCGGCTGCCGGGAGCGCGGAGGCCAGCTGGACGGTGAGCTTCTCAGTGACCGGGTCCCAGCCGGCTACGTTTGCCTCCAGCGGCCTGCCTCCCGCGCACATCTCCTCCACTGCAAGCACACGGTCATTGGAGTTGATGATCGGTCCTGTCCAAAGTATTAGGTTATAACATTTTCCTCATGTTTTCCCCCTCAAAGTTCTCAAAAAGAATGCTTTGGAATTGTGTCTAATGCATTTAGAACTTGCGCCAGTACATGTTCGCATTTAGTACACGCCCGAGCTGTGACAGGAGGCACCGAGTCATTGTTTTGAACGCGTTGCGGCAGTATACGAACCCCTTTCGGAGTAGAGTCTTCCATGAGGGGCACCTGCGCTTGCGGTGTCGTGGTTTGAGTCGGAGGTGGGGTTGGGATGTAAGTCACGCTTGGCGCCAGGGTTGGCGTGGACGGGCGGGGGGTCGGGTGCGCGGTCAGTGTCAGGTTCGGTGTCGGGGTGAGGGGTGGGCTCTGGGGTCGTGGGGTCGTGGAGCACCACAGCGCATCGCACGTGCACGTGAGTGATGGTTGCCCCGCGGTGCAGCTCCAGTCTGTTGGTCTGCTGCGCCACCTCCATGTCGATGGCGACCACTCCGTCGAAGCCCTTCGCTCCGAACAGCGATGTGCCGCCTACGAAGTGCGGACTCAGAAGCAGGTTGTACGACACCGGACGCACGACGCCGGACAGGCGGTACTCCGGGCCCTCCACCTACAGCAAGGGCAGATCCAGAAAGTATTTGATTAACTGGTTTCCGGGCGCGGTAACTGCTATGGTCATTAGCGCGGCGATGGTGTAACGGTTAGCGTATCGGACTGGTATACCCAAGTTGGCGGTTTCAAACCCTTTCGAAGCCGTTGATTTGTAAGGGCGAAAAAATCCTTCGTACGCCTTCCTTAGGAGGGGAAGTAAAGCCGGCTGTCCCATGTTAGTAGATTTACTTGCATGTATGACGCCTCTGAGTTAAATTCAATAATCGCCTGTTTCTCGCTCCATAAATACCTCCTTCCTCTGCTAGTTGGTTAAAGGAGCGTAGCGACATTTGTGTGGTCAGACGGGAGAGCGGGCCTAATGGCCCGAGTCTCGCCACATAAAATAAGGCAGCGATTCAATTCAATTCAACCAGGTATTTCCCAGCAGTGAGACACCGCCCCAACCGGGATAAGCTCTAAGCCCCCTTCTAGTCTCTCAGTTTTTTGTGCTAGTGCCACAAAAGAAGACGGTTGGTTTGCAGTAGTGTATGTGACTGTGTGTGCGTCTGTAAGGCGAGAGGCTAGCACCAAAAAGATTAGAAATAGTGCAGGGGCAGGGCGTGGCCCGTTTGTTAGGGTGCTGATCTCGCATTCGCCTTCTGTTGATCGGAGAAACAAGGAAAAACTAACGACCATAGCAGTCAGGCGCTAGAGTTTCTCTCCAGACAGTATTAGCTATGTAGCTAGAGTCGGAAATCCTGTCACTGTCGGGTACCGAGCCTTGGTACCTCCACAAGCGGTCCAATCAGTTTATTACACCAGTGTACCTTAAGACCAAAGTTCAAAATACGTTCAATTCATGAATTAGCACAGACGGTTTGAATTAATAAGTATGAAAGACGTTGAATGAATTATTGCTGGAATAATCCGGATAAAGTTGATATTAGACACAGGGTCCTCGGTAAAGTACTGTAAGGTGTGTGTCCGAGTATGAGCTGACTAGTGTGTTTTCGCGAAGTACTTTTGCATACAATTTAGATGGAAATACACACTATGTAATCAAAGGATCCGGACACGTCCAAAATGGTGTTATGGTGTGGTAGTGTTTTTCATGGAGGAGGCTTGCACCTTTGTTGTTTTGTGTGGCACTATCACGGTACAGGTCTACATAGATGTTTTAAACACCTTCTTGCTTCCCACTGTTCGGGGATGGCGATTGCATCTGTCACCACGATCGATCACTTGTTCATACTGCACGGCCTGTGGCGGTGTGGTTACACGACAATAACATCACTGTAATGGACTGGCCCGCACAGAGTCCTGACTATGTAAATTGCGGAGGCCCAAATCCGGAGCCTCGTCGTCTCAATTTGTAAATGCGGTACTGAGGCTAAGTTACGTTAGGTGGTAATGCGTGAATAGAAATTTTCTACTGATACGCTGGAACTCAAGACCTTGTTTACCACTAGCCTTAGAGAGTTCTCATTAGTAGTTCTACTCCTGATTGTCATATAATATCTTCAATTGTCACCGAAATGTACTTCACTTACTCTGACCACCTCGTTTTCGCTAATGTGCATTTTATTTGGGATTAGCCAGGAATAGGCTAAAAAACTGTTTCTATATCGAGCATTAACCGGCATTAATTTGCGAATTACATTCCAACATTAGCCGTAAAGCATTATAATAAACTTTTTGCATAAATGTCTTAGAATAAATGTTACAAATTTCTAAGGCTTGCGGTCAATAAAGATCACTTTTGCCAATGAACATGAAAAATATATAAAACGCCATAAAGCTGAGTTACACATGTGCGCATTTTTCCCTCGATTGTTACGCAACCCCATAAGCACAGGGGTTCGGCAGGTTCATGTACACTCCTTGACTGCGTGAGCTGCCGGACGTGTGTGGAAAAAAATTGCCTAACGATTAGTGGGAAGTACCGCATGTGTAGCTCTGTTTCTTGAAATTTCCTACTGTGTATTCATTGGTAAAAAACAGCATTTTCAACTTCTCTGGAGACAGTGATATTTATTGTGAGACGCACTGTATTGCAGTGTTGGTATATCGGTGTTGTGTGAGTTGGCATCCCTACCTCGACCGCTGGGTGTTTTGGCGCCTCTGCCTCTACGTGCGGGGGCATAGGCGACGCGCGACAAATGGCCGCTAACAGGGCCAGCACTGCCAGCAGCAGCTTCCCCATTCTGGCTGTGGTCTAAAACTGAGAAGCATAATGTGCTAATATTGCTTGCTATTACATTCATTACTTGAACGACCTCGGTTTTGCTTAAAACACTGAAATTGATGAAAAAATAATATATGGTACTAAAAAACAAAAGGCGTTTAATTACTAAAATTTTGTGAACTTTTTACTCAGAAATACAATTTGATGTTACTCATTTGTATCGTAAATTAATTATAAATATTAACTCTAAGAACTGTGACGAGCCTAGCGAAGATGTAAAGTAAGCCGTGTACATTCACTTTGATTGAACAGGAAGGTTAATTATCGAAACAATGGTTATATAATGAATTGATTAACAATTGTTAATGTTTCAATTACGAATAAATATTTTATTTAATATTTGAAATCCTGGATAACAACTTGTAGTTACGTGGCATCAACTAAATAATTATTTAAATAATCAGAACTTCTAGAAATCGCTGATCTGTACTGACAGCCCGTCTGCATGTGACAAGGTAAGATATAGTTCGTCTTTTGACGATACCCACCGGTAAAAAAAGATTAAAAGTAATGTTAATAAAATATTCTGTTGGTAAATAAGGAGGTGAGCAGAGCAGAGGAAACATAATTACATAAATATAAATATTAACATTGATAGCAAAGGTTGCGAGCCCATTTACATTTCCAACGTGAAATAACTCAAAAAATACGCGATGTACGAAAAATTGAACCGAGACCAAATCTTAACAGCTTTAAAGGAGGAATCATTCTATGCTAAAATCAGCACCCCCTGCCCCCAGAGGGTGAGGCTGTGGGCAACATTGAAATCATAAATAGGAACCCCCAGTTTTTATTTCAGATTCGAATTCTATGAACAAAAATACATACGTTTTGTCTGAAACTTTTTTTCTGATTTGTGATAGGGGGCGCTGTAATCGCAAATATTTAATTTCCGACTGTAATTTCACAAAACTGTATTAAACGGAAATTAAATTTTATATTAGCTTGCCAATGTGGGCAGATCGTATTGTGAATATTTATTGAATGTATTAGATTCAAGATATACAAATCATTACAGAATATTATTCTTAATGAATGAAAATAAGTTTTTAAGTTTATTAACTTACATGTTGTTCTTGGAGCGTCTGTTCGATCGTCTTCAGAATGGTAAAAGACACAGTCCTCAGCACAATGGACGTCTGATTAGATTGCCGCTCTGCTAACTAATGAACTGCTTGGCTACTAACACATGCCAGAAATGTATGTGTATTTTAACACTCTTCCGTTGAGCAAGATAATTTTCCTAGAAAAGGCTGCACTTATCGACGTATTTTTCTTTTACATATCACACCTTTACATAATCACTTTTTTCCGACACAGGTTATCTACTGATGAATATCACTGTTCCGTTGAGCTCACTTTTATCACTGTTCCGTTGGGCAAGAATGTTTCAATTTCCTCAGATCAGGGTTCACTTGTTGACGTAAATATTTCTTATTCATCACATCATTTTTATTTTTCCGGCACAGGTAAACTTCTGATGAATTTAACTGTTGAGAAAGAATGTTACAATATCCAGAGATCAAGAGTTACATATTGATGAATTGTTTTCTTAGATACCACAACTTGAGATGCTTATCTCTTGGGTACGAGACAGAAACTTACTGATAAGTAAAGACCGGATATCCATGTAACTGCATCATTTCTTTGCTAACTTGAAACTGGATGAAACCTTGACAGAAATTTGAATCGTGAAACGGACATTATTTTAGTACTTGTTTTATTTTGCAGGAAATTACACGTTTTAGGGGTTACTGTACGAATTGCACTTGCTCGTTTCGGTAATGCTGGCTGAAAATTACACATTTGGGCATTTTACTTGACAAATTTGCAAGATTAATAGTTTTACTGCACAAAATATAATTCTTATATGATCAACCGGTTTTAATTGACCTATTTTATAGGTTTTCTTTAAGAAAAGACTATTTACTGCATGTCCTGACAGTACATTCGGGTGGTCTGTGGAACCTAATTACGCTCAATATGTATCAATTCTGCATTTTGTTGTACTATGAACCGAGTGTCTATACCTTTCATGGTGTCTATTGTATAATTAAAATTTCGAAGAGATTGCATTTAGAAGTTACGGATGTGTGGTGTTACTTTTATCATTGTTCCGTTGAGCAAGAATGTTCCAATTTCCTTAAATTCAAGGTTCACTTTTTGACGTAAATCTTTCTTATTCATCATATCTTATTCATTTTCATTTTTCCGGCACAGGTAAACTTCTGAACTCGCTCCGCAGCCCTTGGTTGCGCCCATTCAGCCACCGCTATGTTCGGGGTTTATCCTCCCAATCGGTTCATATATCCGTTTTGTAAGTCTTCGCTGAACTTACCCACACGAGACGGCATGCGCGTGTCAAATTTGATCTTACGTCCGGGCGCGAATCTTCGTGGCAAGATGCAGCGTTTCAAATTCATCGAATTTCTCGTTGCCCTGCATAATACGAGAGAGAATTAACGCAGTTTTGACGGCTTTTAGTTGCATGAACACGTACGTTAGAGTGTGGCTCTGCCCAAAGACAAGTGTAAATGTAGAATGAAGTTTTTCCTGTCTGAAACATATATTAGATGATGGAAGATGTAGTCATTTCTCAGAAACTATTTTGGAAATCAATATTATTGTAAATTATAATGAAAACAATTAAGAACATTTCTTGTATAACTTAATTATATTTGGTTTCCGAAGATATTTTTGTAGTACCCTGTTTTTATATTTACTTTTTCTATTTTTGTGCTAATTTAATTTTGTATCTTAATAATATTTAAAATATCAAATATGATTTGTTTAAACACGATGCATACACTTAATTATAAATAAAACACTGAAATAATATATCATTGACTTTTAATTTCACATCCAAAATGTAAAATAAGTTGATAAGAGGATTAACTGGTGTTCTTAGGCTACATAACACGGTTTTTATATTTTTATTGCATGGTTTTGCACGCTTTGGTATTTTTACTGTACGTTTTTAGAGAGTTTTACGTCATGAAAACCTAGTCTTTATTGATAACAATCTGCAATAATCAACAAGCACTAATTTGTTAGATAAGAATTGTCATTCTGGTCATGTAAAATTAAATGTGATATTTTCACATTAATAATCATTGGATTGTAATTCGAGATCTAGAAATGTTGAAATATGTACAACCGCCTTTTTTGCATTTCTTGTTCTTACTAAACGTTTCATTGGGGTCAGATGTTTCTGGAATATGTTTCCTATGTTTTACTCACATTAATGCAAATTTTTATTCTATCACATTCGATATAAAGAGTAAAAATGAAACTGTAATACATTTAAAACATGATCAACTAGTTAGTGAAACTTAATATTCATTATATATATATATATATATATATATATATATATATATATACCGTATGTGTATTCTTAATTGCAATTCCTTCCTGATTTTGTGTGATGAGTGAATGACTGGTGTGATGTTATAAAATAGTTGTTTTTTATCTTAGTATTATTTGCAAAAATATTCTTAACTTAAAGCTGTCCTATAGCTAATAAAACTATAAAAATATACAAATTTACGACGCAGTTATCGTGTAGGGGAATATTCTCTATCTATTTTATATCAGATTTCTTTCTTTACTCCCTTCATGCCTGTTTTCCTTCTGATAATAAGTCTGGGAAAAGATATTACCCAGAGGACAGATCTTATTTGATCTGTACTCGTCCTTCAGAAGTAGGTCTTCGTTTCAAAAGATACCGATAAAAATAAATAGGTAAAACTCGTTCCGAAGTTTTATTTGTTGATAAATTGTTACCAAAATAGCGATTGAGATTGAGTTCCTTGTTCGACTCTTTCGAAGTACCACTCCTTAGCTGGTTGTATCAACTTCTTCGACTGATAATAATCAGGTTTCTTTATATATATATATATATATATATATTATATATATAATATATATTATATATATATCTATATTATATATATATATGTGTGTGCGTGTGTGTGTGAAACCTGATAGTTATCATTTGAAGAAGTTATTAATTAGGTTTCCATTCAACTTCTTGGTCATTAGCGACCTCAATTAGGATTCTTTGGTGATGGAAATCCGCTGATATGTCTTTAACGAGCTATTATTATTAGCCCGTTTACAGAATTGCATACAAATATATTTTACAAAGACAACGGGATTATTTTGTGGTTATTATTTCAAACCAATAGAGTCGACTATTGGCTTAATAATGTAATTACTATACTTAGATCGTTGAAAACCATCAGCGGTATCGGCCGTGTGTGTAGTTCAGTGCTTTTCGTAACACCTCTTTTCATAAAAATAAGAAATAACAACTTTCTTCTTATCAGGACCCCAAAAATGAGTTTTTATGTTGAAAAACTCAGTTTTTTCTGAATAATTACATACTTTTATTCCGCATAAGTGGTAGGTCTATACGATAAAATAAAAATTATACAAACATGAAATACAATTTTTGCCGTCTACAGCAACAAATCACATGTTTCGATTCCCACTGACGGACGCAGATTGTTAGGTTTTCGTTTCTCTGGTTCCCTTAAGTCGCTAATATAATACCAAACTGTAATAAACGATTTGTGTCCTAAAAGTAATCGCTTTTACTAGGGGCTGTCTAAAAATAGTTTTTTAAGTGTTAGTATGGAGTAAAAAAGTGCAAGTGCGGATATACTGTTTTGGATGTGGCGATATCTATATATGATAATTATTTTTAACACATTTAGTAAATACTTTTAAAAAAATTAGTTGTGGAAGGAGGATGGCTTCTTGTCCCCTTTGAATTCGCTTCTGGTTATCAAGCTGGCGCCTTTTTAAGAAGGCGCATAAATATGAAAATAATTAAAAAGGTTCGGTTTTATGAATCACAATACATTTCAAAAATGAGATTTATTGCTATCTAAAGATCATCTGTGGAAGGTATCAGAATATATATAGAATGTATTTCAACAAACTATTTAAGTAACATTGTATGCATCACGTCAAATGTTTAAAGTCCAAAAAGATCATTTTGAATTACCTTTATCACTGAAATTCTATAATGAAACACAAAACAGATCACAAATAAAATATGGGTTGAATATATTTAAATAATAGACCGTGAATATAGAAAAAAACAGAATAATTTCTGAAAGTATAAACATAAAGCTTAACGCCATCTTCAGAAACAAATTATTTGTTTCGATTGCCTCTGAAGGACACCGGTTGTTAAGAACGGCTTTTCTTTCTCTGATATATTCCGTGAAGTCGCTTTAACAGTACACTTTTGCGAAAATATAATAAACTAATTTTTTCCATTTTAAATACAACAACTAACATTTTACGGAGATAACTGAGAACAAATCTACTGAGTGACTTTCTATCAAGCAACTGTTTTGTATACTTCAGATTATTAAATATTTCACTTGTCTTCCAACCCTTATTGCTTTTGTTCCAACGTAGTTGGCTTGAATATCACGATAAGTCAAAATAATTTTGGTTTGAATATATTTGTTCAAATTAGAGCAAGCAATGTTTCTGTGCTTTTCAACCGTTCTTAAAGGAATGCCTCGAATGGGTAGGTTTCAGTAAAATATACGTGGGACAAATGAACCGTAAGTAGATCACAAAACGTGATAGACATATAGTAGCGGAAAATGTAATAAGGCTTTACATCGGCTCTCATACCTGCAATTTAAAAAAGTAGAAAGACATTGCTGACTGACTGATAGACTTGAGTAAGATTTTTCCATTTTCTATTGTAATGTGTATCTTTACATTGTAATGACTTTCATAAGCATAGCTACTAATAACTACAACATCACACTATAACTTCGTGTGACCTCACACCTACAAACTTTCCTGCACCATTTGAGGAAACTATGATCGATTGCAACTCACGGAATACACCACTGGATAGTTGATAAGCAGTCATTATATTAATGTTACAAATTTATTACAATTTAGTTTTAATTTTACAAAACTTAAAATAACAAGCTATTGCTCAACTGGCACCCGCTGTCTTTCATTTAAAGCAAACATTGGAAAATACTTTTTTGTAGAGCACCCAAATTGCTTTCTGAACAAAAAAACCTTTGTGTTTTAGATACAAATAAAGGAAATACTTTAATTCCTGTGTTTGTTACCTGACTTCAATTGGCTCTCTTATGGTTCAATACTAAAGGCGGCGACCATCGTTTGGCTAATTTTTGACGAAATTTCATTTTACCGATCAGTCCAGGCAGTGTGGAGTTTGTAACTAAAAAGAACCCCAAAGAGTTGAAACTTGGCAGAATTCTTCCTTTAGAAGTGGTAAACCATTAACTAAAATCGCTGTGGCTTAGGGAGTCAGGTTACGGGTTCTCGAGAGTTTCAAAGTTCCACTTTTGATGCAAATATCTTGGAAACGTTTTTATGGTATTTGCTTATTCTATGACTTTTGCATCTTGTTTTTACATTATGTAATGTAAGAGAAGCGGCCATGGAAGGCCGCAGGAAGAAATTAATGTTTGTAATTATGTATTTATTTATTTACTTATTGTTTAATTAATTTATTTATTTATTTATTTATTTATTTATTTATTTATTTATTTATTTATTTATTTATTTATTTATTTTACGTCAAAAACCGTTTAAAACGTTGAAAGCTTGTGAGACGTCCTATAGGTAGTGTATTCTGTGCACATTTTCTGAAATTCTGGAATACTTACCCTAACACTCATACAAGTTGAATTCTGAACACAGATGAAATGAGCACTTTTCCAAGAATTGATAAGAAAATTCACTCCAGTGTAATACAAACGATTTGGAAAGGCACATCAGCTATAAATTTTGGCTATTAACCATCCTCGTGCCCTTTGTGAAGGAATCTTTGAGGACTTTCTACCGCTAGAACGATAACTAATAATTACGATTCTTCTTCTTCTTCTTCTTCTTCTTCTTCTTCTTCTTCTCATTATTATTATTATTATTATTATTATTACCCATAGAACTCTAAAATTTGTGCACAGATAGTGAAGTTACATTTACGGCCAGATGCAAAACAACGAGCCATCTCTGCAATTGCTCGGTCATTGACCCAGAAGCTAAGATCTACCTGCAATACTTACCTCGAAATTTCTTAAAACTCGTCCTAAACCTGGCACCCCATCCTCTCAATCTAAATGTAGCACCACTGTCATAAATACTAGTGGGAATGCATGGCATTCAAAACATTTTCCCTCCACATCGTATAGCTAGTTATTACTCAACAACTATACTGTTTTAAAAAAAGGCCAGGCCATCATTTAAAAGTTGATTGATAGATGATTCCGAGCGCGTCAAGGTCGCTGATTTTACGACTGAAAATTTGAGATCAAATTGAGGTAATTCCAGTTTTTTCCCCTAAACCATTGAATAGGAATAAAAGTTTATTTTCAAATAAGTATACGAGAAAGTAAAACTTTTGGAGATATATTTTTCTAACTCGCTCGCCGTGTTTGGTTTGGAGATTTTCAAGTGATGGCTGAAGTGTTAATAAGATAGGCGATGCAATATTATAATGTGATCATTAATACGAGTAAACCGTTGGTAATGTAACCGTTACCAATAATATGAGTATGTTCTGTTTTAGCACTTCGCCTAGTGCGCTTGGCTGAAATTTTCGAATGATTCACTCAAAATAGCCTGACAGCTGCGAGAATTTATTCTTCGTTTTCGGAAAATATCTCACCTGGCTGAGAATTCTCTAGTGAGGAGCACTTGATTATTATCAATGTCGGTCACCTCCGTGAATCCTCATCTTCTGTCTTATCTGGTCCAGAATGGAAACTTCTCACGCCACAGTTGTTCATGCAATCAATTTGGAGCTCTCAGTTATAAAGATCGAAGGTTGGTTTTGGTACGCACGTTCTGAATGCTACTTCTAAATGCCCTCGTTTGATTTATCTGGCCAGTGAGTGGTGGGGCGTCATTGGCGACAACAGATGACTCGCTAGAGATAGCTCACCTATCTCCCTATCTCAAGTTGGTAGATACTTTATCTCTCATTTAATACTCGACAATATCATGGGAGGGGGCAGGGCAGATATTTACAAAGGTTTAGACTGAAAGTACATTACCTCTTACTCTTCTAGATTTGCGAAATTATTTCTCATTATCTAAAATATTTCTAGATTTCTCATTCCTAAAATATTAAAATCAGTAGGATATATGTTTGCTTTCGAATGAACATTACTGCAAAACAGTGTTTTCAAGACGTTCGCTTGTTATTTTTGAACAACCCCATCGGTATTAATAATTTCAAAGACAGCTTAAAACATTATAACAAAATGAACTTCACTAAACAACGAACGAAACAACTTTACTAAAAGAAGGATACAATGTTGTTGTTTTTTCAATAACTCTCTACAACCTACTGTATTAACGTTTCAAAGAGCTCATCTATCTAATGCAGAAGTGAAAACCATCCATGGATTTATCATCTCATAAGTCGAAGTAAATATAAATCTTGTACAATTACATCTTTGTATATTTTTAAAGAAAGTAATAATAATTTATTTTCTGTTCAATTATAATGTAAATTAGTGGTGTACAGCAGCACTGTTTTTCTCATTTTATTATTGGTTACGTAATATTTGCATTTACATATTAAAGGTATAATAATATAACTACGCCAAGGAAAGTAACAGAATTTTTACATTTTAAAAGAAACCATATTCACAAAACCCCATATGTGTGCTATTGCTAGATAAGGAATTACTCTCAGCCCTGCATTAAACAGCTTAGGTACGAAATGAGAAATTTGCTATTTATGGCGTAGATGGAAATGAGGCGTAAATGCTACTCCCAACGCACATTAAGTTGCAAAGCAATTTACCTTCGCCCATATCTCAATGCTCCCTAGATCCTTAAAACGAGGTTATCCTGTTTCGAAGCACAGACGAGTTATGTTCTCTATTTCTTAACACACATATGAGACCATTTTTGAAGCACACACGAGTTATGTTCTCCATATATACTAACACACATATGAGACCTTTTTTGACGTTTCATTACATTGTGCCTCCCCCCATAGTTCGCAATGCCAAAAAAACTTATATTGTCTACTTTAAAACACTTATTTGAAAAGTTATGTATGTATGTATGTATGTATGTATGCACTTGGCGCGACAGCCCGTAAACGGGCTCAGGCCTACCGGCGATGTCCCTGCCTCGCGGCCATGGGTTAAGGGGGTACGTGTGGTTATCACGTAAACATCCCCACGCCGTATTATTTTCTCCCCTTGAGAAGTGAATTTTATCATCGTCACACAGAAACATATTCTGGGACATTGCAAGGAAAACGCACACTATAATCTTGCCTCGACCGGGAATCGAACCCGGGGCCGCGTAGTGGAAAGGGAGCACACTGACCCAGAGCTGCCACAAGCCTATTTAAAAAGTTAAGGGTATAATAATTAGGTGTAGGTATAATAAAAAGTTAATGGGTATTATGATTATACAAATTTTATATAAACACTTATATAAAATATTTTGGGTATTGCAATATTTTGCGAAAACTCCGAGCGATATTTCCGGACAGTTCGACTGCATTGGTCAATTTTAGTGTAATATTTTTTGCTGCGAGGGGTGGGGGTGTTCCTCCAGTACTGGATGGTAAGATCCAACGTTGAGATACGCCCTGGCATACCCTGATTTCCCCCTCCAAGCACTTCTCTTAATGGGTCTCAGACCCACACGTGACCAGGTCTAAACTTACGACTCATCACCCGATTTGTGTGGAAGGTCATGCAACGAAGTGTGAAAGTCTAAGAGGAGATGAGGAAACACGGAAGAGGAAGGAAAGATCGCGTGCGGTCCGTGTCCCAATTATTACGGTTCTCCTTCGTCATCCGCAAGCTGTTGATCGAAAAAAAAACAATAACTCGGGAAACTACCGATCAGAGCAGCCAGCCGGCAGAGCTCTCCTCCGGACACTTGTTCAATTACTCGTATTCCTAACTACGTAACTATTGTGGCGAATCTGCCACCGCTGGGTAGTCGAACCGTGGAACCTCAGGTTCCGAGTCTCTAGAGACAACGGTAATGTTGTCTATGAGGTAACTGATCCGGTCCTCCTACGTAGTGGTATATCTACCCAAATGGTAAATCTCACTTGGGATAAGCCTAGAAATGTATTATGTGCGTCTCATATGTGTAAGACTTAATTTTCAGGAATATTGATTGTGAAAACATTCTTATTTTGACAATTTCAGTACTGATACGACATTGGCAACTGATTAGTGAAGTACAAAAGTGTGAAGAGCTATGCTTGTCTTGCATAGAGCTAATTTTTCTTTCTTTTTTTGTTTCAGGTGAGTCTCTAAACATTCAGGGGTACCTAGCAACTTCGTAAGTTGTTATATTACATTTTTGTTTGAAATAGATTTAAATGAATTCTGCTTTTTGCTGCTGAAGGTTATTCGAAATTTTCTAGAGACGAAGTTAACGAAATTATCTTCTTTTGATTTTACTGTTACTTTCTTGTTACTTTTTTCCCTAGAAAATTGATACTGATCTGAACTCTCTTGTCATACATTCTTATGAAAATCTAAATTAAAATTGTAGATAAAGTGTTATGATAGGTGAGAATATATAGATCGTATATTCGCTGCATATAAGCAACAATAGTTAATTTATTATTTTCTTTAATTATACAAGATCTTTACAAGATACTGTTTACATAGGATTTTAAATCTGGAATGATACGCATGTAATGTATCTGTAAACAACGAATACAGTAATGAAGTAAAAGAGAGAAAATAACAATTAAGCACAACCATTTCTTATAAAAATTAATAATAACTATTATTTAATTACATCAAATAATGCGTTTTAGAAAATACTTGTATTTTAGTCACAAGTCTGAAAATGATTTCGAAAATCAAATTTAAAATATTTATAATGCGAAAGTGCCTTCGAAATCTAATATTTTCATTGAACCTCATTCTTGAACCATTTCAGAAATGTACCAACCACTTAAAGGCAGAAATACCGAGCAGGGAGAAAATAAATGTTAAAAAGTGCACTACCTTTTACAGAAGTTCCCCGATCTCAAGTTTGTAAATACTTTGCAAATGACGATTCACTTTCAGAGATATGAAATGTTTGCAATTTTTAAGCAGCGAGATACATGTCAACAGTGTTTTCTGCATTTTTTCTGGGAAAATCTACTTTTGAGTACAACAAGTATTGAGCAAAACCTAACGAACTTCGAAGAATCATGTAAATGTATACAAGTAAGTCGTCAGAAAATATTTTTAATTTCATTTTGAAATGTTGAAAGAGAACTTCTCTTTGCATTTCACACTTAAATATAGACTACAACTAAAAGTGACATTTATAATAAAATTTAATAATTGACAAAGGACATTGTTAACAAATTGAGTTCTAACGAATCGCTAATATGATGATATCTCGAATGAGATATTTTTAAACCAATGAGGATGTGGGGAAGTTGGAAATATCTCCCCAGGCACTTCTATGTTTGAACGAAATTGCTTTCCGTGAAATTGGGAATTTGTGTAAAAAAATTAAACCAAATCCTGAATCTTACTACAAAAGTTCGAAAATATAATTTGGTATGCGAGTAAACACCTAGTCATCGTAACATTCAAAAGAAGTAATATCGAATTTAAAGCACAAAAACTGCTTGCTTTTTTAGAAATTTGTAACATTTTTTGGTAAGAGATGATGTTGAATTCACAGCTTCTCATGTGTCTGTCTTTAAAAGCGTTGCAGTAGATCGGTTGAATGGAAATTCCTTTAGAACTTTTAAAAGAAGTTTTAAAAGTTTGTTCCAACGTTGTGATATTCAACTTCCACGTTGTAATATTTCTCAATTACGTCTTGTTTTTTAATGAAATCACATTCAAGAAAATCTAATGTAGATAAAAAAGATTAATGGTATTCACTATTTCCTACCACACGTGCCTAATGTTTAAATATAAATTAGTTGAAATGTTTAATTATTAGTATTAAACATTTCCGTTTTCATGAATAGTAAATAAATTTCTCACAGCTCCCTGCGCCAAAAGCCCAAAACTCTCAGAAAAGATTGCCGTTTTACGCAACTCCAAACACTGAATGTCGGTTTTTGGTTTTTCACGTGCAGTGCCGCGGTGAGCTCGCTGTGCCCGTGGGAGGGGAAGTGCGGGCGCGGAGAGGGGAAGGAGGGGGAGGGGCTAGCGGAGCAGCGCCAACGTGGCGGCGGCGAGCAGGAGGAGGGCGGAGGCGGCGGCGGCGGGCGCGGGGCCGCCGCTGCTCCACTTGTACTCCTGTGCCTCCTCCAGGTTCTCGAGCACCGGCAGCTGGTGGTCGCGCAGCCACTCGATGTTGCTCTGCACCGTCTTCAGGTGGCCCTGGTGGCGGCTCTTGTACGGCTCCACGGCCACCTCCAGCTGCGAGAGGGGATGGAATTAAGGCAATTAAACGAATGACATGGAATTAAACGAATGAAATGGAATTAAACGAATGAAATGCAATTAAACGAATGAAATGCAATTAAACGAATGAAATGGAATTAAACGAATGAAATGGATTTAAACGAATGACATGGAATTAAACGAATGAAATGGAGTTAAACGAATGAAATGAAATTAAACGAATGAAATGGTATTAAAAGAATGAAATGGAATTTAACGAATGAAATGGAATTACACGAATCAAATGGAATTAAACGAATCAAATGGAATTAAACGAAAGAAATGAAGTGATTACACCACTGCATGGTCTTAGAGCGTGAGACAAACGCGGTTATTTGTACATATTAATTCTACAAATAACCCAAATTAATTTGAGAATTTAGTCAGAAGTTGAGATTCTCAGCTTTCTTTGCTACAATTTACATTACTTTATTTCATAACATGATCATTTCCGCTGACAGCGAGAGCAAATTGTAAATATCTCCTGTCATCGGTAATCCGAGGAAATGTTTAATATCGATACTATTCTTGATTAACTAACAAAATTATTCATTCCAAGTTAAATAAAAAACAACAGATTGATACAAAGGATTAGTCGCATGAATTCGTGAACATAGTCTCATCATCATCATCATCACCATCATAATAAATTCCGAGTATTTCCATCTTCATCACATATCAGTTATGCAGTAATTAATCCCGTCACGATTGATTCATAGTGACAGATATTGAAGTAGGGGGCAACCCGGTGCCCGTAGCCATAAGGCCACGGGTATACTTTCGGCAGGATAATCTTACTCGCGTTTTGCTCTGATAGCACTGTGTCGGTAAGCCTACTTTCAGTCGAGAAGTACATTGCGAAACAAGCGTATCATAATTAATTTATTGCTGACAAGAGAATCCTCAGCATCAGTGTAGGCTTTCAGTTCATATCAGTCTCAAAGTAGGCACGAGTGATTGTTGCTGATTTATGATGCTGATTTGTGGGCGGATTTCAATCAAATGTCATTTTGTTCTTTTCACTTTAGAACAATGCCGTTTAATATAGGAATTCATTTTATTTTAAGGCGAAACGAAATGTCCCATTTCGGTACATTTTGTTTTGCATTTTTTGTCGATTTCGACTAATAAGACATTTTTCACGTATTAACGTAATTTGTACTGCTTTTTTGCTGACTTCATCGACTTGAATATCATTTTAATGGTTTCAAACAATATTTTCGAGATGCAACAAATGTTCACGACAGAATTCTTGAGTAGCTTTTTCGATTTCTTCGCTCGTATATTGTAATGTCAGCTGTTGTGAGTACTATGTAATCTAACGATTCTGTATTGCAATTTCTACTGAATTCGCGATAATGAAAGATATTTTAAAGAAAAAAAACAACAAAGTTTGCAAGCCGAGTTCACTTGAACAAAATGAAGTAGCCTCGATCACATCAGTAACTAACCCAACACCTTGATTTGTTCATCTGAAGTGGTTTTGATGAAACGTCACGTCTTTTTTCTTTGTTTTTAGGGCATTTTAAAGCATTTTATTGATAATCTTTGGAAGTGGTTTAGGTTATCAAAATTCGCCCCCTAATTATGATTATGTTGATGACAATGCTAATGATGAAAGCGATGCTCGGCTGAGCGTCTCACCTGGTCCTTCTGCGCCTGCGTAGTGAGGCGGTTGGACAGCCCTGAGATGACGGTCGTCATAGCGTTTCGAACTACGCCGTACCTGCAACCGGAACACAGTGGATTAGAGCTTCTGGTCTCTAACACGATGGCTTCATTTTTGCCTCGTTTGTACACTATCGAACTCATCAACGAATCAAAAAAAATCGCACCTTGATCCCATAATACAGATACGGAGAACGACAATTCGTTGAGTGAAAAAAAGTTTTAATATAGTTGGTTCGAAAATTGTTTTTGGACTTCTGAATGTCTTCTGCGTCACGAAATGAAACGAAGTCTGTGTGAAATATTGCTCTGACAAAATAGTAAGTTTAATAAAAAAAAGGCGACGCGTGTGACGAAAGGTTGGTTGCATGCGGCCACACCGCCAGTTCGTCGCGGAAGGAGAACACTTCTTCGTTCAAAAAGCAGAAACCCTAAGGAAACAACGAAAGTGACGTACCTACTGGCGACTGCTTGCCATGCACGGAAGATTTTTACGTGTAGCGGTTACCTATCGGATTGCTGTACCATGTTCGCGGGTTCAAAGCTGATCCAAGCTGTGGATTAAGGGAACAAAATTTGTTTGTGAGCGATCCTTTGAAACGAAAGTAAAGTCGAATGTCCCATGTTGTAGATTTACTGCATGTAAAAGAAGCCTATAAACTCAACGGAAATCGCCTGTTTCTTGGACCACTCTGCTATACGACGAAAGGAGCTTAGCAAAATTTGTGTGGTCAGACGGAAGAGTAGGCCTGGTGGCCTGAGACTCATCATTGATTGATTGACTGACATAGCATCAGTGATTGATTGATTGACTCACGGTCTCATAATGTTGGCCGCATTGTTGCGCGCTTTGCATCTAAAGCAGCCGAAAATTTTCTTGCATCGACACTTTTAAAAGAATAATTAGCTTAATTGTGCCCTTTCTATTTTTGTTATAATAAAAAGCTTAAACATAGTAACAAGAATCATTTCACATAAATACCTAAAGACAACAATTAGACAAAAATTTTTTTAATTCCTTTCATGAAATATTTCATTATTTTTATGTCATTATCATTTTTAATTTCACAACTTTTCAGAAAGAAAATCACAGATTCTAATTTACAAAGGTTCGATTTTCATGGGCGCAAATTTTCAGTGGATTATTTGTAAGTGCCTTATGAATATTTACAGTGCTGTTTATGTTTATCACCAGCTCCGATGATGGAATGAAAATATTCCGAAACGTTGGCAAATTAAATGATTTAATTGTTTTTATTTGCTCCGACAAAATCCCGTGATCTCCATTTCTAAGAAACACATAACTTCATCCCGTGGGTCCGCAGGCAAGTTTTGAAAGAACGGCGTATTCAATCCATAGTTAACCCCGTGCCAAAAGCCGCCGAACGCGTGCGTGCAGCGAGGCGCGGGGCGGGGCTTACCACTGTTCGAGCTTCTCGTAGCCCCAGAAGGTGAGGAAGTCGAGGGCGACCTCGGCGCCCTTGGGGTTGGCGGCCACGGACGTGAAGACGGTGTAGGCGTCCTGCCGGCGCACGTCCCCGTCCAGCGACTTCTGCAGGAACCTGCGCACGCGTCGTTAGGCCATCAACACGGATTGATTGATTGATTGATTGATTGTGATTGTAGGGGCGTCAACTGCCAATAGCGCTGGTCCCGTAAGTGTAGTGTATGGTTTTTGCTCGGGAGGTGGCGGAGATCGTCCCTCGCTGGATGGCGAGATCTACCATCGGGGTAGCGGGGTTTTCCCCAACCAGGCATCTCCAACCAGCCGGGCACCGCCGCAGCCGGGACAAGCGCTATGCTCCCGACTGGTCTCTCGGCATGTGTGGTAGTGTAGTGTATGTTAGTGTAAGTGGGGGGTGAGGATAGGACGAGGAAGGGGAAGGTGAGATCGCGCGCGGTACGTGGCCCGTTTGTTAGGGTACTGCTCCTGCATTTGCCTGGTGTTGATCGGAGAAACCACGGGAAACTACCGATCAGAGCAGCCAGCCGCTAGAATTCTCCTCTAGACAGCGTCAGAACTCGGCCTAGCTATCTGGTTTGTGTCGTCAGGTTCTCCCGGTCAGAGGCGCTGCAGCGCATGAAGGTAGACGAGTGAATCAAAGGTTCCATTCAATAAGAACCTCGAGAACTAAAATTCGTCTGCACTGGAAAATCGTCTTTTTCTAGAAATGCCAGTAGACTGAATTGATCCATTATTCGAACTGCACTCTTAATTCGAAAACGTCCTTGCTACGAATTCCCTCCAATTGCAATTGATACATTACTGAAATTATTCTTTTTCCCAAACTGATTCGAAAATAGAATTTTCCTTATTTTGAAATCCCTCGTAATTCCAAATTCTTCGTAACACAAATTGGTCTATAACTTGAAAGACCCCAGTAACTTGAATCGCTCCATCACTCCAATTTCCGTATATTTCTTATTTCCCAATAAATCAATTTTTTGAAAAAAATAATCATACATTTCTTGTGATCTTTCAAAAATATAAATTTTCCCTCAAACATCAAACCAAATATATTATTTCCGTAATTACATTCCGAAGAAGAAAATACGTGAGATGGAACTTCCCCTCCCCCTCCGCCGTCGGAGAACTCGTCTCTGGTTGGCCGAACTCACTCCTTGAGGGTGTCGCGGTGGTCGATGCAGCCCAGGGCGGTGACGAGGGTGGCGCGCTGAGCGGCGTCGGCATCCTCATACTTGTTCCAAAGCTCCTGCCACAGGTAGCCCGTGTCGCCCTTCAGCCCGTAGCAGAACACCACGCTCTCCAGGTCGGTGGGCACGCTGCAAGCGTTACACAAATAAATAAATAAATGTAGATAATAGATAGATAAATAAACAGACAGACAGATAGATATATTAATAGATAGATGGGTAGATAAATGTATAGATACACAGATAGATAAATGGGTAGATAGATGATAGAGAAATTGAGAGAGACAGATAGATAGATGGATAGGTAGATTGACAGATAGATATACAGATAAATAGATTGGTAGACAGATAGATAGATAGATAGATATAATAAACAATTAAATCAGCGGTTAGTACTTATGCAGAAATAAATGACGAATATGTTATAAATAAATGAATACATAATGAAGAAATAAATAGATAATGAATAAATTTGTTCATAGAAATCGGGACAGTATAGTCCAAGTTACATTACTTAAGTTCGTACAAAGGAGGAAAATCCTCTGTGCTTTATGTTCCACACATCTTTTCCAAAATTTCTGTCTATAAATAGTCTCAAAACATCGTGAATCAGAAGCCATGCCCAGCAATACCTTCATCTGATTTCGATATTCATGTGTTTCAATAATGATTTCCCTGGTTAATTTCTTAACTTTCGATAATTATTTCCGTGGATGACATAATTTCCGTGAAAACACCTTATTCTAAAGAACTTCAATTTATTGTATTTTTCCTAGCGTATTTTTTTTAAATTCTTCTTGTTTTGTAATTATGTCCCAAGAGGTTTAAAAAAAATTACTTGAATTTTGCAATTGTATTTCCTGCAGTATTTACTGTGGATCTACAACTATCCGACTTAAACGGTAATCAAGTCGATTCGGATATGTGCATATTCGAAAATTGAATAAAAATGAGGCCAAGCATAGAACAAACTCACACTACTATTTATTTAATTTATAAAATAATTAACTTATTAATTTCAACATACCTTCAAATGACATTGAAAGCTTTTTAGACTGTGTCCAACACCTTTTTATTTATTATTTCTAACTTTGTATTTTAAGAATAAATTGTTGTGTTCACCAACAATAACACGCGTTCAAATCTTAATTTATTGTATTTATACTTTTTGTCAGTTTCCCAGATATTTTTAATATTGGGATTAAACTTAATAGTAACATTAGTACTACTACTACAGTGAGCTACGAAAGTCATCTAGTAGTGGCAGCAAGTGGATGGTGAAACTACTAGCAACAAATATTACGTTGGCAGCACGAGCTGCCGCATGTAAGAAAAGAAAACTCAAGTTGGGTACTTACAACAATTATAACAGAAGTTGAATGTGTTGCCCCCTTTACGTGTTTCCCAGTAATCTTTTTGCTACTGACATAAATGTAATTTCCGATGGGAGCTTTTGATTCAACTCAGAGCCGAAAGACTTTCCTGGCGCACTCTGTACTATTACTACTCATATTATCACTGAACTGTGGAGTACAATGGCCATAGAAACAGCACTCTACAGTAATAATAATAATGATAATACTATAATAATGACAATAGTAATAATAATGATAATAATAATAATAATTATAATAATAATAATTATAATAATAAATAATAATAGTGAGGGATGGCTCACGCGAGGGGCAAGTAGGAGAGGTGCTGCAGCAGGCGGCGGCGCGCCTCAGCCAGGCAGGGCTCGTAGCCGGAGCTGCACGCCAGGGAGAGCACGTTGGTGCGGTGCACCTTGTCCAGGTGGGCGTCCCAGGGGCCCTCGTCGAAGCCCGTTGCGTTGTACGCTTTCTCCACGATGTACCACACGAACTTCTGCGTACACGCGCGCCCTCAAACGGTCAGCACGCAAGGGGTCTCACGGTATCAATTGCGGTAAGTGGAGTGCGTGTTCTCTCCCTTCCTCTCTAGGGGGAGACTACCACAACATATATGTATATATACTGGCGTGACAGCCCGTGAACGTGCTCAGAGAAGTGAATTTTCTCATCGTCACATTATACTGGGACATTGCAAGGAAAACGCACACTATAATCTTGACTCGACCGGGAATCGAACTCGGTTTGATATAAAATTGTGGTAGTTTTCCTCTTCCACTGGAACGTTAAAGTCGACGCCCAACCACACGTCGCCTTGCGAGATTTTCCTACTCCAGGTATCCTTCCCGGCGGCGCACCACCCTAGCCGAACACACTTTGGTTTCATCTCCGTGCGATAGGGTATTGCAAGTAAGTTTACGTAAGTCGTGGAACCTCGTAAAACTACCGATGATAGCATTCGCTGGAGCTCTCCTCCAGACAGTGTTTGAAATCAACACATCTACGTACAAAGTGGGGAAAATTCTATTTTTTAAAATGTTTTTGAATGCGTTTTAAACTTCTTTGAAACTTTTTTTCAAATATCAGTTTCAAACTTTCAGGGTCTCGAGTTCCTTTAAATTGATCGAGTAATATCAATTTCGGAGAAAATCTGCTGAATGATTTAGGCGCTAGCTTTCACCACAGACAGACCAACAGACACGGCCAGATATATTTTACTCACAATTGATTTTTCAGTATCAAGGACTCAGAAAACATGGATTATGACTACACAACGTGTTAGAGGAAGTAATTTACTAAATTTAAGAATGATGAATAAAAGATGTCTGGTATCAACAATTTACTTGGCTGACGATCGTTTCGATCGCATAGCGATCATCCTCAGATCTTGCAGCTTCCGGGTTGAAAACAAAGTTTTGCCAAAAACAAAGTTCCGGGCCCAAAAAAGTGTTGATACCAGACAACATCTTTTATTTATCATTCGTAAATAATAGAAGGTATCTACATCACCAGCGATCTAATTAATAATTTACTAAACTAAAGCATAAACATTTATCAAGTTTTTCGTTACTAGGGCCCGGCAATAAGAGTTTTTCTGTCGAAAATTCGACATTTATGGCGGACAATCACAATTCTCTTACAATTACTCTTCTTACGAAGTAAGCGTGAGAAAGCAAAAGGGAAAATGTGAATGTGGCTTGAAGTAGGCTTAATAAAATTATACGTTTTTCGTATTTTTGACAATCAAATTATATTCGCTTTTTTATTTAACAAATTATTTATTTCATGACTTTGCAAAGCGTGGTTATCATCATCAAATAACAAATAATGTTTTATATTTTAGCATAGAAATTAGAAAGTTTGAGTACGTTTCGAAAGTTTGAGTACGTTTTACGTAATTTTGCGTGAAAATAGGGCGAGAAAGTACATTCTGTGCCTTTATCACTAGTTTTTTTATAAAACATTTAATATGAAAACCGATAAAACAAATAGAAAAAGTAAAATAAATGAATCAGAGAAAACAAATACGTTCGATATTGAGGAGCTTCAAACTTTGAAGAGCAAGCAGAAAGGTTCTATGTTCTGGACATAGGAATTTTGTTTCTTAACATTAATAGTAAAAGGACACTCTACAGATGCCACAGACAACGAACGTTTGTGAATGGAACCAGATGCGTAACTAACCCATCCGAAAACCTGGTTCAAAACCTATATTTAGACCCCCATCAAAAAATTTTGTCAAAAAAAATCGTGCTGAAAACTGTGAAAGAAACTTTATTAATCATAACCAATCACACAATTCCGATTCGTGCATTGAGGACGTTCGCTTTGACGAACTTATCTAAACATTTAACGAGTTTGTCACTTTACTCCCTATGGACTATTATTTGTAATGTTTAGAGGGGGTCCCAGAGAATGATCACTTTGAATCCTTTGATTTCGAGCCTTCCTTTACATTCTAATGATATGTTGTCTTTTTTCAATTCACAAACAATGAAACCCAGATTAGCCCCCCTCAAAAAAATAAATAAAGCCAAAAAAAATTGAAGCCCGGGATGTCAAATTACAAATTTCGAAACCTCTTTGCATCCTCATAATAAAATACGTAATTCAAACTTTACACTGGTCAATTTATGGCAATAAGCAAATCGCTTTCAGTAAGACAACACGAAAGTGTGTTCAGTTAGACAAAACGAAAAATTTGTTTTTGAGGGGCCCACGGTAATTGCACCTGCCGGGCCGCCTAGTTCCGCTACTAAATGGAAGGTTGAATTTATATTTCAAGAACAGTTTCCCAGTGTCAACTCGAAACCGGAAAAAAAATGTCTTTGCTCCGATTGAAAGGAAACGAAATGACATGAATTGAATGAAGGGGGGGCAGGCGCGCCGTTCCGTACCTGGAACTTGGGCTGGTCGCCGACCATGCGCTGCAGGTGCGCGAGCGCGGCGCGCGCCGCCGCCCAGGGCTCGAAGGCCGTGTCGTGGCGCAGGAAGCGCAGCAGGGCGAACGCGCGCTTGTAGGGCAGGCGGCCCGCGCGCGCGAGGGCCAGCGCGTTGTCCACGACGGCCGCGCGGTCCAGCGGCGCCACGCGCGCCAGCGCCTCGGGCCCGCCGTCCAGCGCCGCGCCCAGCCGCTCCCACGACGCCTCGTCGTAGTTGACGCGGTAGTAGCCTGCGCACGCGCCGCGGCTTCAAGCGGGCTGCGGGAGGCCTCGGGCGCGTGGATCGAATCGCGCAGTTGTTGGGATTCTTGGCGCGTCAACCGTAAGTGTAGTGCATGTTTTCCGTCGGGTTTGGCGGTGCACTTTCTCCGCTGAATGGAGAGATCCGGTAGAATTGGGCGGTTGTTGGGATTTCGGGCGCGTCAACCGTACCGCATGTTTTCCCTCGGATTTGGCTGTGCACTTTCTCCGTTGAATGGAGAGATCCGGTGCCGACCTATTGTCAGTTAGCGGGTTTTTTCCTAAACAGGTATCTCCCACCATTGGGACACTGCCCCAGTTGGGACAAGCTCTAAACTCCCGACTGGTTTCCGCCATGTGTGGTAGTGTAGTGCATGTTAGTGTAAGACTGTGTAAGAAGTAAAATAGAACAAAGAATGGGAAGGAAATATCGCGCGCGGTCCGTGGCCCTTTTGGGAGGGTATGCTCCGGCATTCGCCTGGTGATCGGATAAACCACAGAAAACTACCGATCAGAGCAGCCGATCGCTGCCATTCTCCTTTACACAGCGACTGAATTTGATCCAGTTAAGTAGCTAGTGTCGAAAATACTGCCAACTTCGGGACTCCAATCCAGGACCTTCCGTTTAGAAACACTGCTGTGATCATCAGTTGATGCTCTGAGCGGCCTCTCCTGATATGGGTGGTCTTTATTGGACGGTACAATGTGCGATACAGAAGGTGTATTGTGAAAGAATCGTTCTGAATGGGGTGTTTAAAAAGGGTTTTTGAAATCACGCGTTAGAATTGGAAAAATTCAAAAGTGAGGTTTCGGAAAGCTGGTTGCAAAAAGTGATTTCCGATAATCGTTGCAATATTTTCATTAGGAATCACGATTTCTAAAACGCGAATGAAGCGTTCTGAAAGGAGAGTTCCGAAAGCCACGTTCGAAAAGAGTTTCCCAAAAGGAGCGTTCCAAAATGCGTGATCTGAAAGGCGCGTTGCAAATGGCACGTTCAGACATTGCCAGACAAGCAGTGAATGCATAATGTGGCGTCTTCTGCAAAGGGGTCTCTTGAAAAGTTGACAAAATGGGGTACCTCGAGACTGTGAGAAGCAGCCTTTGAAATATTTGAGATTGAAATGGATTTGATCGGAGGACTCAAATGGCTCGTACTCACCGCCCTGGAAGACGTTGAAGAGCACCCAGTCGCTGCTGGAAATGTTTTCAATTTCGAAGACGATGGAGCTGTCTTCAACCCTTAGCCACCTCTGCGGAGGTACCGGCTCCGTGGGTACCGTCTCGTTGGCTCTGGAGTAGTACGTCAGATACACCGGATACGTCGAGGGCGAACTCTCGGTTCCGGTCAGCAGGAACCGCTCCTGCAAAACACATCGCCGCTTTCTTGGCACAGAGCACGTCCCATCCTAGAAGCCGTTCTTCATAACGAAATCACTTCTTTCTCAGCACTCGTGCAAGGAAACTTATAGAACTGAGCGAATTATTAGACAAAATATTTGTTTCTTGACTTAATGGATTATAATTTATCCTGGAAAGCATTACACAAATGTAATTGTTTGAAGTGTAATGTCTGTTAATTGAACTGGAAATGTATTAATTACTGAATGGTATAATGAGGCCATTACCTTGAGAGCCTAAACAAACAATGATTCCTTCAAATAAATCAGTGGTTTGGAAAAAATCTATGCGTAATCGAGTGTGACTAGGCTCCATGCAACAATAGGAAACGAAGATGGAATATCTGAAGATCGAAAATCAGTCTGTGTTCCAATGCGCTGCAAATAGTCCTGACATGTCTCTCATACAAAACGATATTGTCTCATAGCAAAGCAATATTTGATCTAAATTTAAAATAAAATACAAAGAGATATATGTTACATGTGTAACACCCTTAAATGAAATTTCCCACGTTATGTTCATTGGCAAAACATTATCATTTTCAATTCCTAACCCTACAAGTTTGTAACACTTTTTCTGAGACACTCAGTGTTGGCAAACCCGGATATCTCCACTTCATAAATTCATTAAAGAGAGTTTGTACATCTTAGTTAGTCTTGCGCATAGATACAAGGCAGATAATATCTGTGGCTTGGTGAAAAATAGATCGTTGTCAATTTTTAGTTTCGGTATGTATGGCGAATGCGTAAATGTACCTTCTATAGTACAAGAAAGGTTAAAGTCAAAATTCCTATCTCTTAGGTTAGCTATCAATCTTTACTGTGGCCTACGATTGTTTTGTCATTTCTATGGTGTAAGAATACCACCAATTGTTTAAAACTTTAATTATTGATATTGGCCCTTCTTGTACCAAGCCACAGATAGATGTGAACCGAGATGGTCCATTCTATTGCCGTATCGTGTTTCTTTCAAGTGTTGATGTGCGCCTTTTTAACTCTTCTCGATAGCACAAACTGTCGCGTATTTATTCCAGAGCCACAATATAAATACTTTCCAGAGAGTTTATTGTTATTTTATTGTTCTTCTGAACCCTTCCAGAACGATTTGGTCTTCCTCACCCGGGGCACTCTCCTTTCTAGATAATTGTCCACCCCTCGCGCCTTTGCGTAATGAGCTACGCACGTGATTCGCTCTTTCGGACCAGTCAAGAAAAATAAATTTGTATGATAACATCGGGTAAACATCGGGTGAACATCGGGTAAACATCGGGTAAACATCGGGTAAACATCGGATAAACATCGGATAAACATCGGTTAAACATCAGATAAACATCGGGTAAGACCTTCGGGGTACAGAGTATCTTTCTCTTCCTAGACTTTCACGTAGAAATGTGTTGTATTCTTGCTTTTTGTGATTAATTAAGATGTGTCACGAGGTTCATTTAACTGTCAGTGTGTATTTAAGTCCATTGCACCAAGTCCTACCGAAAACCTTGGTTAACAATTCGTATTAAACTCCGGTATTCGACTGAAGGACCGGACCATGGAGATGTATGTCGTACCTGCGACACGTTGAACGAGTTGCCTTCCCGGGTGACCGTGATGACCGGGTAGCCCGCCGTCTCGCTCCACGCCGTCAGCGCCGCCTTCAGCTGGTCGTTGTTGAGCTTGGTCACCTCTTCCTTATTCACCTTGACCAGCTCGTCGAAGAGGTGGTCTGGCGTGGCATCGGCCAAGTACCTAAGGACCAGGAACACAAAAGCATGTTTTACGCCGGTGACTACAGAATTGAATTGAATTGATTTGAATTGAATTTACCTCATTTTACGTGGCGAGACTCGGGCCATCAGGCCCACTCTTCCGTCTGACCACGCAAATTTCGCTACACTCCGTTCATCAACTAGCAGAGAACGGAGGTATTTCTTGGGCGAGAAACAGGTGATTTGAATTTGGCTCAGAGGCGTCATTTAAGCTTGAGGATCTTTTACAGACAGGGTCGGTGTCGATTTTAAAGGATTAATGGCGATAAAGAGGTCATCGAAAGCGGAATATTCATAGGCGATTGATAAATATAATAAAAATACTATTGTTGATAATCAATTGTTTTATTATATAAAACTTAAAAACATCTAATATATAATTATATTTAAATAAGTAAAATTAAAATTGTAAAAATAATAACTAAAATACTTATAATTGTTTTTTTTGTTCATACTATTTTGCTAATTGTTTTGAAGTCATTAATATGCAATTATTTGAGTTGTAATTGTGTTAAAAGCTGGATATAATAGAAAACATCAAGAGGTTCGATAAAAAACATTCTTTTACAAGGGAATCAAATAAAAAGCTTGGGAATCCCAGTTTACACGCTGCTATGGCCGTCCAATATGTTTTTGTCCGAGTATTTCGCGTAGGGAAAGGCCAGAATTTTAGTTGTAGCACTGGTGGAGGACTGAAAATACCTACTCAGTTTCCTACTTTTCTAGGCCAGTTTCAGGTCTTGACTCGTAGTGGTAATTGAAGATCTTATTTCCCAAGTGAGTTTTTTTTCATTTCTTTTTTTTTTATTGTTTTACGAAATGCATGTTACTTAGTCGTTTCTCCAGCACGTTGCCAAATATTATGCTCATGATTTGAGTTTCTTACATGTTGAACGGTATCCAAAAATGTGATTCCTATTTGAACTGTAATGTTGAATAAAAAGCCTTCCCTTTCTAAGGGAAAGGAGGATAAGAGTACGCAGGGATTTATTTCCCTGTTGACTGCAGGGGGATCAGGAGCTAATGAAAAAAGAATGAATAAAAGAAGCTAATTGATCAAATCAACAGGTGTGCAATCACCTCTCTCTAGCGACCAGCGTCGCTAATCTCATATTTGCTTTCTTTTATTTATCAGTGAAGATATGATTTCGTTATTTTAGCATGCATCCTTTCTGTGAATGCATCTATTTTTCTACAAAGAAGGAAGTAGTGCTATGTTCCTGAGAAAATATTGTTAAGAAGGTCATTCCTGTTCGATATGGTTGTCTTCACACAACCATGTCCGTATTAATTTTTCAGTCACTTACCTAGCTTTCAAATAGGCTTGGACACCAGCTATGAAGTTTTCCTCGCCCATGACGTTGCGGATCTGCCGCAGAATTGCTCCACCTGTGACAACATGGGCACATTATTACTATACTTCTGTGCAACACAATGTTTGCAATTGAGTACTTTCCCGAAATATGTAGGATGTATAAAACAGTGTAAGTTTTAGGGAGTGATATATACATACATGAAAAACACTCGTATGCTAAGCAAATATTATTTCATTATTACGAATGTCTCAGAATGGTTACTAACGTTACTTCTAGTCCGTTCAGGGTGTCGATGATCATCTTTTTTTTGCCACTGAGCTTGTTGTGGCAATTCTCATTAAATGGAGAAGCACAAATGTAATTTTGAATTTAGCGCCTGTGATTGGTAAGCAACTCATTACGCACTAGTGTTTGGCAGGTGCACGTTCTAGCATGGTCAAAGACTGATTAATGCTTTCCGAGTGCTTAAAATGCTACACCCGTTAGTCCCGCCAGTGTAGTAGATATTTTATTCCGGGTAATTGCGATGTTTTTCTGCTGCAGGATTGTGATATCCGGCGCCGACCTTGATTTAGATTTAGATATTTTGATTTATTTAGTCAAAAACAGTAAAAACTGTATGTGTATGGAGAAGAAGATAATCTGCGCACATTTTCTTGAGTTCCAAAATCCTTTTCCATTATTTTAACAATAAATAGTTGAAAGATGAGTGAACGTTGAAGATAAATAAATAAAAAGAAAATTAAAAAACGGGATTTGCAATATTTTTAAAAAAATAGACATTTTTGTTCCGAGTTATACAAAACTCACTTGCATCGGTAAACGAATTGCAGATATGATTTTTCTGCATTGCTCACAAAATAGTATCTCGCCCTTTCCTCCACTCTTACCTTTACAAGCAAAAAGAGAAATCAACAAAACGTGCGCGTAGTGAAGTTACATTTACGTCCAAAAGCAAAACAAGGGACCATCTCAGCATTTGCTCAATGTATCAGGGAAACTGGATAAAAACCTGATCGAGATAGGGGTTATTGACCCGAAAGCTAAAGTACATTATTTGTTACAAACATATTTGGTCTTTTAAAAAAATATACAATATAAAAGTGAACTAATTCATTATATATCACCGTTTTGCAAAAATAAACATTATTTTTCTTTTTGATAATCAGTATAGTCTCTAATAGTATGTAAACAGTTATGCAGCAGAAAATATTTTACTTTTAAGTTAAATTTGTATGCCGACTTCAATTGTTTAATGTCATCTGTCAATGCGTTGTAAAGTAACGTTCATGTATTGTATGTCAATTCCTGATAGTGAACTTTTGATACTGACACTTGATGAATGTGATTTCTACGACGTGTGTTGTAATTATAAATAATAGTATTGCATGAAAATATGTCGACTTGCCAGAAATTCTCCTGTGGGTGTCTCTCCAGAGAGGCTTCGCCCCCGCTGGCATAAGCTCTGAGTTACTGACCGTTCGCCGTACGTGAGTGGTAGTGTAGTGCGTGTGAGTGTGTGTGTGTAAAGGGTGACGACAGCATAAACAAGAGGAAGGTGAGATTACGCGTGGTCCGTGTCCTGTTTTTTAGGGTAGTACTCCGACATTCGCCTAGCATTGATCGGAGAAACCACGCAAAGCTACCGCTAGGATTCCACTCAAACAGCGGCTGAATTTGCCCGATCAGAGCAGCCGGCGCCAAGCGAGTGAGCGGGGGGCTGCTGACGCACCCTTGCTGTAGGAGATGGTGCTGAAGTGGTTGCCGATCTGCGTGGGGCTGAGCACGGTGTCGTCGGTGATGGGGGCGGCGCCCTCGTCGGCGTCCACCCCGAACACGCCCATCTGCTCGTCCAGCACGAAGCGCTCCAGCATGCGCCAGTTCGGGTAGCGCTCGTGCACCACCAGGTACTGCAGGTAGCGCGCGAAGCCCTCGTTCAGCCAGATGCTGCTCCACCACTGCGTCGTCACCAGGTTGCCGAACCACATGTGCACCAGCTCGTGCGCCACCACGTCCAGCACGCGCTTGTAGTTGGTGGTGGTGCCCGTCTGCAGGCGGAGGCAGGAAGGTTAATTAGCGATTCCGAACGCGCCAACTACTAAGGTCGTTAGTAACTGCTCGCGGCGGCAGGAACGGAATAGTATTGGTGGTGCCAGTTTGTGACGCAACATCGATAACAAACCATCGACGTTACCGATTATTAATATTCAAAATTAATACACCGATGTCAATAAAACATTGATCAGAATCCGTCTACGTTTTTAAACATGGATACCGGATGCGTAACCTGCCTTAGTACAAACATAAGCAACGTGCGTTAGTGCAACCGGATGTTTGTTGCGTCTTAGTGCAATCGGATACCTGATCGGTGATTTAGCGCAACCCGAAGGAGGAGAGGACAGACATAAACGCTAAGGGCCCGCCTCGGGGAGTGTAAAATCCCTCTGCTGCAGCTACTAAGTGTAATTCGGTTTGCCCGTGGTCAAGACACCACTGAAATAATAGTATAATAATAAATAAAATTGAATTATAAAATTTAAAAAGCTATACTTTTTCATACTACCTTCCTTTTACGCCGAACCTCTCCTTTTTCCTTTCTCTTTGCCCATCGTTCTACTATATTATCTATCTTAATATTTCAACCGTTCTTTACAGTTTCGTAATCCCCGTCCTTGATCGGGGGCGTGGAGCATAGACTTTCTAGAAGAATAAGAACCCAAACAGAGAATGAAATATGATGAACGGCCAGGCAAGCGACGACTGACCTTCTGATTGTAGAGCAGCGACACCTCGCGGTAGGTGACGAGCGCCCAGTTTTCCATGGCGCCGGACGCGAAGTCCGGGATGGCGGCCATGTCCATCTTGGTCATGGTGGCGTTGTACTTGATGCCCGTGTAGCGCTCGAGGAAGTCGATGGCCGCGGGGCCTTCCACCTGGCTGAGCTGGCCGGCGCTGTCCTCCTCCAGCATGCGTCTGCGGCCCCACGTGCTGTACGGCACGGGGTTGCCGGGGCGCAACACTTGGTCCGTCTTCGTGAAGGAGGCTTCCTCGTACAAGATGAACGCCAGGAGATACGTGGACATCTTGGGAGTGCGGTGGAACGCCACGTAGTAGATGGGAGAGGTTGCGGCATTAGCGGTGTACCTGTGGGTGTGATCCTTTGATTGATTGATTTGATGATTCCGGGCGCGTTGTCACCAAGTGACAGTCACCAGTCATACAGTCATACGGTCATTCGACTTTTTCATCAGACGCGTCAGTCATTCCTTAATTCTAGTCAGAAAGAACTTGGCAGGAAGTAGTCGTATATTTCCACATGAGAAGATTTCTTATGCGCTAGAGAACAATCTCGGAGCCGGCAAACTAACAGCTGCAGGAACGCGCCAAGACGGCTCCATTCCCTCTGCCGATCGCTGCTAGTTTACAAAAGGGTCGGCAACCAACTTTCTGTGATAAAAATACGCACTAATTACTGGAATAATTACCATAACAGTTGACGAGTCAGGAATCACGAAATAATCAATCAATTACTTAATGTCAACCGCTCTATATTTTCCTACGGATCGACCACACATGAAACACCAACACACTTGTGGTCTCCTCTGATCTGGGCTCAGCAGATCGCCGGGCCCTCCGAGGCAACTCATACACGAGAGACAAAGTGCAAACAACGATGCCCGGGGGCGGGACTCGATTCCGCGACCCTTCGGACCGAAGGGCTGAGTCGGTGCACGCTCTTAGCCACCTCGGCCATGCAGATCGGCGGATGCGGCTGCATAATGGGGTTTCTTGCCTACCTCCATGCGTGTTCCATGTTGGAGATGACGTGGACGCCTGTCACGTTCTGCACGATGAGGTCGAACGTGGCCTTGAGGGCTGGTTCGTCGAAGCAGGGAAACGCCTGGCGCGCGTACGTCGGCTCAAACTTGGTAGTCAACATGGCGACTCTACGAACAGCAGATTCACTCGTTATCCCGTGCTCTTACAATGTAACTGGATTCCAGCCTAGTGGTCTAAGAAAAGTATGCAGCGGATATTGATAGCCTAAAACATCTCCGAAACGATCAATAAAATTATCATAAAATGTTTTTAAAATGTCATAGAAGTAAAAAAATGACATGTTATCAAAACCAGTTCAGATGAACAACTCAAGCTGTTGAATATGTTACTGATAAAATTGAGTGAAATTATATATTTTCGCTCCCGTATTACAGATAATTTATTTGCATCAGTAAACGAACTACGAAATTGAGTAATTAGTGTTTATGAGAAAATAGCTACCCCTACCACTCACTCTACTCCTGTCACAACTAGAAAAAAACAGATGAACTAAATGTGCGTAAAGTGAACTTACATTTATGTTCTGAAGAAAAACAAGGGTCCATCTCAGCATTCGCTAAGTGATTATAATGACACTATTTATTATTTTATTAACTACCAATAACTTTATACACACTAAAATAAATCTGTACACGCTGTTAATTTAATATGTAACTTAATGTAATATATAAAATTTACATAAAACTATTCACATTTCACAATTCGACAATCAAAATATGCGTTCTTCAGGTAACAAATCTTAAAGATAAGAAATAAAATATGAATATGAAGAACTAAACAAAAACGTATTCCTTTTAAAATTACAACCGTCTAGAGTGAGATTCCACGTATTAAATAACAGCGTAAATAAGTTAATGAAAGCAACTGGACGACAAAAAGAACAGCGGATGGCAGAAATACGAATGAAATGCATCCAACAGAAAAAGGAAAACTCTTGATTGATAGACATGGGCAGATCCAGAAAGTGTTTAAGAGGGAGGCTATTTCAGTCCGAACCCCAATATTTTTTTAAGTGTTACATTAAAAAATAAGTGAATGTATAATGAGAATACTGCGTTTGATGTGATGATATCGGTGTATGGTAATTACTCTATAAAGAAATTGAGTAAATTTAGAAAAAAATGTTGGCTTTCGAGGGGAGACAGCCCTCTCATTGGATCCGTCCCTGCTGACTGACTAACTCACTCTCTTTTCGAGTCGTCGAGGTATGTGCTGGTGTAGAATCCCGTGAGTCCGCCTTCGCGGAAGACGGCTTCGTACACAAGGACAATGCGGATCTTCTGATTCACCGCCAGGGTAGATGCCTCGTCCAGGTTAATGGTTAAGGTCTCAGTGACTTCATCTTCAGTTTGGCTGGACCTCGTGACGTAGGTGCCGTCCGCTTCTGAGCAAAAGCTGTTGATCCCTGATACAACATTCTGATCCTTGTTATCTTCAACATCTGTGGGGAAGAAATGAATACACGATATATTTCGAAGGAGCCCGCAAGCACCAACTAGTTGGAGTCTCAACGTACTTCAATTTTTATTGTTTGTCCTCTGTCAAAACATGCCTGTGTGCATTTTTTAAACTGTTCTGCCGTTTCCATGTGAAATCGGAGAATATTACTTGTAGTGCTAGAAAACCAGCGGTTTTATCGGCTGAATGGATCAAGAAAAATTGAACGAAAACATGATGAAAATGTAACAGCCCCGAAGAGTTTAATTAATAGCATTGTAAGAATTCACGTAACGATACAATTTTCTGTTAAATATGTTTCTTTAATCTTAATATTGGTGCATTCAAAAAATAAATTCGAATTTTTAAAACGCCTTTTTTGTTTTATAAAGGGCGCACCGGTTTCTGCAAATAGGAAAAATTAGCATTTACTTGAGGGCCATAATGAACATTCCGATAAAAATGGGGAGGGCTTTTATTTCATTTTTTAATAAAATGGTTCGATGAAATAGTATGTGTAGAATTGAAGAAAAATCTAAATAATAATCTTAGTATTCAGAAGTCCCTCAGTACTTTTTACTTTCTCATCTACTACGTACATACGTAGTTTTTGAATAATATTATGAAAATAGTTTTAGTATATTTAGCTATTTGACGACTATTTGCAGCTATTCGTGAACTACTTGTTCCAAAACGATACAATTTTAATAGATGACGAGCCCGGACCACAGTTGTTCGCGATTGGTTTGAGAACGTTCTGGACAATTCGAACACGTCACTCACCGTCGTTGAGTTTGAGAATGCACAGGATCTGGAGGTCGGTGATGGTGTTGGCCTTGTGGATGACGATCTTGTTGGCCGCGGAGCCGGTGACGGTGGCCGTGATGACGAGCTCGCCGTCGAACTTCTTCACGTCGATCAGGCGGTTAGTACGGTATTCCGGGCGAATGACGAGCCGGTAGTTCTCTGGCACGACGTTGGTCGGGATGCGGTAGTTCACCGTTTCGTCGTCCGCGGCGGGCGCGGCGGGCGTGGCGGGCGCGGCGTCCGCGGCCGGCACAGGAGAGGTTCGCGCTGTCACCGCGAGGAGCAGCAGCGCCGCCGACGCGAGGAGAAACCGCCTCGCCAGCATGGTGTGCCTGCGGGAATATTTTTTTTTTTTTAATTGTTGCGTCGTCAATTGACGCAACGCGTCCTCAAACACCGGGGGGCAGGGAGGAGTTGAGCGCTGCGGAGTACTCGTCCATTAATATCAGCGTAGTAACTCTCCATTAATATTTCGATATGTCATATCTGTCACGTCGCTTCGCAGTCACTTGTCAAGAGGACCGCCAAATAGCGTCACTACTCAGCGGCCAGAATTGGGTAGGAATTAGGACTGGGGGGTAGGGTTTAGGACACTTCTCAGGAGTTGGACAAACCCTGTGAAGCATGCAAACTCGCTGTGTCGTAACAAATTCCACATGAAGTTCTGCGGGCATTCTACGGGAATCAAACCCGGAACCTCAGTGGTGAAAAGCAATCGACTTTGCCACTGAGCCACGAGAGCATTTAACTTACAATCGTGTTTTTTAGGGGGTTTTGTTCAGCTTCAGGGTTGCCGTTTTTCCACTATGTTCCTCATGAGGACAGTTATTAACCTTTACGTTAGACACCGATATATTTGCGGCCTCCTCGGTTTTCTAGCCAGCAGACTCGCAAGGCCTTCCGCGATAACACAATTAACTAGTGGTACTAAAACAGCACATGCTTTGCTCTCACTTACTCCCCCGTGTTTTCACGCAAAGTTACGCCAAATGTACTCAAATTTTAGACAAATTGTACGTAACCGTATTTCAAAATCCATCTTCAAGTAACATATTTCATTAATAATTAATTAAAAACATTCATATCTTTAACATTTTAGCTTAGGAAGACCCCTAAAAAATTTTAACTTTTGTAATTTTCAATAAATTAGGGTTTTTTTACCAATATCAGGCATGCACTATTCTCTTAAACTCCTTCACACTATCCAACAAAAATATTTAATCAACATTTTGGAAAAATTTTCAGGGGCTTGATGTAAAATACCAACCAAAATTAAAATATCGGTTTCAAATTCAAAGGGTCATGATTGGGGAATACAATTTTGGAGAAAATCAGCAGAACGATTTAGCCTCTAGCGTTGTTCTCAGACAGACAGACGGGTTGACGGACGGACAGACACGTTCTGCCGTCATTCGATTTTTAGTTTTCAATATACTCCAATAAAATATGGAGCTCTACAAAGCTGTAGCATTTGGCAGCCTGAACGAACCCTCAGTAAATTAAATTCATAAAACATTATTATTAGTATGATACTTAAAAGCTTGAAAAATTAGCAGTAAAAATAAAATATACTAGTTCAAATGAAATTTCTAAGAAAAATTTAGTAACAACTATTGGACCACAAAAAGGGCCAAAGAGTTTTTTCTAATATCACAAATAATTATTTGTTTTCTTCATGACATCAATACGGGGTGTTACTGTAAATTTCAGTTAAATGACCAAGTACAATTAATCTCAATCTAATTTTTATTTCGGCAAATATTATTGTTTATAACATCTGGCTGACCAGAGCAAAATTAGTTTACCACGAAGGAAGCGGGCATCGGACATTATTAATATTAGTCTGAACAAATTATAATGAAAGAAGACAATTGGATCTCAACGGTATACTAATGCAAATAGCATAGGATTTGTCAGCATCTACAACTATTTAACAGAAAAAAACGTCTTATGGAACTTGTGTTAAGGAATTCACTTGGTCAGAAACGACACCGATTAATTATTACTGTAGACTTCACATTTACACAAAAGTGAAATAAAGTATTATTATTATTATTATTATTATTATTATTATTATTATTAACTACAAAAAGAGAGAAATATTTTTCGTATAATTTTCAAGGTAATAAAAATATTATTTGCTGTTAATAATTTTCTGGTGATATTGAAAAGTACCACATTTCCACGGACTTCAAAAATATTAATTTCACATTTTAAATTCTCCTATATTTTGTATATGACTGCTGTCTTATAGATGTGGCATTTATGTATGGAAAAAATCAGTCCAGAATATATTTTATCTATGGTGTTTCTTAAAACCTTGATTCATATAATCTAAGAAAATAAGTCTTGATATACTCGAAACGTTTAAAAGTTGCAAAACTGAGTTGTTTTATTCGCTCGCCATAGCTGTATTTTGTGTTGCGCAAAGTCGTTGAGAGCATAGATAGCTAAACTTATCATTTCGAGATTGATTGGAACAGATACCAAAAAACATGACGGGGCGAATTTGTTCTGCATGGAGTGTGGTAGGATTGTAACGCCTCTTTAACAGTCTCATACCAGTGCCATTCCGCTCTCGGGGAACATCGGATGGATGGAACACATAGGTGGCTCAGGGCAACAACTGATGTCATTGCAGTGCATATGACCGGGGTGTTCTAGGGTTCCGGTCCCGACGGTGGTAAGATTTTCGACACTAGCTTGTCAGCTAGGTCGAATTCAATCGCTGTCTGAAGGGTAATTCTAGTGGCCGGCTGCTCTGATCGGTAGTTTTCCGTGGTTTCTCCGAGCAACACACCAGGCGAATGCCGGAGCAGAACCCTAACAAACGGTCTATGAATCATGTACACTATTTCCTATCCTCACCCCTTACGTACAAATACACTTACATGCACTGCTCTACCACACATCTCAGGAAATGTACGTTTAGAGCTTGTCCTGGCTGGCCTGATCGGAGATATCTGGTTTGGGAAACTCCCAATCGGACGTGTAGGTCCGCGCAGGATCTCGCTATCGAGTGAGGGGACCACCATCTCCGTGATCACAACATGCACTACTTTCGGGACTACTGAAATTAGCAGTTAACGAGTCCGGATTCACTAACCAATCAAACTAATAAAATTGGTGGTAGAGCAACGGCGGACGGCAGAATTAATTGCGACAAAATTGCAGGAACATTGTTTTTGTATTTTGAAACTAATGATTGCTGAAGTTATTGATTACAACAAAACAGTATATTGCAGTCATTTTCTGGGAGTATACGTACACAATAGTCAAATACAAAATATGCTTCTAATATCCCAAATTACAAATTATCTGATTAACTTATCCTGAGCATTGTACTCCCTCTGAGCATCCTATCCAATTGCTGTTTTGTTGCTATTTTGATCACTAACTTAATAAAAATGCATAGAATTTGTAATATGTCAACGTTCTAATAAATTTAATGGTAATTTGTAACTGTTCAGTGTTTTAAATACTATTATTGGTCCATATTTGCATTAAAAGACGATTTGTTCGTAAAATATTGTTAATAAGATTTTTAATGGATTACAATTTTTATCCACGCGCCCACTCGCGTTTCAATTTTCAGCATGACCACTGAAGGGTTAAGTTATCGTGAATATTGTATACTCTCTGACCATCCTATCTAAGTACTGTCAATTTTGATCTAGTGCAACAAAAAAATTCTTCATATAGAATTAAATCAAGATTCCCCAATGACACCTTCAGACCCCTACAAAACACACGTGATTGCTGAATAAACAACTAATCCGTAGTTGCTATCTAGGTAACGTTGTTAATCCAGAAAATTAAACTCAAGTGGAACATTCTTTGAAAAGCTGATCAAACCCATGCACAATACTAAGATTTAGATAACAAATACTTATGATGTTAAGATAAAAGTAGTTGATTAATTGTTAATATAATTTTAAGTGGAGAAGTAAACTCTTGGATTATGTTATCTTCTTCAACACAATGATAAGATTGCTGCATGCTTTCAATCCAAAATATTTCTTAGAATATCTCCGCTATAAATTTCACAGAGATCTATCTATTTCATTCATTATGTAGAAGAATGAATGCAAACGTTTCCGGAAATCATATAATTCCGTGTTAATACCTCTCCTCGTGACGGACATGATATATATTTTGTCCGCAGACATACTTATATGGATTTACAGATTACCCACGAAAGTATTGTAAATTATTTGAGGTATCACAAAGAATAGAATTGAAGAGGTGTATTTTACTTTCTCGTGTCAGTACACACCGAGTTGTAGATGCACACAATTGCATAGAAATAATTGGCTTATGCTCCGTAAAAACGATGTCGATACTTTGAAGGAAATACAGTTTTAGGTAGGGTCCTCCATTTTGGAGAATAGACCTCCATTGACGTAAATTGTCCTCTCGCCCTCCTTTGTATTTTAAATGTTCTCCTTTTTATTAAATTATTAATAGTGGTTTCCTTTATTTTATCATATGTTTAACATGTACTACGTTGAATCGTTTATTGTTTAATTTAGAATAGAAAACATGAATATCCTTTTTCTGAATGCTTACAGACGCACATGACGCTGTGTGTCTAGCGAATAAAATAAAAAAAGAAGCTGAAAATTCGCCTTCGCACAGTTGACAAAACAAGAACTAGTGCTTCAGAATGGCACACACTTTCCCATATTAGTGTTCTATTTCCTTTGATCTCACCTAGCTATTCGAATTACCACATTCTATTGCCTGCTGCCATCTATCGCCCCCAAAGAACATTTTTTTTAAATTTTCTTAATTTTTCGATTTCTTAATAACAGGACGGAAATATTATTTTAAGATTATTAAAGAACAATAAAATTTCGTCCTAAATGGCATTTTTCCTTGAAAAATTTGGAATTTTTAAGGAAAATGGCGCTTAAGTGACACTGTAAATTCGAAATTTGAAGCTCTTTTTCACAGAAAATGTTTGTTTTCGAAAAACTTCATTTGAAGAACATAACTCACAAATGCAATAGTGTTTACTAATTGCTGGAAATGTGCATATTAACGGTGTGAGAGGTCTTTAAAAAAGTACATTTGTGTAATTTTTGAAAAAAACAATATATGACCCGATACGAACTTTATAATATGAAAGCTTCCAATTAGCACTATTCTTTCGAAAAGTTTGAAGAAAAAGTTTGGAGCCGTTTTTGAGAAAATGGGTTTGAACGTGTCTGAAATTGCAAAATTGTGAGATAGTTTTGAAAGAAAACTATTGAGTTTTTGAGAAACTTTGTACATTATTTAAAGCGCATGTACTTATAAAGATGATAATATGAGCAAATGGCTGCTAATGTAAATATTAACGTCGTGAGAGACAACTCAAAAAAATTACATTACAAATTACATTACATTAATTACAAAACAGAGAAATAGAGCGGTATGGCATTTACGTCACTTCATAGAGTACATTTAGTACAATCCCTACCAAAAGTTTAAAGCAAAAAATTGGAGCAGTCTTTGAGAATATTTTGTTTTTGCATTCTTTTTTTAAATTGCACAAATTGCAGGCAATATTGTGCGAACACTACTTAAATTTCCAAAAAAATACATGTAAATTAAAAAAAGAACAAATTATGGACAACAAATTTAATTGGAAGAAAAAATCTCTCATCTTTAATTTTGTGGTTGTAGAAAAAAACCGAAAAAAAATTCAAATTTTTGAAAATTTCGAGTTAACTGTCAAAATCTGACCTATGCTGTTTTTAGAAGTGTATTTTACTCTTATTATTGAAAGAAATTTAAAGAAACAATTTGGAGCCGTTTTTGAGAAAGTTATAAAAATGACCCAGGAGCTTCATGGAAAGATCCTCCTCAAAACTAATGTATGATTTTCAAAACCACAGAGCTTCGACTCAGGCTACACTAGGTGTAGTACTAGATGTACTTCATGGAATGACAGAAACACCGTATTGCTCTATTATTTTGTTGTTTCAAAAATTACAATCTTTTTTTTGTCTTGTCTCTCAAGTCGTGAATAGTTTACATTGGCGTCAATTTGTTTACACTATTGCATTAACAACTACATGTGCAATCTTTAAGCTCTATTTTTCTCAAAAACGGCCCCAATTTTTTTCTTCTTAACGTTTCCAACCGATTTTGTATAAACATTTACGTGTCAGTGCAACCAAACGTGTTTTTCTCTGTTTAAAATCATTGGAAACTCTATTTTATGGGCGAAACCCGCAGTAACAAAATTATAGCACAAATACAAAAAAATGCACGCTAATATCTATCAACGAAGTTCGTGGTTGAAAGAGGTACTGGCTGCTCGCTTGCCTGCCGGTCAGCGATGCCTGGTCTGGCTTCTCCAATGGTGTGGTCACGTGGTTCGTGACGTATGCTATGATGCACAAAGCGAGGAAACATAGGTGTCCTTGCTTTTTAAACTAGTGTTGCCATATCTGCGGAATTCCCGCCATTTTCAGCGGATTTTGAACTCGTACGGCGGAAAAAAAAATAATTTCGCGAACAGCGGAATAAACGTCGGAAATTTATTAAGTTAGTAAAGCAGTAAAATTAGTAAAGAATCAGTTTTCGTTAACCTTTATTAATAACTTATTTTGCACAGATGTATATTTTTAAATTGTCTAAATCCATGTTACTAGCAATAATAAATAATATAATACTTATATAATAAATTATATAATACCCTAAATCAATTGTTATTATTTTGCAAATTTTCACCCAAGTAATGCATTCTATATTATCTAAAAATTGAATTGCAGTTTCAATAAATCCCCTATATTTCTCGATATTTTTGTTTTAATAAAAAAGGAATACATTTAAATATGGTAAAATAATTTATTTTACGTTTAGCGGTTTTAGGCGGGAAATTTAAAACCAGTTCTGCGGATTTTCGGCGGAAACTGAAACGAACGTGGCGGAATTTCTCTAAACCCATCTGGCAACCCTGCTTTAACCTGTGCCTAAGAGTGCAACCGCCCACGTCCTTGAGCTTTTCTTGCGCCGCTGTGTCTGAGAGCATCTGAACGCAATCGAACCCTGTGTCCCTATCTCTGGAGAGCCGGGCGCACTCACCAGCTGCTCTGATTAGGCTTTCCAATGAACTACAAAATTACGCAATTCGTGAGGAGGGGCAGCGCTCGGTAGGTATATCATTGGGAACGTGACTCTTTGATTGATTGCGTGTTCAAGTTATCTTTTTAATGAATAGATTTAATTGCATTTCAACGAATAAAAGTGTATTAGGCAAGTAGTTTATAACGCTACGCTTTATTGAGTTACTACGACTATTGAAAACGAGCGACGTGAGAAGCGAGTTAAATAATTAATATTAATTCGTTTCGAAGTAGAATAACGAAAACGGAAGGGACGGCAATATGTTTATATATTTTACTTTTAAAATGTGTCTAATTGCTCAAATTATTTATTTTCTAAATAATATTATGTGTTGTGCGTTGTGCACACTACCGACTGTTTTAATTGTTATTTTCGCAGTTAAAGCAGTATCTTTGTGAGAACAAACTGTCTTTGATGCAGAAGCTTGAGTTTTCAACTTCGTGCCTGGAGAGGAGGGTATTAAATCATAAGTCATTGCCACCTACAACGGCGTCAGCACATTTTGTGAACTCGAGGATAGGAATCAAGTTCATGGAAGCCAAGAGTGATAATTTGGCAACGATGAAAACAGCGAATTTTCCAATTAATCAGTAATGGCTTCTCGAAAATAATATAGATTATCTAATTCTTCGCAGAGGCACTGTTATACACTTCATAGATATGTGAATTTTACTCTATTCTTATACGAAATTTAAAGAATTCAATTTGACAAAAAATTGTACGCATGGGTTAGGCGCTAATGTAATTCGCACACGCTAGACAGATGGACGGACAGAAAGACGGACGGACGGACGTTTCGAAAAAAAACATTTTCAGTATCAGTATTTCCATTGAAATCTCGAAATCGATTTTTCGCAGCGTAACTTTCCATATATTACGTATATTACTCAGCGGGATTACTAGTCCGCGGTATTTAGTGAACCACGAATTTCGCACGCTAATTGATCACTCAGTCATTCTGTATCTTGTTCTCAATTCAGGGTGTGCTGCGAGCTTTCTATTCCCATGATGCAACACCAAGTTCTTAGCATTAATCTGTTTATATCATTATCCACACACACACACACACACACACACACACACACACACACACACACACACACACACACACTATATATATATATATATATATATATATATATATATATATATATATCGTTATATAATAATTATGTAATAATATACTTAAATTACGTGTCAGTGGTTGTTGAGCAGCTATATTCAAACAAATGCAAATGAAGATGAAGAGGCATTTTGGGAATTCAGGGCACTGTGTCACCACAGTACGGAACTTCTTCCATTTCATCCAAAACCTTAGTATAAAACGTCCTTGTGGTCTTTTTCTCCCGATATTGATCTCTATATTACTGTCAATTGCTTTATATGACACCGCGCTTATATTTCCTAATAGAGTTTCGGCAATAAAATTCTTAAAGAGAAATCTCACTTCGGTCTCCTCATATCTCATAGTGCGCAATGTCACACTCAACACCTTATCACATTGATTCTTTTCGCAGAATTGTTAAGAAAGGCGGGTCATTGTTCGCCTGAGTCAGCGAGAACGCATTCCTATAACGATATCTCGGTGTACTGCAAAATTCTGATGTAACAGCAATAAATGAATAAATTTATATTCGTTCTTAGTTCGAATATAACATGACTAATGGTTGCGGATTGATCCTTATTAATTTATAGCGCGTTTATGTTTATTGTGCCCATTTAGATTTATTGAGGACATCAAAACTGCACAGTTTTTGTTCAAACCTGTTGGCAAGAAAATAGAAATGACGATGGTATTAATTCACGATTGTGATGTGATATTAAGTTGTGAGCGAGGAATAAGCGAGTATTGTGAACTTTATAAGTTGCATTAATAATGATGCCTGAAATTCTCATGTTATTAATCCAAAGAGTCTAAGGATACTCATTAAATAGTATGTGATACGTTTGCATCCAGGGGGGGTGAACTCAATGCATATAGGTTTTCAGGGCAACAGATACATAAACAAGCCCGGGGATAGCGAACATCCACCGTGTGGTGACAGACCGGAAAGGGGGAGCTAAGCCCCTTGCAATCTAAAGAAGATATGTGTGGGAGGCATAGAAAGGCCAGTTCATTTTCTTTTGACTGCTGACCACCGAACCGTCTACATCGAATTTGATGCGTTGTGGTTTTCATGAAATGGGATGCGTGGTGGGTGATATTACAATTTTTAGTTAAGACAGAGTGTCGAACGTGGGATTTGAGAGGGCTACCATGAAATTATAATCATTTTTTCATAATTGTAATAGAATGAATTTGAATAATGTTGATGTCATTTAATTTTCAACTGAATTACAATACGGACGTATATCTGCGAACGCTATTAGAATAGAGAAGAAGCCGTAGGCTTTTTATTCAAAAAACTTTTTTTTAATAATAGAAAGTTGCGACGAGGAACCCACCTGAGGCAAAGTACAGGGAAGTTTCGCATACGCATAACAAATTTAATAATTATTCGATGGACCGGGAATAAATTGGAAATATTATAGTTAATATTTTGAAGTTAGTAATTTACATCGGATCAAGCTGGGTGAAAGAATATACATCAACGCGGCGACCGGAGAGAGAAGACGTAGTGAATATTGGACATTTTGCATCCGGAATTCATCCGAGAAATCTTGGAATCAGCGCGAAGATTTTGCCTAAGCCCCAAACATTTAAGGTGATGCTACAAGAAGGATAATTATCAAACCCACTGTCGCATAATGAGCTTATTAATAATTGTGAGTGTTTAATTTACGGATAAATATCTTGTTTATTATTTGAAAACAAGACTGATAACTTGTAGTTAATTGCCATCAATCAAAGAATAGTTTGACGTATCAAAACTTCCTGAAATCGCTGATCTGTACAGACAGCCCGTCTGCATGAGACAAGGTAAGATATAGAACGTGGTATGTTGATACCCACGAGTAGGAAAACATAAAAGATAACGTTAATAAAATTTTAATTAAAAAATATGGACTTTATCTCAGAAGGGAAAGAGAGGGTTAGAAAAGCAAATGTAAATATAAATAGTAACATTGATCGCATAGGTTTCAATTACATGAATTACCGTAATCACTAAACGCTCATTTAATTTTCATTCAAAAAATATTTTTGTTTGTTTTTAACGCTTACCCCTCAAATTTCAAACTTTGTTAATTTAAATCAATTCATGAGCAAGGTAGTTCAAGAAAGAATTTTTTTTGAAAACATGATTTAAAAATGAAATTTGATGATAGCATACACCTATGTTTCTTTCAAAATATTGCTTATTTTTTCGGGTATGGTTGATTTTGAGGACCTAACGTAAGTAAGAAAATTTGCGTGGGTAATATCAGAGAGCTTAGAAACAAAATCAAACTATGATGGAAAGGAATCTCTTACATCTTTTGATGTTCTTCGTCAAAAAGTAGAAAGAAACAATATGGGCAAAGAACGAACTATTATGTACTGTTAGGATTGGTTTCTCTTTGGATTGGATACTTGTTACGACTGATTTATGTTTAACTTGTGCCAATATTTTCATTATCACTAGTGATTCGGTGAAATGTTCAAGTTAGCGTGTTCAGTCATGAAATTGCATTGAAAAATCTGGGAAATAATACTTTCCCTAGAGTAATTAGCAATTAACAAATTAATTTATCTCTTACATATATTGAAGCATATGCAAAAAAACTAGAAGACTATTCTTGTAGTACGTTTAGTACTGTAAATGCCCTTTTGATCAGGTCAGTAAAAGATGTATTTGCCACGTGCAAGCAAGTTAAATTTATTATTAAAGAGATCGAGTTATTAACCATTGAAAATAGGTGGAAATATAGTTGGTACAGCATATGATAGCGCAAATGCTGCTTCTCTATCTCATGTTTTATTGTTTTTATTATATGAAATCCTCTTGTATATTTCAGTAATATAGATGGATCGTGCGCGTGCGTAACCGATCTGCATAAAATAGATCTCTAAAGAAAGATAGATTCACAGAGTCGTGACGATTTGCAATATGACCTTATAACCACGAAGAATTTATTGAAAACATGATCGATTTAATTATTCATGTCAAATGCAACACGCAGCACTCGGGCAGCATTATTAAAATCGATTTACTTGAATAGCTTCTAATCGAAGCGATCTTGGGCGTTAAAATTTGGAATTTTGAGGGCGATGGCCACAAAGAAATGTGCCTCACCGTATTGTAAAAGAAGAGAGCTACTTGGACATTGTTACATTTTTCTAGTCCGGCGCTTCTCGATACTACACCATCTGTTCAAAGACGTGCAGAATCTGCAACTGTACGTGAAATAAATCTAATTATTTGATATTGTAGGCGATTAAATTGCGCGAGTATACCTCTCCGTTTGGTAATAAAGTTAAATAATATTCCACAGTGTAGAGTTGTACTTGCCCTATACTATATGTTCGCTTGACCAACTTTACGTAGCGATTTCGAGAGTAAAAGGCTTAGGTATATTTTTTGTGACTATCAAGGAAAGCGAAAAGCTAACTGTCAAGGAAGATTATATAATTATTTCAAATGTTTTTAAGAAATTATTGTGAATTGTTCCAAGAACATGTCTAAAATACTAAATAAACCTATATGCAAAATTTGTTTCAAATATCAGTTTCATTGTTCTTTATTTTAATTTTAAATTCTATAAATATATTGGAAGTTATCTTTTAATTTTTTTTTAAGTAAAAACGTTTCGTTAACAACTTCCCCTCTTAATATGGAAAAGAAAAGATACAAAAGAAGGTGATATTTAACATGCGAGAGTTCTCGCACGGATACACTAGTTGTTGCTGTTGTTGCTGTTATTATTATTATTATTATTATTATTATTACCTAAGTATCTGACGTCTGGAGACAAAATGTGGGAAATTCTTTGAAGAGGCCCCTCATTGAGCGTAGATAATATTTTTTTCAGTTATAGCTCTTGAGTGAAGTGGCAGATCGTGTATTCTCCAGAGCGTCAACAGAAATGTTGGAGCAGTAAACAAAACAATTGTTGTTACTCGTGTGCCGTAAATATCGGAATAATTGTGTATAGATTATGTGTTATTTGTACATCTAAGGAAATACCACAGAATACATAAAGAACATTGATGCAGATTTCGACCGCGAAACAGGTTGAGTGCTACTGTGAAATGGCCGCTACTGTGAAATGCGAGCATTGTTCTAAAGCAGAATACTCAGCATTGCTGCTTGTGTAAAATGGGCATGGTTCTTTTGGCTGTATACATTAAGTTGCGTTTTCTAACATACTAAAGTTGGCATTCTGTACGGAACTGTGGAGGTGTATGGTCCAAGATCTCAACTGATTAGGCTTAGTGTCATAAGTGTAAAAAAAGGGCTCATGTTCCTTGAACAGATAAACATAAGAAGAATTTCGTTTGCAGAAATTGAATCGCTTACTTTTAGAATCTCGTCAAACGCCAAAATACAAAACACGCTGTAGCGACGGATTATTGTTTCAGGAGGATAGACATATCGTTTACTGCATATTTATAAGAAAAATATTCATAAGGGAAGGAATTGATTGTATTTATTGATAAATCATTGAATATATTTATTGACTGTATTTATTTGATAAAGTAGTTAATGGTACTGCTCTTCTCGGCAGTTTTCCGTGGTTTCTCTGATAAAAACAAGGCGAATGCTAGAGTAATACCCTAACAAACGGGCCACGGACCGCGCGCGATCTTTCCTTCCTCTTCCTTGTTCTATCCTCACCCCTTACTCACACTTACACTAACATGCACTGCACTACCGCACATGTAGAGAGCTTAGAGCTTGCTCTGTCTGGGGCTGTGCCCCGTTAGTGGGCGATACCTGGTTAGGAAAAAACCCGTAAGCCGACTTTGGTCGAAGTTGGATCTCATCATCCAGCGAGGGAAGATCAAATTCATCTCCCGAGGAATAAACATACGGGACACACATACGGGACCAATGACCTTAGCAGTTATCGCGCCGGGAATTACACTAATCAATTAACTAATAAATCAATTGAGCTGGTGGGATGCTGCCGTCTTTGGCCAAGACGCACTCTTTGTCTCGGGAAAAGCGCCAGTTCGCCGCCACTCTCTCTCTCTCTCTCTCTCTCTCTCTCTCTCTCTCTCTCTCTCTTTCTCTCTCTCTCTCTCTCTTTCTCTCTCTCGTGTTTGTGCTAACGGCCGAAGAAGATCGCACGGAACTTAATATTTCTGCTCGTAACAGTGTTTCTAATCATCAAAAGCACTTACAAATTAGACTCTTTGTTTTCGACAAGCACTATCAACTGGCAAAGTTCCATAAAATCCGAGTGTCCTCTATCGTTAGTGTTCCGTGTCAGGGTTATTACGCCACACTTCTTTTAAAGTGCCGGACATGATAAAAAATCTAAAATCGAAGGATCAATTTCATTTAGAAATAAATAATTACTGCGTGGCTTTAACATTGGAAGTGAAGGGCAGGTTAAAAAAATATATGAGCTTCTACAATTTTCAAACTTTTAGTGGCTTGAATGGACATGGACATTATACCATATTTATAAATGCCCTTTCCTACATTTGAACGAAGAATTTCGAGAGAAAACAATTGCAGCCATTTTTCAGACCATATTGCAGATATTACAGAAGCTTCATGTAAAGTACCGCTCCCCCCCAAAATGGTCATGATCCCTTAATGGGCACAACAGAGGCAACTACTTGATGGGGCAACAACACTGACGTGCATATTAAATTTTAGCTGAAAAGTTTCGCATATGACCGAGCTATGAGGCTCACATCCATCCCTTCATTAGGGGACGAAACTGCGTTTATCTCCTCTCCACCTACACAATCTAAACCATCTTTGGAACAGCGCAAATACCGACGTGTGTTTGAAGTTACAACGTAAAAGAATCTTAAATACAGATTTAAGGACAAAAAATTAGAGATCGATTATTGTAAAAATATTCCAACTTTCTTCCTCTTCTTTAAAAACAGACACATTATTACTAATTTATTTTCTTTGATGTTTCGATTCGTATTGGGGTCTTTTTGAAAATGCTGTACATTAAATAATTATAAAAGCTATTACAACTCATTTTTACCAATTTGAGCAAATGAATTCGAAAAACTTGAAAAAATATTAAAATAAAAGCACAATAATTAACAAAATATGACATATCTTCAGTTAAGGTTTATAAAAAGGGAAAAAATTTAAAAATATATTGAGTAGCATTTCATACAGAAATTGTGCATTTTAAAATTAACAAAGTATAATAAAAGTACGAGTCTATTGATATCGTATGTTAAAGTAATTAAAATACCTGTTCTCACTCAACGATAGTGCAGGAAGGAGAAGTAAAAATGAACTTTTTAAAAGAGGAATCTGATTTAAATCATTGAATTTATTTCATCTGTGTGTGTGTGTAGCATCATGTGGGTGCCGGACAGCGAGAGGGCGGGTCACAGACGGAGAAGCGGAAGTAATTTTAAATAACATATAGATAGCATTTCGTATAAAAATTGACACTATAAAAAATTAATAAACCATGCTACATGACCTAGCAGTTAAAAAGCAACCCTCAAAACTACAAGTGTATCAAGATCGGGATGTTAAAGTGATTCCATTCTTTTTTTCTCACCCAACTATAATACCAGGAGGAGAAGTAAAAATGTACTTTTTTAAAAGAGCCATTCGATTTCAGTGGTTTGATTGGGAGTAGGATTTGGGTGTAGTGATTCGATTTGGGTCTTGCCCGCCCTAGCAAATGTGTGTGCGTGGCACCGTGTGGTCGCCCCGCAGTACTCACCCGGGAGCGGTGGTGGTCACGAGCGGCACGCGATGGCAGCCAAACTAATTCGGCGGCAAGTGCGGAGCGGAGTGGGCCGGGGTGCGCCCGCGGGGCTATCTAATCGGCCGTCCGCCGAAGAGGCGAAGAGGATTCCGGAGACGCGCCCGCTTATCGCGGACGCGCGGGTGGCGGCCGGCGACTACCTGGGAGCAGCTTGCGCCTAATGACGCAACAGAAGGACGCGTCGCTCCTTCAGGGCTTTGGCCGCTGTGAATAAGCACGTTTATTGGTTAGCGCTGCGTTCCGCGAGAAACGAGGCACCGACATGATGCCAGCAACGGGTAATCGAAGGGAATCTTCACCAACTGATAGCTGTTCACAAAGAGAATGTAAGGCAGTTTCAGCAGTAAGGCAGTTTAACCGGCAGGAAAGGCTAAGAAGAACACTAGATGCATAGCTAGATCGAATTCACTCCCTTCTTTAACTTTCTCACTAACGCTTACGCCATAGAGGAAAAGTTATGCAATAGTGCGCGGGAAAATGGCAAATTTCGGCAGAAAAACTCTCTATTATCCTTGATACCGAAAAATCGAATGACGGCAAAACGTCTGCCCGTCCGTCTGCCCGTCCGTCTGTCCGTCCGTCTGTCCGTCCGTCCGTCTGTCCGTCCGTCCGTCTGTTTCCCCACCCGTCTGTCCCGTCTGTCCGTCTCGTCTTGTCCGTCTGTCCGCCGTCTGTCCGTCCGTCTGTCCGTCCTTGTCCGTCCGTCTGTCCGTCTCGTCGCGTCTCGTCTGTCCGTCCGTCTGTTCGCGTCTGTCCCGTCTTTGTCCCCGTGACATGTCCGTCTCGTCCGTCTCGCCGTCTGTCCGTCTGTCCGTCTGTCCGTCTGTCCGTCTGCCGTCTGTCCGTCCTCGTCGTCCGTCTGTCCGTCTGTCCGTCTCGTCCGTCTGTCGTCCGTCTGTCCGTTCTCGTCCGTCTGTCCGTCTGTCTGTCCTCTGTCTGTCCGTCTGTCCGTCCGTCTGTCCGTCGCGTCCTGTCCGTCCGTACCGTGCTGTCGTCCGTCCTGTCGCGTCGTCGTCTGTCGTCCGTCTGTGTCCGTGCTGTCCGTCTGTCCGTCTGTTCGCGCTGTCCGTCTGTCGCGTCTGTCCGTCTGTCCGTCTCTGTCTGTCCGTCCGTTCTGTCCGTCCGTCCGTCTGTCCGTCCGTCTGTCCGTCCGTCTGTCCGTCCGTCTGTCCGTCCGTCTATCCGTCTGTCCTTCTGTCCGTCCATCCGTGAACAACGTTAGTGAGTAAAACCACTTAGCCGTTTTTTTTACATGAGTGAGTCTTCCTGAGAGAAAAAAAAACAAGTTAAATTGTAAGTCTAATGAATGAATATTTTGTGATATAGACACTGCTACTGTTATTAGTCCAGTAAGTTTAGTACATTTATACCTCCGGAGGTGGCGGTGTCCTTGTCTCGTAAGAGCGTGATATCGCGCATTGCAAGGAAAACGCTTTTCCCTAGCAAAGCACCGCCCCTGGCGGGACATTCTCCCGGCTGGTCTTCTGATGTGTGGTGATGTAAGTGTAAGTGTGTAAATGAGTATGTGTAAAGGAAGAAGATAGTGGAAGGAAGAGGAAAGAAAGAATGCACGCGTGTCCCGTTTGATAGAATACTACTCTGACAGTCGTCTGGTATTTGAAGTAGGAACCACGGAAAAATGATCAGAACTGCCGTCCGTTGGAATTCTCGCTCAGGTGGAAACTAGTGGTGCTAAAACAGCACGTACTCTCTCATCTGTATTTTTTTCTATTTTTGCTTGTTAAGTCCGACCGTTCTGCTAGAAGACATTACCTCACAATATGATTAGTGCTCTTCCGCCCTCGACATCGTAGTCATTTAAAATACAGATTAGACTTCAGAAGGTCGTGGTCTTTGAAACTCATAATTACCCCAAAGTTAAGAATGGTTTGACCATGTTTGGGATGTGGTAACTATGTTACAGCTCTTTTCATCACATATAAACGGCCAACAGTCTTCGACGTGCGATGCGGCTAAATTGTTGGCGGCCTGCAAATTAAATACTTATGACCGAGGGGCAACAAAGCTTTAGGACATAGGGCCCGAAGGTTTTTGGTCGCCCGCGATCATTAGAAACACTTAATGTCCATGGTAGAACATACAAGTTTTTATTTTTTACATACATTTTATTATTTATATTTATGTACTTACTAAATAGCTATGTGTTAACTTTGTCTCTTCATATTTATCTCCCATTATTGACTTTCATAATTCAGCGGAAAAGGTGGCTCAGGGCATCATACAATGTTGGCAGGCAGGAAAGAGTTACCAGAATTCTCCGAACTTCTTCGGGATACTAGTGAGACACCCAAGGCGTGTACACAGAATAGTTTTAAGGGGAAGGTCGACTGGTCGATGAGGCAGGACCAGTCAAAACAGCATGTCTACTGCAGTTCATAACGGTTATTTTGTATTCATAAGTTATCCACATTTTTAAAAAATCTATGCGATTCTCTAGTGTTTCATCGAAAGGAAACGGATCTTTTGTTACAAAACGGTTGAAGGCCACTGGCTTAAACCATTCTAAATCCCCCTTTTTTGATCATTTAGATGATAGAATTCTGAAATAGGAATTTCGAAAATCTTGGTAAGGTAGCATGGTCAATTCATTGATTGTTTTCGGGATTGTCATCTGTCACGTTAGTAGTTAGTAAATACTGACTCCGGCCGCGGAAGCCTACGCTCTCAATTAGTAAAAGATTTTTCTCGTGAGCTGGCGGTGACTACTTTCTCGCTGGAAGGTGGCATCTGACGCCTACCGACACGATTTTTCGGGCGATTTCCGCCTCAAGGTATCTGCCTTCAGTGAGTCACCGCCCTCCCGGAACAAGCTGTATTCTCCCGAATGGCCATTACATGCATTGTATACAGCAAGTTTGTATGGGGTGCAGTGTGTGTGTGTGTGTGTGTGTGTGTGTGTGTGTGTGTGTGTGTGTGTGTGTGTGTGTGTGTAAGGGAAGAGGATAGGTCTAGGAAGAGAAAGGGGAGATAGCGCACGGTGCTTGCCCCGTTTGTGAGAATATTGCTTCATCAGGTGTTGATCGGAAAAGTACCTATCAGAATAATCAACCGTTAGACTTGTTCTCCTGACAGCACGCGTCGGAATTCGACCTTCCTATCTAGTGTTGTAAATCAGCTTCATCGGACTGCGTCCTTCCGATAAAAGTACGTTCAGAGACAGCGGCAGTACATCATGCCGAGACGAGCTTACGGGCTTCTTAGATCCGAATTTGGAGGAAGCCGGTGTGAATACAAGTGTAAGCGTTTGGTTTGAAGTTTGAGCGATGTTCTTTACTGATCCTTGCGGGTTACTCTCCAAGCTACAAATATAAGAAATCAAGAGGTCGTGCGAAGTCCATAAAATGTGATCACGGCTCGGAAAATAATAAGTGTAACAAAAAAATAAAAAAATCTTAACATAATTTTTTCTTTTGCGTATCCATTCATATGTTAAATTAAAATGTCATGTCTGTCGACGTATTTTTTTTGTATTTTTTCAAACGTTCATTTTCGGATCTTTCTATTCTCTGATGCTTGTTCTGAGGATCCCACAACAACGTAGATTTGTGTATTTTTTCTGCTCAAATGTTAGAGAGGCAAAGAAAATTTTAATTGCCTTTTCACAACATGTTGTGCAAAGAATGCGAAAAGCGCCCTTTTTTTATTCGTTCTGTGATCTCGGCCACTTACGTTCACAATCCATCTCAAACATCACAGGTGGGAAACGATTTTCTGATTTTTCAGATATTTTCAGGTTCTTTTATGCAATAAATTGACAAGTCAAACGTAGAATGTGGTAATTTAGTGGATTTTATAGTAGTGTAGAATGAATTAATGCATCTACGCAGATAGGGAATCGAACCCGCTACTCTCCGAGTTCTGAAACATCACTTTGACAGTGAGCCGTCCATTCGATATTCTAACACTCATCTTATAACAACACATTTCATATTAACGAAATTTGAAAGCAATATTACCTATAAAAAGTAATGTCAATTCAATTTCATGGATAGGAATCACGGAACACTTTTACTTTTCCACTACTATTATTCACCTCTCATTGGACGTTAAAAATATTTTACACGCTTCTCAGTAAAATAAATTTAATTTTAATTTGTGTGTTTAGGGAACGTAGTTTTGAAAATCCTTTTTTGATTTTAAAAATCCGCATTTTTGACGCGCAATATTACATTTCCATGACAGTACAATTAATTTTAATATAAATTTACAATTTCAATGACGGTTACATTCAATTTAAAAATGTTTTGCTTATATTTAATCTCTACCTCACCATTCACGAGTTCAAAGTGAAAATTTCTTATATCTATTGTTTAAAATGATACTAATATATAAGACAACAGTGCTCACTAATTCCCTATGAAGTTTTCAAAGCGACCTAAAATAACCGATTTAGTAAACTAAAATTTTATTTTTGTCATTGATTTGTAGTCGAGTAGTTATTTCACTTGGATGTTATGATCGGACTTTTTAATATAAGCATTTATCAGCGAGTAGCACAATTAGGGACTTTCGGAGTTAATTTGACATCGATATTACAGGGAGACTGATAAAAAACAGCCGCATCTTAACAGCTTGTTAGATATCACTCATCGATCTCGTATTTTAGTGTCCTCCTTAGCCAACACCGATGGGATAGGCAACCCGTTTAACAACAGCACACGGCGGGTTGCATTCCCCCTCCCGCCGAGATCCCTGAAATTTCTAAGGACTTGTCAGTAATATAATGTTCAACTCTGAATTCTGAAAGATGTCCAACAATTAATTAACATGTCCCAAGCCAAATGAATACAGAAGTATGACATTTCACAAATATAATATAAAAAATACGAAAATAGACTTTCCAATTTCGTCCACAGGGGGACTTTTTGTCGGGCAGTCTACCTTACGCTTCAAGGCCTTTGAAGTACAACCTCATCCACAGGAACGGAATTTTCGTTGAGCTGACTACCTTACGCTTCAAGGCCTTTGAAGTGCAACCTCATCCACAGGAAAGGAATTTTCGTTGAGCTGACTACCTTACGCTTCAAGGACTTTGAAGTGCAACCCCATATATAGGAACGAACGTTTCGTCGGGCAGTCTATCTTATTCTGCAAGGCCTTTCAAGAGTGGGTACTACTGTGCGTCCGTGACGGCGATGGCTGCTTATCGGAAGATTCGTCGCCGATAAGCACTTACACCCACGGAACATCGCCGCGGCACGTACACTGCAGCGATGCTCTCGAACTTTCAAAAATAGCCATCAGTTCACCTTTGCTCGTCTGGTGGTTGCACATGGACTCTCTCGTAGAAGGTACTTGCCTGTTTAGAAATGTAGATAAGGTGATATCGTCACTGCTCAAGAAGTAAGACAAATCTCAAAAATGTAATTTAAGTTAAATGAAGAAACTGTGTGGATTTGGTGGTTTTGGCACTGTGACTTAGAGCACAGATGGGCAGACGGAGGACGGATAAACCATCAAACGATTTTTGCCATCAAACGATTTGTCGGTGCCCAATATCCACAAAGTAATGAATTCTGACTACGCAAAGTGTTAGAGACGTAAGTTGCTACATATAGGAACAAGATTTATCCACTTTTTCTTCACCAAAATTCGGCGATAAGAGTTTTCTACCGAACAATTGTCAATTGGCGCCGCACGATTACAATATTTTTTTTCATTATTATTTACGTAGTAAATGAAGTAAAAAACTAGTGACGCAAAAGACTTGCACAGATATTGTACCCCCGCGGAATTGCACAGACTTGTGTTAATTGATTGATTGGTTGATTAGTTTCCTAATCGACTTGTGAGATCATTATTCCCGTAAGTGCCGTGCACGTTTTATGGCGACCTTCCTCCACTGGATGGAGGGATCCGGCGCTGCCCTCCTCGTCGGCTGGCGGGTTTTTCCCAACCAGGTATCTACACCCGCCGATCACCGCCCCAGCCGGGACAAGCTCTTAAGCTACCGACCGGTCTCGCAGCAGATGTGGCGCTGTAGTGCTCTCCTCCGGGTAGCGATTAAATTAAACCCTGCTTTGTAGTTAATGTTGAACATCCTGCCGCCATCGCGTCGCGAACCCTAGGACTTCGCGGTCAGTAGCACTAAGAGTGAAATTAATTTATTTCCTGAGTTACCTAAGCTAGTTTAATGGTTTGAGCATGTTATATCTGTAATAATTTTCTTTTTAATTACCCAATCTAAGTCAATGTCCTTAAGAAAATAGGAAATATCTTTAAATGCATCGTATTAACAATGAAATCCGTCGGGCTATGATCACAATGAGACTTTAACAACATTGAGTATGAAAGTAGTCGTGTAATTTGGTTCTAAGGACAATGTTACTTAATTAATCTTCTTTAAAACTCAGATTGAGTTTAAGCTGAAATTTAATAATAATAATAATAATAATAATAATAATAATAATAATAATAATAATAATAATAATAATATTCCATAGGGCTCTTCCGCATAACCACTGCTCTTCGCCTAACCAATTTTAGTGACTACGTGAATCGCTTAATATATTTAAAAATGTAATATTTTACAAAACTATATGGTATGTTATGATGATATGTCGTTAGCAGTGTTTGCAGAAGTGAAATCTCCCTAACATTTTTTGCTAAACCTTGCATAAAAGGGACCCCAAGGAATATGCACATCGGTTTCAGCGAGAACAAAGTGCGTGATTATTTTACAGAGGAAAAATTGCAAGACCAAGGAGACAAACGAAACTGTAATTTTACGTTTAACAATATTCAGCACTGTATTTGACGTACATTTGTAGCACTCAGTCAAGTAGCTACTTGACTGGTGTTTGATTGGCTCCGACATCATTGAAACACGATATATTTAAGCACGCATTTTAAACATTATTAAAACATATAGTATCAAAACCCACATACGAGGCGCGGAAGAATCATGGTTCTAAAATTTGGCAAAGAGTACAGAAAACAGATGTAGGTAAATACTCATTTGTAAACAGAGCAATACAAAATTGGCACGAATTGCCTGAAACAGTGCTGGAGACTATCCCTCAGAATGTCGAATTAGATTAAATAAATTGTAATAAATTTTAAAATATGTTAGCATTATTTTTGGAATTATTATAGTTATTATATGTCAGCTTTAGCATGATAGGTTTAATATACTAATCTTGTAAAATTGTATTAAGTAATAGGTAAATATTGTAATGTTCCTTTGATTGTTTGTGTTGTGTTTATGCAGTAACTACTTTGAAAATGCTCTATACATTCCTAATGCTACTTAGAAATATTCTATACATTTCCAAGTAGCAAAATAAGTGTTATATTCCATTCCATTTTATTCCATTCAATTTCATTCTATTCCATTCTATTTCATTCTATTCCATTCTATTCCATTCTATTTCATTGTATTCCATTCTATTCCATTCTATTTCATTGTATTCCATTCTATTTCATTCTATTTCATTGTATTCCATTCTATTTCATTCTCTTCCATTCTATTCCATTCTATTCCATTCTGTTTCATTCTATTCCATTCTATTCCATTCTATTTCATTGTATTTCACTCTATTCCATTCTATTTCGTGAGGGGCACACCAAGGAACTCGCTCACTCGTAACTACGTAGCACTATCACACATGGCATTCAAGGCGAAGGATTATTTACTAAGAGTGACAATACGACAAAATAGCGAAAAACACAAAATTCCGGGTCCAAATTCCCATACTGTTCTCCGGAGCACCAGTTTTCTCCTCCCGCATGCGCTCCGGTTGGCGGCCGCTCGCCTCCTCGTCCCCTGCAGGCAGAGAGACCCAGCGCCGAAGGGGGAGGGGTGGGTGGCAGGTGGCGGAAGGAAGGGAGCGAGCGAGGGAGTCAGTGGTGTCCAGCCAGCCCGCCCCCTTCTCGCAGTGACGTCGTGGAAGTAAGCACAAAGACAAAAATTATTTACAAGTTTTATTTACGAAGTGAACAAATGAATTGAACCCGTACACATTTTCCGGTATTTCCCGACCGCCACCCGCGATCGTACCGCTCAATGGATACACCACATTTACAAGAGAGGCCCAACCTCCAGTGCACGCTCCTACCGCGCCACTCAGGTGACCTTCGTTAACCGTGCAACGCACAAATGCGCACCAGCCTGGGCGTGGATTTTGGGCAAAGGTTTACGAGAAGAAGAAAAAACCGACGTGAGCGAGTCGGTCAAATTTATACCCGCCCCCACCTCACTACCGTTGAGCGTGGGAGGGAAGCTTACTGTCACGTGACTCTTGCCGCAGAGCAAGCCGGCGTCCACCTGACTCTAAACATATCGGCCACCCCCAACGCCGTGGCTACTAGGTGGCTCTCAGGTATGCGAGGCTTCAACGTCCTCCTCCCACGCAGGGCAGCCAACGTGACGCTACGAATGCCAAGCGGATTCACGGAGGGCGACGCTGTCTGGCGCCTCGCGCCCTCTGGCGGCGCTGGCGGGAACTGCCTCATTTGAGAAAACCCGCGGCAGAATTAATTCTTTTTTTTTAAAGTAGGGCAAGCGGAATTCGTAATATAGCCCATAATACTGTAATGGACCACGGTGACGGTCGCAGTGAGTCGCACTATCATAGGGGTGCCGTCACACTTAAGGTGCGACGGTAATTTCCAGATACCCGGGGCGTGCGCTAAATTTATTTATGTGGGTGCCAAGCGTATGCGTACCTGAATCTGGGCGCCGGCGTCGAGACATCAGCAGGAGTGGGCGCCCTGGGTCGGAGGTTGCATTTACTAACTAACTACTTAAATAATACATATTTTCCTAGTAAAATCTCCCGACCAAAACGACGGTGTTATGTGTTATGTGAAACTATGTGTTAACAAGACGTTTAGCTCTAAATTCCATAACTAGCTTTTCTGGTATTGTTTTATTGAACAATGCTGTCATAAAAATGAAAATAAAAATTTGAATTCGACGCCAACTTTAAACCGGCTCATATCAACAAATAAAATAAGTACATATTGTCAAAAAATCGAATACTGCTTTTGAATTTACTATGTAGCTTTAATTAAAAATTGTACGATCATATAATGACGTTAAAACCTCATTTATGACATATTGTCTCACAACTTAACAAAAGGATTAAATGAATACTTTAATTCTAGATAAATTTCTGTAGTGAAAGAGATATATTTCCCATATTGTATTCTCAACACGAGTAGGTCTAGTTTTCTCCAGTAAAAAGTGTGATAAAAACACTTTATCAGACGATATCACGCCTTATCTTGGTAATAAAGTTCAGTGTGGTGTCTTCATTCTGTGAATCTATGTTATCAAAATTGTATGTAATCTCATAATCATTTGGCAATGAAACGAACATTTGCTGTGAAACTACGCATCTATATTTCTGAGTATGATCAAAATAATGTTCATTAGGTAATAAAGTAATTTTGTAAATATTAGCACGTCCTTAATTAAGAAATCCGATTTGAACGCACAAAAGTTTGCGACTATATCATTATTTATGTTTTTAAATGAAATTTGAAACGAACACCTATGAAAACTAGCGTGTTGTTTGAAATTCAATTTTGCATTTCTAAATTTTTCGGGTGCCTAATACCTTAATTGAAATGATACTTCCATAATACCAAAGGAGACTAAACGTCGTAGAATTTTCCAAAAACAACAAACAAACCTTTTAGGAAATCGTTTGAAACATTTGTGGTCACAAGCGAGTTACATTGTAAAATATATCTGTACCTGTAGCTAGTAATGACGTGACAATTATTTCATAACTATGCTTCTAAAAATTGCACATACTTTCTCGTTTCTTATTTTTCAATTATTTTGAGTCGAGGTTAAATTTTCGGCTTTGCCTCACGTTGACCCGTTAAAGAATTAACGCCTTACACAGCTTTTGAACCAACAGCTTTTGTGTCGACGGACTTTTGCTTATCTACACCATTCCCCCAAGAGACCGACTCACTTAACCATACTTTCATAAACATGTACGGTAATGTGAACAGAATAATTTAATAAAAATAATATTACTGAAACTCACTTTTTTCTTACATAGCCTACAATATGCTTTGTAACATTGAATCTGTGCATCTTAATGACATTAAAGAACGTTTTTTATAACAACAATGTAAACAGTGTTACTTTGGTTTAAAATATTTTAACATTGCTCTCACTAATAAAATTATCTCTTACTACTGAAAATTAAATAGTGTTATACAAAATGTAAAAGATGCTTAAATATCATCTCATTCATCACAATGTTTTTTCTGTAATATTTGTAGTAAGGAATTGTGTTTTAGCAAATCCATGTTTTTAAAAATTTAAATTAAGCGTTTTGGTCTCATAATTTTTTTAATTGCGATGCTACTTTGAGAATAGTATAGAATAGAAATATGTTTCTATTGAAAGTCTTGAGAATAAATTTGAAGGTGGTTATGGGAAAATATCTTTTGAGCATTTCTAAAAATACACAATTTTGATCTCACATATTTACACACAAATTTTCGAGAGTTTTAAAGAAAGAATATTTAAAGGATTTGTTCTTACAAATTCTTTAAATAATAAAAACATAATTTGTGCAAAATTTTAAGGATATGATAGATATTTCATAGAATACCTTTGTAATTTTTGAAAAATGAAATTTTAAAAAATCTCTTATCATATAATTTATGCATATAACATATTCATTGGATTCTAAGCACTCAAAAGGTTAAAGTAAAAATTTAAAGCGTATTTATCAAATCTTGTTTAGATTTTAAATCCCCCTTTTCACACGAAAAATCAGACAATTATGGAAAAAAATGTGACCATGAAACCAGCTATTCAGCGGTTTGTATTATTCATTACGATGTATTAATTTATGATCCAACATTGACCAAACAGATTGCATTGGGGAAAATATATCCATCTTCAATAATATAGCTCTATAATAGAGTGCAAAAAATGTACCCTTGCGATTTTCGAAAATTTAATGTTTTAATGAAATCGGAATTATTTTATTTTTATAATAATTTGATAAGAGTTTGGTCACACTTCAAAAAATCGATTCCTTTTTAAGGAAATTTTGAAAGTTTCCCAGAGTCGTCATAAGAGGTACTTCCAAAATTTAAAAAAAATTGAAATTCATAGGGTTCGCAGCGTAAAAATCTCAAGGGAACTAGATCAATGGGGTAAATTTCATTTGAGGCAAAATCCGATGAATACTTTGGACGCTAGTGTTGATCACAGACGAACAGACAGCCGTTTTGAAAAACAACAACCAGAAGTTTTGGTACAAGGAGTCATAAACCACACATTTCCATTAAAGTTGGAAATGTATTTTTCTTATTACTTAACTTTCTTTGTATGATCTATATGATCCCTACATTCTACGTATGCGAGAAAGTTAAATTCATTATTGTAACTGATTAGCAGTCATTTTCCTTTTTCGGCAGTCGCTAGATAAGTGCTGTGTGTGTTCGTGTTTGGGGTGCTTTTGTTCGTACACGGTTGCACACTCTTCGCACACCTAATCTTAAAATACTTATATGTTATGAAAATATATTTTTGGTTTAGTGTCATTCAATAATTGAGATATTTCTGCAATAGTAATGTATAAAATCATATTTGAAAGCAAAGAGCGTCCGTCAAATGGTCTCTTTTGCGTTTATTTGCAGGCCAGGCAGTGCACTGATGTGTGACGTCACGCGTATGTACGTTTAACATTGAACAGCAGGAGTCATCCGATGGTATCAGGTTAAAATGTTCATTTGTGAATGTCCACTGACATAATCGCCCATTGCAAAAATCTCTGAAGACAGAAACGTCTACTGATATAAGTGTCCAAAACAAAATGTTCAAGGGACAAAATTGTCCAATTTTTTGAAACAATAAATACCAGTAGATACATTGTAATGCAAAATAGCATCATAGATGTTACTTGGCAAATCATTAATTCATTATATTTTATATTTTATCCTTACTAAACATCAAAATTAAAAAGTTAAATCATTTGTTATTACTCACGCAACTTTTCGTGAATGATGACCTTACTTCCCCTTCTTTGGCACAATAAACAGTTGAAGGCTAAATCGAGCAGCAAGCACTAATGACATTCCAAACACTGACCCGAAATAGAAACTATTTTAGGTTGATGATAAGAAATTCTGTCCGCGAGTTTCTCCAAAAAAATCTAAAGAAATTACCGAAGCAGCTGAAGCTCCATCACAGAACTTATCTCGAATCCCCGAAAAAGTTAGAACGCAAATTATTGAGAAAGTTACCAATCCAAACCAAAGTTACAGACGATTTGCCGTCATTTGATTTTTCGGTATCAAGGACCCACAAAACATGGATTCTGACTACACCACGTAATAGAGGATTTTTTTCTAAATTTAGAAATTGGATTTATCTATTTTGCTAGGGCCCTGTAATAAGAGTTTTCCTGCCGAAAATTCACCGTTTTACGCGCAGAATTACAGAAATTTCTCTTTATTGCGAAAGCAGCAGAAGGTGCGTGATGAGGGTGAGGAATAGAAAGAGCGAAAGGGTGTGGTTGGGTGGGGCGAGAGGTGACAGGATGGCGCCGTTGTCTAGTCGAATAGAGCGAGCGGGGGAGATGGGCGAAACAAGCTCGAAACACTGCTTAGTAGCTTGCTTGGTAGATGATAGTGATAAATAAAATTTCGTTCAATACCGAGTATTCAGCTATTTATATAATAAAACGTTAATGTATATTCATGAAATTATGAGATACAAACCAAGGCGTTAAAGTTTGACAAAGTTGTCTACGTAATAATTGACATGTGGTACCGCAGAGGAAGGCTAAAAAAGAAAGAAAAAATACTGTCGAAATAAATCCCTCAGAAAGAGAGAAGCCATTTTCAACTAACGAAAGTAAAGACTGTGAACCTTTAAAATTCCCGTATTTTTAACGTGATATATTTTGTTTTGTATAGTTTCTAAATGAATAATATTATATTCAGTACTGCAGAACACATTTGGATGTATTAATCAATCATCTGAGATGTTCCACTTATATTTTTTCTGATCTAAAATGTTTGGAGAAATTGAGTTTCTTCCATCATGTCCAACACTCTGAAACTGTATATTATAATAAGGAAACTATTCGCATTGAGCAATACAAAACTTATACCTGAAGAAATTCGAATTAATTTAATGAATATTATCATCATTTTAATTTTAACAATTCATTTTCGTCCTTTATTTCTATTTCTTTTCAATGTTTACACAAGTGATATTTTACATACAAATATAAAAAACAAAAAAAACGTCTTGGCCTTGATTTTTTCTGAATGAAACTTTTAAAACTATTCATACTTATGTACAAAGACTGTCATGAAAACTAAAAAAATCGGAGCAGAGAGCAGAATTCTCATTCTATATGTCATTCCATCCGACTACTTAGCTTGTATGAACTTATCTGGAGAGCTGCCTGCATGTCAGGAAAGTGCATTAATCGTATTTTGAGTTGAGCCACTATTGCAGCCCATGAGTGACATTTTAAAAAAATCAGTTGTGAGAAGTTCAGCTTCGATTTTCCCTAATCCGAAATGTTTGGTGACCCTGTTTCTTTCGTCTTGTCCTGCACACTGAAATTATAGATTGGAATGTCGAAACGATTCGCATTCACTTCGTGACACACATGTTATAAAGAAATTTTAATAAACTAGTGAAAATTAAAACACATTTTAATTTTTTATTTCTCATTCTGGTCAATGATTACACAAGTGTACTTTCAAATACAAAAAAGCTTTAAAAACAAAAACAAACACATCTTGGCTGTGATTATTTTTGAATAAAATTTTTAAAAATATTCACACTTATGTACAAAGACTGGCATGAAAACTAAAATGAAATATAAATACATCTCGCATTAAGACGAAGTGCAGTGCAGTCCTGTCTGCTGAATCCACACGCCCTTCAGACACGTACTATACCACGTGGGCGTTGCCTCCAAGATTGAGTGGAAGACGCGTATTTCCAGTCCTCTTTTTTATCACCACCATATGCACAGAATTTCTGAGAAACAATATGAGGGTTTTGCAAGAAATTTACTCTTGGAATAAAACGTTTAATAAGTTGCCTTTGAAAATTTCTCATGAAGAAAACGAACTCATTTACAAAATTAATCGAAAAATAAAACCGAATCTTTTGATAACTGTTTATGAATAAAGAAGTCGATTTATTAAATGCGGTTTTGTTTGTTATTGAGATGTGAGTTTTTTATTCCGTTGTTGTTGTTGGATGAATGCGTGCTAGGATATCGCCTTAGGCGCGCTCTGTCCGTTGCTTCGGCCCACTGCGCTAAAGACGAGGGACTAACGGAAGTAGCGCAGCACGGCGGCGCACAGAAGAACCAGGCCGGTGGCGAGGGATGCGGCGGACGCGCTGGCGCGGGTCAACCCCTCAGTTATCTTCTCTCCATTCGCCTCGCGCCATTTCACGTTGGTCTCCACTGTGTCCAAGCAGCTCTTGTACGGGGACTCGCACTGGCTGCTGCTGCACCCGATAGCATTCTGCAACTGCAACACCACAACCAAAGCACATGTTAGCGCTAGTCGCTTGGAAGGTGCACGGAAACAATGTATAGCTTATTTTTGAACGTCGAATTTCATCTATTACCAGCCTCTTCTACACAAGTGATTCTGCTACATGTTGCAAACTTCAAGCGATCTTCACAAAAGTGGGTCGCAGATGTTTGCAAGTGAACAAATAAATTCAAAATGAACACGAGATGGAAAATGTCAAGTAACTAAGGCATGCAAGTAAAATATTCCTGTTGTTTGTAATACATGTGTAATCACTCGTTCATATTAACAGGTTTATAGTTAATATCTGAAAAATAATAAAATCAACGCTCATCTGTCTTCAATTGTTATTATGTATTTTTCTATACCAACTAGATTGTGTAGTTGGTCTGGGCCTTTTTGTTGTGCGAGTTGCAATTAACGTATCAAAAGCAGTCAACGTTTCTTGATGTTATTTTCAGCGAAGCATATACGGAGAGCTTTTGTATTCATGAATGAGTGTTTTTCAAGTTTAGAGTAATGTCTAGCCATTATTTAGACTAGCGTGTCCCTTTACAAAAATTAGTTGTTTTTTTTAGCATTACTTTTTTAAGTATAGGCGGATTCCATGCTATAGTCAAGTATGCACAAGATACATGTTCAGACTTAGGAAAATATAAAACATTTTATTTGTACTGTCAGAATGATGTTTAATTCTGTTTAAAAAGGTTAAAGATTGTATTGTTGAAGAATTTCAATACATCCTTCATTTCCAGAGCCTTAGATGATAAGTATTAAACGTCTTGAAATAAAATTTGAGAATGAAGTCGATTTTCCTGCCACCTCTATACAAATGTCCTGCTACGTCTTATGTATTTTGTAAAAATTGCAATAAGCTATAATTTTCGTTTCAATTTGACTATTAGTCCAGCAAAATATCGTGTTCTTATGTAGAGAACGACGTGGTTATCATGGTGCTTATTATTGTACAATAATGTGTTAATGTTTGACTTTATATAATAAAATTGAATAAATATATTTCAACGTACATGTCGAAATTTCATACTTCAAAAATTGAGAACGTGATAGTGGGAATAGATTCAAAGCTAAGGAGGATGAAAAAAAACAACTTCATTTCAACTCACCTTTTGCTTCCCCTCGGGAGTGTTCACGTAGCCTGCCAGTCCATTTAGAAGAGACTTCATTCTATCCTCGCCATATCTACGAAGAAAAAAGGTACATAGTATGAAAGAAGGTTCAGAATTTCTCTTCCAAACCTGAAAAAAGAATGCGAAAGACAATATGACCCCTATTAAAGGTAACCTGTATATTATTCGGCATTTCGTTGCTTGAAGCTGCACATTAATTAGTTTTTCTTATTACAACGCAAAGGAGAGAAAATTTTGAATTCTACTTCATTTCACAGAATCGGAAAAATGTTACTTGAGATACTCGACAATAAACTCCCAAAAATGAAAATATTTCTGAGAAAACGTCCATTCAAGTCACAAATAATGTTATTTGTAACACAAAACTATCATCAAAATCTGTAGAATTATGAAGAATTGTGCCTAAAAGTGCCAAGAAATATTGCCATTCGCTTTTCTCGACCAAATCATTTTTACGTAGTAAGGAAATTAACAATAAGTAATTTTTGTGTCTTTCTTAATTTCTTCACATTTCTCTGTAATTGATTTGTTTACCTTCCAACTTTGATTTTGAAGCAATGTTTCAACAGCGAGGAGGGTGCCTGTTGATTTTCAAGTTCCTTCTTTTAACATTTCATTTCCTGTTGATTTTCATTTCCACATTGTTGACTCTAAACTGTTAATTAATTTTTATGTCTATTTCATTCATGTCTGTGACCAATGCTAAGCAAGAATAAATTCAAATTACACCAATCCAAAATGTCTATCGCTATATGATTAGCACTTACTCTACCTTCTGCATTCCACTGTAATCACTTTGTTTACCTTTTTAAGATAAAGATAGGAATTGTTTTAGATCTAGAATAGCTTGTGAGCATCAATATAATTTTAAAAAATGTGTCGTTTTGGTAATATTGAAACTATTAAATAGAATCTATTATTAAATATTCAGTACCGTAAAACAGGAAAAAAAAAACAGAGAAATCGTGTGGAAGCAATTTCAAAAATTTTGTGAAGAAAGGAAATACAAATGGATAGCACAGACTACCAATGAAGGAATACTCACATTTTAAGCAATTAATATGCGAAGGTCAGATGGTGAAGAGTACAAAGAATATGCTGTCAAAACTATGTGGAACGTTACAATCAAATGCATAGAGAAAAAACTTTACACACGTGTGCAATACATTTCAAAATCTTTCACAGTATACCAAGACATGGGAAACGCAACTTCCTACAACTTTATCATTGTGTTTGTAATAAATGTTCTTGAATGTATCTTCGTTATAAAAGTCTTTTGAAAAATTTATAACTATAAATCGAAAAACATTTGGAGTCTTTTTCTGTATTAAACGTTTATTCATAATTTACTTTATTATAAGTTATTCCAGTATGCATTGATATCTCGGAGCTGAAAAACTTTTCACATATCCTGGTAGTAATTTTGAGAAATATTTATCTTTGTTGTAATTACTGTGATTTTAATTATCCATTCGATTCATGCCTTAGTTTGTGAAATAGTCACACTAAATATCATTTGAAGAACTGTGATATTACTTATGAAAAAATACGTCAATGTCTGTAGTTTCTACACTCATATTAGGATTTCTATCCGTTGTAACTTTAGTTTTTTTATTTATATAATACTTATTATTATACAATTTGAATAAAGTTATTGTTTCTAAAGTCCTCTTAAAATGAATGATGTTGCAATATAATTTTTTTGTTTAGTTAACCAAATTCGCTCATTAATTCCATGACAAATTGTTGATTATCTCCATGTTAATGGTATGAGTACAATTAAACTACACACCTTTCAGAATTCAGAAAAGGATCCAAATCGTTTAAGTAAGAAACTATAACACATACGTAACCAAGGTATTTGCAGTCGGCATGAAACTTGAGCAAAAATGTGCATCACAGTTTTCGCACCTACAGCTGCATATAAACAGCGAATGAATAGAACTAAATAGGGAAAATATACATTTAGTTATCTGCCTTAGAAAACAACACAAAATATTAACGTGAATAAATTAAATGTTTTACTTGTAAAACATTTGGTCTTATAATTACCAGTAAAATGTGTAAACGTCTGTTGTGTTTACCTGTTCTAAAAAGTACGCTATCGCAAAACTCTCAGAAGTGGCCAGTTTTTTCCCGAATATTTATACATGTTGTATTCTCTCTCATATCTAACTTTATTTTTGGTGGGAAGTAATGTTTTCAGACTTTGTCAGCTTCTAATATTTTATCCATAATATGTGCAGTACCTTCAATTTGCAAACATTTCATGGAAACAAAAACAATGCATGGCCAACTATAAAGCTATATTTTTCAAAAGCAATACTACGTCATGTAATGTATATCTTGGATGGTAAAGATGTGCTTGAATGTCTTTAAATTTTAATTATTCTTAAATGAAAACGAAAAATATTAAACGTATCTTGTGAATAAAGGGATGTAATAGCATTCGTGGTCTACAAGAAAACCCGCTCTTATCGTCGCTTGTTTCCTTTAACATAACAATCCCCCTCTTTATACATTCGTTTCGTTAATTACTATAAAGGCATCGCTGGGTTATGAAATCATCCTCTTGGTTGTGGTATAAAAATACTTTGGCTGGCACTGGGTTAAGAGGTGGAACGACAGTTTGAAATCCTTTTCTGCATTTATTGAGGAATGTGAGAAATTGGGCTCGTTGCGACTTACGATTTAGCCACTTCGTCTACTCCTTTTGCGGTGAGGAACTCGAGAGCTGCATCGGGCCCTCCATTTAGGTTGGCGTACACGGCGGAGAACACCAGGTATTTCTCGTGTTTAGGCACTTCATCCTGTAGCGATTTGTCCAGGTACCTGCAACAAAGGAACAGTGTTTGAGTCCAAAACTCATGTGTCATTGACGTGCTGCGATTCAATCAGATCAGATCTTTGGGGAGAAGACGATATCGGAATTCATAACGTAAAAAAATCTGTCATTGCAATAATATTTATTAAAGCACAGAACGTTTAGAACTGGGCATCTCCAAAAGATTATTAAAAATTCATGTAATATCTCGATAGGGTTTTTTGGGTCTCGAATACAAAAAGAATAAATAAAAATCGTGTTCAAGGTATTGATCAAGGATCAAAGATGTCAAAATCTTTGAAAACTCTTATGTGTGTTTTTGTTTTAAAGTGTGCGGTAACGCTGATACTAGTGTCGCTTTCGTGAAAAATCTGTGTTCTAAATCTAGATTGCTTTCCCTTCCACAGAAAATGGTAGACCCAAAACACAAATGCAATTTTCTGATACGACACTAGTGTAAGTTTTCTAACTGATAGGGCAAGTACCGTTGCCATATGTTATTCTTACAAATTCAAATGAATAAATTCACGCTTAAATAAAATTAATATAAAGAAATTCTGTCTCTTTACTGAACACTTGATATTTCAATGTCATTGACCTGTGATATTTGGCAAAGTGAACATTGTAAAAATCATTCAACGTATGAACCAATAAAACAGAAAATGAAATTTAAAAAAATAATAATAAAGGGAAGAAAATGACAAAAAGAATAGAAGAAATGCACATGAAAGGATAAGAAACAAATTTCGAGAAAAATAATATGTGAGGATAATAAAATAAACGAATGTTTTTTATAAAAATAGAAAATAAAAACCGTTTAAAAGAGTCAAAGAGGTATAAAATGGAAAACAATTGTTTTCATTAAAAGAAATTAAGAGAGTAAACGTACTTTAAATAAATATTAATTAATAGATATTAAGTAAATAAAGCGAAAGAAGAGAATAGAGAAGAGAAGGAAAAATGAAAAACAGAGGAAAGGAGGGATAGAAAGTAATTAGGTAGGTAACGAGAGAAAGAAAGGGAAAAGAGGGGCAGTAACATTAGAGGAGAGGAAAAGAGGTGGAATTGAGAAAGAAGAAAGAGAGTGGAGAGAAAATTATCGAAAGATGATATGAATAGGGAGTTAGAGCGAACAAAAGGGGACAGAGAGAAGAGCACAGCAAACAAAGCAAAACCGTTTATGAAAGGGAAGAGTAGACAAGAGAAGTCATTGATGACTCAGCCTCACGTTCTGAGTTTCGCGGCGTCGTTGACGCAGCCCAGGGCACTGGCTATGAGCTGTCGCCGGGTCATGTCCTTGAGAGCGTCCAGGTACTTCTGCCACAGGGCGTCCCACAGACTGGGAGAGTTCTTCAGGCCGTAGCAGTACGCAATGCTCTGCAAGTTCACGTTGACCCTGCCACAAGCAATCAACCGACAAGTTCCTCAGTTCGACATATTCCTTGGCATTTAAAAATCAATAAAGAACAAGCAGTATTTCTTACTCGACTGGTGGCGTTCCTTGGAGGTAATTCTTCAGTTTGGTTTCAGCCCAGTCCAAGCATGGCCCGTAGTTGCCGCCACATGCGACCGTCATCACGTTGACGTGGTGAGTGATTTGAACATTATTATTGGTTGGCAAATTGTCGGGCGTAAGCTTCCGGTAAGTATCTTCCACGACATTTCTGACGAAATTCTGCGGACAAAGAAATCGTGTTCCAAGCACATTAATTCACACAATGGGAGCAGTAAGGTAGTATGTTTGATTGATAAATCATGTAAAACTACCCCAAAAATACTTCAAATAAAAAATCAATTTCTGTTTCTTCAAAATAATAATAACAATGTATACCCTTACTGGCCAAATTTGTAAATAACATAAGTGTAAATTGGTACTTTCTTCGGGAAAACTTTCATTGTCATAGGTTTTATTTAAATTACTGAAGAACTTATACGAGAATCTTTTTATTTTATTATAATTTATTGTAATATTTTGACGAATTATTATGATGTTAAATGTGAAAAATGAATTTTCACTGGGAAATCAGAGGAGTAATTAATTAAAAAGTTCTGCGAAATTAATTGCAACCGACAAGTACTGACTTTTGCCTACAAGTTACGCTGTTAAAATCAAACACTATTTTATAATTCAGGTTAAATGTGTACAATGTGCAATGAAATGTATCACAGACAGAAAGAAAAGAACTGGAGCCGAAAGTATCTCTCTTGCGAAAATTTAAAATAATGGTAGGGGCTAGATTTAATATTCAACTTTGATTTTACAACTTTGTTAGTTACAAATAATTATTTTCGTGCCCCATCCTGCATTACGAAAACCCTTCACATCTACAAGCAGCTAATTTTTACCACAGATATAATACTAGAGCGACTGCCACGAAAACACTATCTTAAAAGGGCTAGTGAAGCCGCGTCACATTATTTTCACAGTGCTGTATCATTCAATTCAATCATTTATAATTTTGATAATTCCGTAGTATACGTACGTATATACGGAATAATATATGTTCTCAAATTTCGAATTAGCGGTAAAAGCAACTTTTTTTTGGAAACAGCTCCATATTTTCAAAGAAAATTGCCATTTATGACGACGTTTACTGTTCTTCAAAATTCTTAAATTTATATTTCCGTTCAACTATTAGGAAATCGAAAAATTAAGACAACTTTTAAAAAAATGTACCTTGGGGAGCGATATGTGGCAGCAAGCAAGAGAATGTGGCAAGTCCGAGTAGCAAACATAGACTAGAGGAAATAGAAAACTAATACGGGAAAGTCTGTGCCATACTGTAGCACCACTAGTTTCCATTTAAAAGTGAAAGTAGTTATCACTCGAGAGACGAAACCGGTGTTTTTAATTTAGTTAAATGCTTTTTTAAGCTTGAGGAAATTTTACACGCAGTAAGACTTTAACATGGGACCGCCGGCGTTACTTCTTCCCCGAAAAGCGACGCATGAAGACTGCTTTCACCCTTAAAAGCATACATCTGTTGTGCTTGAAACTGCGAACTTACACACTTTTTTTCGTTATTTCTTATGGCTCCTGTCCTTAATATTCTTCTCCTAAATAACACGAAAAAATGTTTTTAAACAGCAAAAGTTTTTTTCTGCGCCGAGACTCATACGCCGTTCGTGGTAACTCGCCATTCGCCATACTGCTACACGCCAGCAGTCGCTCGGACGTACTCGCTTTGGCCCACGCCTCAAATTCTAATTGCCTTTCCCATTATTCCCAACACGACAGTTTCGAAAATTCAGAAAGAGCAACAAATTAGAGTCTGCACTATTCTTTTTTAACATCCCTTGTTTTACCTCTAAACATTAAACACAAAATATGGAGCTCTTTATGAGAATATGTTTTTTTTATAAATTGCTTTAAAATCAAGTAGATGTTACGCAAAAACGACTGATTTTATGAAAAAAAATATCTATGACAATTTATACAGAGCTGTTTTTATGCCACGAAAAGTCACAGGAAACAGAAAGCGCGGCGAGGCGGGTGGAGGCCGCGATACGCACCCTGTAGACCGTTGTGTTGCCCATCATGCGCACCACGTGGCCGAGCGAATAGCGCAGCGCCGCCCACGGCTCAAAGGCCTCGTCGTGCTTGAGGAAGAGCAGGAAGTGGAACACGTCGTTGTAGTTCATGTTGCGCGGGTTGACGTCCCGCACCAGGCTCAGCGCGTTGTTGATGAGGGCGGCCCTGTCCAACGCCGCCACCTTCGACAGCTGGTCGTGATCGCTGAGCGCCGTTTTCAGGGCCTCCCACAGCTCCGGGGAGTAGTCGACGCGGTAGTAGCCTGCCAACACAACCACGCGACTGAGGACCTAGTGCCAATCTCTTTCGCGAAATCACTGGGACCTCTGCTACACGCAAAACTTATTCTTAGTTTCACAATGGTCCCATGGGTCAGAACCATTCAGAAACCAACTCTGTACGAGGCGCTCTTATTGAGTTGCACCAATGTACACTCTACTGGATACACTCGTTTCGCATACGAAGGTCCTTGTGCAAATTGAATTTCATGGAGAATTTTTTTTAATATACTGATGGTAACTGGCAAATAGATGCAAATTAAGAACAAAGACATATTTTATTGCTTGAAACGCATTGACTCTGATTGCAAATTATACCATCTGAAAATGAATGTTCCAGTTGGTATCATTTGCAAAAGGGTACAAATTTTCCGTCCAGAACTTTGTAAAACTTCATAATAAAAATGGTATTGTAAAAGATTCTCGAACCTGTACTTACAACTATTTTCACATTCTTTAAGAAATGTACGGAAGTATTTGTAAATATAACATAAACGCAATACTGCTCTATTCTTTTGTTTTCTCAAAAATTACAAAAATGTAATATTTGTACTTGTCTCCCATGTTGTAAATATTTATGTTATCGGCAATTTGTTCACGTTATTGTATTTATGAGTGCATGTGCTTTAAATAAATTCATATACAGTTTCTAGAAATATCAACATATTTCTGTGAAAACTAGCTAGCTAGAAAATTCAGCATAATCAGAAACGCCCATATTCTCAAATATGGCTCAAATGTTTTTCCTCAAATATTTTGAATCGCTAGTGATAATTGCATTTTTTAGTATGGCGTAAAGTTCATTACACAAATGTAGTTTTTTAAAGAACTTTCATGCCGGTAATATGAACATTTACAGCAATTTGTAAACACAAATTTATTAAGTGCTTCAAATTACTTCTAATGAACTTTTTCGATTTCTCATACATTTTCTGTGAAAAAGTGCTTCAAATTTCGAATTTACTTTAGTACTCAAGTGCCAGTTTTTTAAACACGGCTCCAATTTTTTTTTAAAGACAATGGCCATATAGGACGAGGTTTTACTGTTCTTTAATATTCTTAAAATAATACTTCCGTTATACTGTAAGGAAACCGGGAAATTAAGAAAATTTCCAAAACAGTTTATTTTTGGCGGCAATAGATGGCAGCAGGCAAGAGCTTGTGGCAAGTTCGAATACCTAGCCGAAACGAAAGGAAATGGAAAACTAATACGCGAAAGTCTGTGTGCACCAATCTGTAGCACCACTTGTTAGTGTCGTGTTGTTTTTACTTTTCCGTATACATACGTAAATACGGTGTAATAAGGAAAGCAGTGTAGGGAAAGTTTTGTAGTGCTGCGGAAAATCTATTTATCGAAATTTCACCGGAAATTCACGTTTTGGTTGTCCTGATAACGAAAAGGTGTGGGTTTTTTTCAAACTGTGTGTCTGGGGTATGTGAATAACACTAGCTCCTAAAGCATCCGTATGATTTTTTCCAAATTGAAGAAACCCCTGTCCATTTGGTCTGAGTCAAAGGTCTGCGGTTTTGAAAATCATTAGTTTTTGTGGGTACTTTACATGAAGCCCGCCGGACATTTTCAATATTTTTTCAAAATGCTTCCAATGTTTTTCTTTAAATTTATTCAAAGAATACAGTAAACTTCACATATAAATTTAACATAGGTACGGTTTTTACGGTTAATTCTATATTTTAAAGAAGTTCGAAAGTTTGAAGTTTTTTCGTGGTCATCGTACAACCACAAAATTAAAGATAGACAGTTTTCATTGAAATGAAATTTGTTATATTAATTTTTTCTTTCTTTAAGGTCTTGTGCATTTTGTGATAATTTTAGTAGTTTTCACGCAATATTGCGAGCAATTTTTGCAGATTTAAAGAAATTACAAGAACAAATTTTCTCAAAAACGACTCCAAATGTATTTCAACTTTTGGTAGCGATTATGTTAAACACAATGTATATGATGACATAAAAGCCATATTGCTCTATTCTTTCGTTTTTAAAAACTACAAAAATTTTTTTTATTGGCTTGTCCCTAACGTCGTTAATATTTATACTGCTATTTGTTCAAATTATTATATTACCGAGCACAAGAGCACTAAATAATGTATAAAGTTTCTCAAAACTTAGCTCAAACGTCCGCAGTTTCAGAAACGCTCAAACACCGTTTTCTCAAAATCGGCTCTAACTTTTTTCTCAAAAGTTTTCGAAAGCTCGTGCTAATTTCACTCTTTGATATAACGTTAAGTTCATTTCGTAATTTTTCCTTTTTTAAATAATTTTACAAATTAATTTTTTGAAAGATCTTTCACGCCGGTAATATACACATTTCCAGCAATATGCGAACACTACTGTATTTGTGAGTTAAAGCTTCAAATGAAGGTTTTCGAAATTTTCGATGAAAAAGTGCTTCAAATTTTGTATTTACTGTAGCACTTAAGCGCCACTTTCTTAAAAATTGCTACAATTTCAAAGAAAATTGCTATTTATGGCGAGGTTTTACTGGTCTTTAATATTCTTAAAATGACGTTTCCATTCTTCTACTAGGAAACAGAAAAATTAAGAAAATGTATTTTGGGAAGCGATAGATGGCAGCAGGCAATATCATGTGGCGGCTTCGAATAGCTAGCCGAGATCAAAGGAAATAGAAAACTAATACTTGAAAGTCTATGCCATTTGTAGCACCACTAGTTTTAGTACACATTATTGTGTAAACTTTCTGATATCGTTGATATTATCATTGGTTTGAAATAATTCCTTTTGATTTTGAAATTAACCGCGTTTTAAATTTAATAAACCAGTACAATGTCGTAGTTAAAATATTCGAGTCATGCCCTAGAATTATCAGCAAGTATAAAAACTAGTGGAGCTACAGAATGGCACACACTATCCCGTATTAGTTTTCTATTTTTTGGTCTCGGTTAGCAATATAAACTTGCCACTTATTCTTACCAGCTGCCACATATCACCTCTCATAGTATTTTTTTGAACTGCTTTTTAAAAAATCATATTTTGTATTTTTTTAATTGCACATTATGTACGCAATATTTCTCGTAAACTACTACATTTTTTTAAAAATGTACATACCGTAATAAAAGAACTCACTAGGGAGAACAATTTTGTTTGAAAGAAAAATCTACAATATTCTAATTCTAGGAAGACGCCCGAAAAATTTTGAAATTTTCGGAAATTTGGAGTTAATCCTTTGCCACCATTGTGGCAATAGTAAAGGTGGCATAGGGCCAAAATTGGCCCTATGCCACCTTTACATACCCGTCACTAAGGGCCCGAGAAAGAATGTGCTTTTGAGCACCACTTGTTTTTTTCTTCATGAATCGAATTCATTAAATGGAAAAATAAGAACCATCACACTATTTCAATTGTAATTATTAGCTATAAGTTAAAAAAATATGATATGCATTATATATTTTTTTTAAATGTTAATAACGCATTAAGACTCATAGATACTACACCTGTAGCCATCCTGCCCCTTCACACACTCACATAAAATAGATGAAATTCATACTATTTTACGTCTTATAGGTGACTGTGATTCATAAATGCCTGAGCAGCATCTTTTTTCTAGTTCATTCTATAAATAAATGTATAATGCATTTTCACGACTAATCTACAGATGTATAAAGATGTCTAATAGTAAATATTAGAAACTACGGCGAGTTGGGAGATCAGAGGTTATATGTTTTTGCCGCGATGAATGGTTTGTCATGAATTTGTAGTGAGAAATTTGAAATAATAAAACCGGCAAAGCGGCTTTGAGCATTAGCTGATGTCTCTGCATTGCCTGTGACCAGGAGGTCATCGGGTGCGGGTGCCGACGGCCAGAATTGTCGACATTAGTCAGACAGCTAGGTCACAAATGCACTGGAGGAGTATTCTGGCGGCCGGCAACTCTGATCTGTAGTTTGCCGCGTTTTCTCCGATCAGCACTAGACGAATGCCGGAGCAGTACCCTAACAAACGGGCCACAGACCGCACGATCTTTCGTCGCTCTTCCTTGTTCTCTCCTCACTCTTTACTAACTCACACGTACACTGGCATCCACTACGCCGTCACACTTGTCGATAGATCTGTCGGGAGCTTAGAGCGTGTCCAGCTTGGGCGGTGGCCCTCTGCTGGGCGATTTCTGGTGGGAAAAACTCCCCACAAGCAAAGCAGGCAAGCAGACTAATGAACTTAGCAGTTGATGCCCTCAAAATCATCAATCAATTAACCAATTAAATTGATAGAAGTTCTTCTTGTGACAACTGCTCTGGCCTCTTGCCTTACACTTGGTGAGAATGTGACCAGCTAAACCAGAATATCAATCCATCGTCCACTTGTCCGCATATTCTTAGTTTCGAAAAACAGGAGATTTTTCTATCCAATAACGCTTTTCCGAAGAGAAATTCAGGCCATCTTAAACTAACATACATTTAATTGTCATTCTCTAAATTACGGTTACAAATTGGATATTGATGAAAAACTGTTGGTTTAAAGAAACTGACGAAAAAATGTACAGAGCGAATATTAAAATGTACAGAGCGAATATTAAAATGTACAGAGCGAATATTAAAATGTACAGAGCGAATATTAAAATGTACAGAGCGAATATTAAAATGTACAGAGCGAATATATAAAATGTACAGAGCGAATATTAAAATGTACAGAGCGAATATTAAAATGTACAAGAGCGAATATTAAAATGTACAGAGCGAATATTAAAATGTACAGAGCGAATATTAAAATGTACAGAGCGAATATTAAAATGTAAGAGCGAATATTAAAATGTACAGAGCGAATATTAAAATGTACAGAGCGAATATTAAAATGTACAGAGCGAATATTAAAATGTACAGAGCGAATATTGAAAATGTACAGAGCGAATATTAAAATGTACAGAGCGGGACATAGCCAACGTTATAAGGGTGATAAAGCATCCGAAATTGCCTCAGGATATTTTTGGAGTCGAAAAGAATTCTTAGATTACAGTTTGAAATTTATAATGTGAAACTGACTATGCGATTGCCGTATATCTTTTGGGATACATGGCTAGTTCAAAAATGGGAAATTTTCAATTTGTTTATTCAAAAAATTTTTAACACCGAATTTTATTCAGTAGTATTCATTTCAATGCTCTAAAATGTTGATAATGGTCACATAATTGACTTAGTAATGGCCACTTCATGTTCTATTCTCTGAATATGTTCGAAAACCTTTAGCCCCCCAAAACGGACCAGTACACGTAAAATTATTGCAATTACAATTTTCCAATAAGATGTTTCAATTTATTCAACTATTTATTCAATTATTTCTCCTTTGTTCTTCACCGCGTCCCTAGGTGACATAACTTTCACTTTTTCAAAGTTTGAAGCAAAAAAGATGCCTTCAATTCTTAATTTTCAAATTTTGTGTCTGAAGTAGACACTCCCAATGAAGATTCTCTATGTTTAAAATCTCTTACATGTCAGTTTTCGGAGTCCACGTAAGTAGATAAATAAACAGGTAAATAAATAACAAAATTAAAATAATGTAAACGAAAATGAATGAAAATGTAAATGAAAATAAATAACTAAATAAGTATGTAAATAAGAAATACGTAAACTAAATAAAAACACTAGATAATCAACAAATAATAAAAGAATTTCTCTGGAGAAGCACGAATCAAGTGCTTTGGCTTACCTCCTTGGTAAAGATTCAGGATCACCCAGGACCACCCTTCGTCGAGCTGTAATACTTTGTTCTCGTCAGTTCTCTTTAGCCAGTTCTGGGGGCGAGAAGGTTGCGTTGGTGTGTTTCCAGTATCTGTGTCGGTCCTCCAGGTCAGATACACGTCGTACTTAACAGCTTGTGCCGTCGCATTAGTTGAAAACAGGAAACGTGACTAAACAAAACACGCATATTGTTAGATGAATGTTTCTATTCTTCATAAAACCGCTTCACCTCATGGTTATGAGGAAGTAAAATGATGACTTATATCTATTCAGATAAAATGAAATCAGTATTTTTTAACAATATATTTATTTATTTATTTATTTTTTTGATATCACATACTGCCTTCACCCTAATAAATTCCTGACTCTAGAACTTAGGCAAATGTAGTCGACTTGGTTGTGGTGGGAGTGAGAACTATATTTGATTTCGAACAACTTTTATTGTTGTTCCAATAAATGTTATATTTAAATTTTTAGATACATTACATCGGGACTTCTCTTGTAAACAATTTTAGCTAACTCAATTGAAATATTAAAACTAATTGAATATTTATTTTCTCTCTGAGTGTTATTAAAAAATAAAGTGAAATAAGAAATAAAAATTAAAGTATATCAACTCCGTAGATTATTCGAGACCCCCCTAAGCCGTTTTTGCAACATAATACTGAATGCAATGACTCATTGAGTTTGAATATTTGAATAATCTTCTCTTTTTGCATAAAAGGCTTATTGGTATATTTCAGTACTTCTGCTGCATATAATGCAGTACTTCTTCAACTACTACTACTACTACTACTACTACTACTACTACTACTACTACTACTACTACTACTATTACTACTATTACTACTACCACTACTACTACTACTACCACTACCACTACTACTACCACTACCACTACCACCACTACTACCACTACTACTACTACTACTATTACAACTACTACTACACCTTTTTGTCCATTTACCTGTGTAAGTTTTATATCTTTAGCGCCTTCCTTCTGGACCGTAACAACAGGATAACCAGAGTTCTTTGTCCAGTTCTCAAGTATTGCCGTTAACTCTTTATCATCTGCAATCATTGTGCCGTCATTGTTATGATCTACGAACTTTTCGATGAGTTCTTCTGGTTCAGCCGACTGGAACCGCCTACGAGTCAGAAACAGGTGATTAAAAGTTATTCGAACGTGTATGCGCTGAAGTGTATTCCTAGAGTGTTTTGAGTCACATTTTGTAAATGCGTCTGTTAAAAATAAATTTTGCATGCGAAACAGTAAAATCATCTCTATTCGCATCTAGTTTGACGAGTGGTATATGTTCGGCTGTTACTCTTCCTACGTACCTTCCAGCGTCATCACCCTACCGCTTAGACTACTAACGCAATATATAATAAAATATCCTCGCGGAGTTTGTGGTGAGATAAATATGACATAAACCTCAAATTCCAGAAATTATCGAAGTTTTTCGGTAATGCGTGATCTCAAAACGCCATCAAGTATTTTGCAGGATCGGAACAGAATTGCGGTTTTCCATGTTTATAGCGTCATGAGAGACAAAATCAACACTTGCAAAAATTGTTGAATAAGTTTATATAAAAAATGCCCAGCACAGAGTTGTTTTTCATTGCCAAAGTTAATTCTGCTTAATTTTCATAAAATAAATGTGAAGACAAATAAATTTGAGGGCAATTAAATGATAAAAACGGCAATTTGAAAGAAATCTGTTTTGTTTTTTCCCCTTCATATACATTTTCGGGAGGCGAGTCCCCCGGATCATCTACCCACTCGGTCTTAACACCAATCGCCGACCCTGGATTCCTAACATGCTGTGTCGGTATGGATTTGATAACAACAAATTTACTGGTCTGTAATTCGCTTTTGCAATCATTGTTTGGGTACTCCATATGACTTCTCTGGAGTAGTCTGCCTTGGCGCAAGCTTGCTCATGTGGGCGGCCTGCTAGGCAAGGTCCGGCGACGCTTTGATCTGTTGGACATCGGACGCGGTGGATATGTTGGACATCGGTGTGGTCTCTGATGAGGGTTCGGGCGGGGCGCTCGAACGCGACTGGCTCTAGTCTAGTGAAATCCGAGTGGCGAGCGCGGGTAACTGCAGTGGGTTCTCGCGGACAGCCAACCTTGCATTTCAGCAGCTCTGCCGTGTGCTGGAGTGCTCAAGTAGGTGTCACATTGGCGGACACTGACATAGAGCTGAAATCGGTGTGTCCCTCAGCCCGAAGGGATATGAGGATGAGGGAGGCGCTCGGGCGCGACTGGCTCTAATCTAGGGAAAGGTGAGTGGCACGCGGGCAATAACAGCGGTCCTTGCGAGCAGCCTAGTACCAATCCTTGCATTTGAACAGCCCTGCCCTGGCAAGAGAGCACAAATAAGTTCTTATTGGCTTACCGTTTGTTGAGACAGTCCCATGGGAGGGAAGGTTAACGCTCCGGCGCGATCGGCTCTAGTCTAGGACAAAGAGAGTGGTACGCGGGCAACTGCATAGGTCCACCGCTAGCAGGCTGACCGGGATACTCACATTTAAGCACCGCTACCTTTGCGTATGAAATATATTTTCTTACTTGAGAAAAATATATGACACTTGTCACGGAAAATGGTAAATTAAATTGGTAAATTATTTAAAATATCCTAAAATTCAAATGTGAAGATAAAGATGTGATTATTTATTTCTCTTAATCGTATATTGATTCCTGTCGAGTTTGAAGGAATTGGTACATATAGTGTGGTAATTTCCAAGTACTAAAACTCTGATCTATTGCTGGGATCGGTACCAAATTTTGGATCCAAGTATCACCAATTTACGCACATGTCCACTAATCTACGCATAATGTCGATCAATCTTCGTCTCTCTCGTATCAGAACGGAGCAAAACAAGATTTTGCTTCAAGAATTAAAAAAATATTGAAAAAGAACTAAAATAATGGAAGACTTTCTTTCTTTTGTTTTCGCCTTATATATCTGACACCCTGTCGGCGATTAAGGATCAAGGCAGCAACCAGTTCTTTGGACCAGTAAGCAATGAAAAATGATGATAATATACTTTCGCGGTAGTGAGACCCTAACACGATTCGAACCCATGGTCTTTGACAGCCAAGTAGTTTTGCATCCGCTTTGATGATTCATCCTTCTTAAGAAAATGTTATCCATTTCTCTTTAGTATTTAAAGAAGCAAATGGGTAATTTGTATTGCTTCTCACAACTGATCTCCAAAATTAAGTAATGATATAATATTCTCGAAAACGTTTTTCAAAATCAACGAAGTATCATTTATTATCGATTGTGAAAACTAAGATGTTCCTGTGAACGCAATTCTTTGTTGTTGGCTAATGACATAGGTATCTTTCTACGAATGCAATAAAATCTACTCAAATAACTATTCAAAATAACCGTATATATTTTGTAATAGTAATAGTAGGAAAAAAATCTTACTTGTTAGCCAGATATTCTTCGACTGCTCTCTGGAAGGCGTCATCGCCCAAAACATTTCTTATTTGTCTGAGGATGGATCCGCCTGCAAGAAATTTTGAGGTTTACCATATAGAAATGAATTAAAAATACAAGTAGAATTATTTCTTTAAGAAACCGATATACACACATTTTGTTCATATTTACATGACCATCATTTACATATTTGCCCATTGATAATCGAAATGCACAGGAAATTAGACATAGACCTACATTTTTGGGTAGTTTTCATATTCTTCATTCCCTGTATTTATCTAAAAATTTTAATTTTTAATTAATAATAGTTGGGTATTCTGGTATTATTTATTTTTATTCAATCACTAAGGCGATCCGATAATGTTTGACTAACGCACTCAAATAGGTGCTATAAGAAACATAGCAATGACATCATTTTATTTCTCTATTGAATAAACGAAACAGAAGTCAAAAAGATTACAAATTTCATCATTGTGATTAAAAACCATAATTCCATTGAACATGCCCACAGGGTTATTCATGTTTTTTATCCTTGAATGCTTTCTCACTTTTCATCTGCACAGTAAACATTGCTTTTCTCCATGCCAGAGTACTGTCTGTATGCGTGTATAAAATTTTAATTTTTCTACGTAGATGCTATTACGACGGCATCTGGTGGTTCATTTATAAATTATTTATCAGCATAAACATTGTAGATTATGGTGCATATTTATTGTTTTGCCCTTTTCTAAATTAACTCTAGAGAACCTTCAGATCAGTTTCTTAAAACATCTATTTTATCTTACCGAGATTTCTTACATTTCTTATAGAATCTGATTTCAATATTCATTATTAATGTGAGAGTTTATCCCGTCATTGTCGATAGCCCACCCCTAGTATTAAATAAAGTTTAAAACTTGTTTTGTAATAGTCGTAAATAAAGTTTGAATGATACACGTTTCATTGTAATGTTCTTAGAAAATTCGTTTCATAATTCAGTATTATCAAATCTCTCAAAACATGAAGTTGGTAAATTATTTGTTTTTACGTTTTTATTGCGTTCACTGCAAATAATTCATTTAGAATTCTGCTCGCAATCGGGTAAAAAGGTCGATGATGGTTCGGAACTCGTGGAAACCCAAAGATGTAAAACCAAAGAAATAAAAGAAATGAACAAGTGGTGATACAATTGCACATACTGTCTCGCATTATTTCTAAATTTGTCCTTTTCGAAAATTTAGAGATTTGATCAAAAATTAGACCTGCGCCATTCTTTGAACCGTCTTTGTACTATCCGATGACAATCAAAACAATTTCAGACATTTTGAGAAAAATTTGAAAATGTAATTGAAACATTATGTAAAGTACTCTCAAAAATCAAAATATTGGTCTCAAGCTCAAAGGGCCCCGAGCTCTTTTAAATCGATCGAGGAATATAAATTTCCGGGAAAATCAGCTGAACGGTTTTGGCACTAGCGTTGACCACACACTGTCAGAAAGACGTTTTGCAGTCAATCGATTTTTCGGTATCAAGGACCCACAAAACCTAGATTCGTAACTAAACATTGTGTTAAGGAAAAGAATTTGCTATATACACGAACAAGATTTATTCACTATTTCGTTACCAGGGCTACGTCTTTCTGTCGATACTTCACCGTTTCCCCGCGCGCCATTCCAATATATAGTTTCTCTTCTTGCGAAGTAAGAGCGAGAAAGATAAAAGGGGGCTCACCCTTGCTGTAGGTGATGGTGCCGAAGTGGGCGCCGATTTCTTCCGGAGAGTTCACTCGGTCCTCGTCGAGAGTGAGGGCTGGGGACAAGGCGTCGGAGTCGGCGTCGAAGGCGTACATCTGCTCGTCGAGGACCATGCGCTCCCTCATTTTCCAGTTGCCGTACCTCGAATGCATGACCTCGTGCTCGAACAGGTCTGCGAAACCTTCGTTGAGCCAGATGGAGTTCCACCACTTGGTCGTCACCCAGTTGCCAAACCACTGATGCGCCAGCTCGTGAGCTATCACCTGGCTGACGCGCTTCTTGGCAGCTTCGCTCCCACCCTGCAGTTAATTTACTTTTGGTTACATTGTTCTGTTGCTTCGGCATAAAGCAATCAGTCAGAGCAAATAAAAGGCCTTTGTTAAAGACAAGTATCCATTAATCATTTTATCCACTTTGGTTATCGAAAGTCACAATGTACGAAATTGTGGTGCCGCACAAATGTTATTATGTCCTTAAACATAAATCCATGATGATAATGTTTACTAATAATAAGTTTTGTAATGTAAATAATATTAGAACAAATTCATAGCCTCGTATTAATTACGAATACAATCAATACCACCAATGTGGTGAAAGTGTAGTGTAGTGTAATGTAGTGAAGTGAAGTGAAGTGTGAGAGTGGATGGGGAGCAAATCTAAATGCTTAAAGAGCTAACTTTAAAAATCAGCATTATGTTTCTATTTAAAAAAGAAATTGTATAACGGATTAATTTTATGTATATCTGTGCATGTTTACTAGGTGTAACTAAATATATGTTCTTCATATAAATGTAGGCACCATATACCTATGTCCAAGTGGTTTCGTGTGATGTGGTGAAACGTGAGCAGTGAGCATTCATGTATAGAAGGTGTATGTATATGTGTGTATATATGTGTATGTATATGTATGTATATATATATATATATATATATATATATATATATGTATGTATGTGTATACATGTGTATACGTGTGTGTATGTATATGTATGTATGTGTATGTATGTATATGTGTGCCCATAGATGTATACAGGTCTGTGTACATTTATATATTGAGTGTATGATCGAAAGGAGTGTATTGTAAATTGTTTTTATATGGGTAAATGTTTTGAATTATAAGTGTTCATATATTATAAAACTGTAGGGTTATGGCTACCACCTGGCAATCAGCCAATTGTAACCAAATAAATATTATCATTATCATTAATACGTAATCATTGTATTCGTGTTTTTGAATACTTTAGATTGGTGGTAGAAAAAAACAACAAATATTTCCTTTTAATATATCAAAGTAGTGACGCCTGAAAATTTAAAAATGTTACAAAATTTAAAAAAAATTGTCATTCTTTCATTCAAAATTACGCCAAAGTGAAAACTGTTCCTATTTTGAAAAAACTTTACATGACATTTATTAAACAACTAATTTTTAAAAACAGATTTCATTTACAAAAACATGCTCTCTATAATAAAAAAATTGTTGGATGGGTCCCGAAAATTTGTAACTTTAGCAATTTCTGATAATTCAGAGAATTAAATACGTACCTGCGCCTTACAAGCATGCATAGCAAATTCGACCAAATATTTAAAGAACAAAATTTCCGCGACTTTATATAAATCAATGGAAGAATGGCAAAACTCTTTTGAGTTTGGTAAAAATCATATGAATTTATTTGGCGCTGATGTTCACAGACAGAGTGGCGCTCAGAAGAATATACATTAAAAAACTTTTTTATTATCAAAACGTGTATTTATGTGAAAATCGCGACATCAGTATTGTTTGAAGCATTTCATATCTCCCTCTGTAGGTATGAAAAAGAAAAACATCAGTGAACATCGGAATTAAAGAAATTTAAAGAAATAAATAATTTAAAGTGTTTGAATTTCGTTACAATTCTTTTAAACTATCACATTTCCATTTATATTTTGGAAAACGGAAAGTTTTTCTGACTAAAAAATGTTGAAGGACTACGGCTCATAGTCAATACAAAGGTGAAAAATAACTGGACTAAAACCAAAAAATTAAATCACTTATTCTGTTCGGAGCAAGAAGAAGATAATTAAGTGAAACATAATTGAAATAATTTTAACAAAGCACCAGAAATAATTGATTTGAGTTTCAAGTACATATGAATATTTGAATTACCTTTTCGAAGAGAAGAGCACTCTCGCGGTATGTGACGAGACCCCAGTTTTCCATGGCGCCAGACGAGAAGTCTGGGATTGCAACTTGGTCCATCTTTTTCATTCCCATGCTGTTTGAGTTGTCTTTGTCGCCATAGTACGTAATTTTAGTGTATGCTTCCAAAAACGCAATCATCGCAGGTCCATCTGCTTGGCTCAACTCGCCCTGCCCGTCATTTATAGCTTCCAGCCGTCCAAAAGTTCTGAATTTAGCATCATCGGCCTCTTTTGTATTAAACGAATCTTCCTCGTACACGACGAATGCCAGGAGATACGTAGGCATCACGGGAGATACACCAAACGTAATTCTTTTATCTTCTCTGGAAAAGAAAAAAAAACACAGTCACAGTGAATGAATTTCAAGTGAGAAGAGTCTGTCTGACAGGGCTCACGCCGCGATGCATGGCTATGATCTTGTCCCGCTGGATGGCGGGATCTGCCACCGAACTACAGGTCACGTAGCGTGGTTTTCCCCAACCAAGTATCTCCTACGAACGGTGCACCGTCCCACCCGGGATGAGCTACATACTTCCGATTGGTAGTATGGAGTGTGGTAGTGAAAGTCGAAGTGAGTATATGAGTGAAAGTGAGCAATCCGTGATAAACGTGCTCTGACGCACTGTGTTTCGTAACATCATATGAAAACGAGGAGTGTTTCTGCCACACAGATCTCCGATTTCCACGTATGTCCACTGTTTACTTGTACTTACATCTACCTTGGAGCACAGCCACTAGCAGAAAAAAACATTTTCGTTTGCTATCAACGTATGCGCTGAGACGCGTAGTTGCTACAGCTTTCGGAGTGACCCTTTTACATTTTGATTAAATTCACAATGATTTATGTAAAACATGTACGAGGGTTGAAGCAGAAGTCATGCCTCTATTCTGTTTCTAAAATAACTGTTATCCAATCCTACAATTTCATTTGTAGCGTGAAAGAAATGCTGCAGTAGTGTGTGTTCGCACCAACAGATGGCCCTGTGAGTGACTATTAGCACCGAGAGCAATGTGAAGTCAGCTGCCGATTACCGCCGTGCTAGATAAATGTAACTCATTTCGGTAAGAACTCTTACTCCGAGATATCCTTTCGTCGTGGGAGAAATGTCGGAAAATGTCATAGCAAATTGTTGGAAGCTTTCGGGAATAATGCCCTTCTCTACCGGGCAGTCGGGAGCTGACGCAGGGGAGTTTCTGCGAGGACGAGTAGCAGCAACGCACGGATGACCTGTGAGTGTTCGTGGACTGATGTGGCACTTGCTGTAATCGTGCACCTTCCATAATCGGACCTTTAGAACGGATATGTAACGCTTTTGGAATGTTGTAAACGCGTACATGCTGAACTTCTTTGGAATATGAAACCACTACTGTAATTTCGAATACCTAAATACATATAAGAAACATAATTTTGGTGTGTCGTTAAATATCTTCGTACTTAGTCTTGTCAATTCATATTTTCCAGTCGTGCTCGTACTCTCACAAAAAAAAGTTGGCATGTCTTATTTCTCAACCCTCATACAGAGATAGTCACGTAGCTGTAGGAACCTCTGCCATTTTTGAACGTTTAAAGATACTGTGTGAATTTGTTGATTTGCGCGGGAGACTGAGGATAATGAATACATGCATTGAATTCTTTTTATCTACTTTGGTTGTATTTGGTATGATTGTGTGAAGTTGAACTTCATAAAACTTCCATCAGAGACGTATTAAGATTTATTACAACACAAGTGTTCTAGTAATCCACGGCCACTCTTGACAACTATAATTCGTTTTGTGAAAATCTTTATCAGAAAAAAAGATTCCTATTCACATATGGTCTCCTTTAACTGTCACCTTTAGAAGGAAGAACTGTCGAATTGAAACCAAAAGTATGGTAGGCTACTTTCGAAAATTTACAAAGCGGACAAAACTTTCGATACTTGTTTCGTAATATCTTATAGTAACACTCGATTAGTCATCATACCCGGACTGTTGACCTGGTTTGTTGATTTCCCAAAACCGTCTTGTAGTAATACCATGTATTACGATACTTCCTTGTATGACCTACATAAATATTATCATTTACATTTTATGCGATAGTGAGGTCAATATTTTTTTACTTTACAACTTACCTGAGAACTCTAAGGTTTAAAGGGAAAATATAGAAACGAGAAAGGAAATCTATCAAAAAGCATCAAACGTTTTAAAAAACCTTGAACATTTTCTATTAAATACTTTATATTCATTATAACAGCGTAATTAGGTTTTGAAATCAAGGATCAAATATCTTAGTGAGATTTCTCAGGGAATATGAGACCTGTTGACAATTGCACGTAGCAAGGTTCTTCGTAGTCAAGGTGACGGGGCGGGCTGAAGCGGCGTGAGGACAGGCAGATGAAAAGTGCGAGGGTGGAGCTGGGCGGGTGGGAGAAGAGGTAACGGAATCGGACTGTGAAAGGCATGACCTCGGTGGGTGAGAGCAGGGCAAGCTAAAACATATGAGACATGTACGTATGTTTGCATGTAGACGCTAAACTACTAGACCGATATTGCTTAAATTATCACTATTTGTTTTTATTAGTGCCGAAATGAAGAAATGAGTAGATTGAAATAAATCGAGCCTTTAGAGACTTTTCATTTTGAAAAGTTATTCGACGAGGTGAGGTCTACATCGTTCCTAGAGGACCATGCTATCTATGGATATCGTTCTGAACTGCACACCTCATGTTGACTCACAATATTAAATGATATCGAAGTTGCGATCTATAAAGCATGAAGTCTGAACCAAGTGCTGACGCTACCCAACATTATTCGAATATTTCAATTTTAAAGTGTAGTGTAGTATAGAAAAGTGTAGTAAAACGTCGTTAAATTATATTAAATTCATAGTTAATCTGCATTTAATAAATATATTTTGAACTTGAGTGGTTTTTCTTTAATACGCTATAATAGTTAAGCATTGCTGGGCTCGTTAGTTATAGATATAATTAATTCCTTATCCTCGAAGGGTACATCAGAAAGTCCTATATAATATTCTTAGGCATATGACACATTACCAACTCCACACTGTGAGCGCATACTTACTCTGTTCCTTGAGTGTTAGCGATGGCTTTGACACCGTCGGTGACTTCAATTGACAGCTTGAACTCAGCCTTGAACTCGGGCTCGTCGAAGCATGGGAAGGCTTTGCGGGCGTAGGTCCACTCAAACTGAGTGGCCAGCACCGTCTTCCTGCAATTCCCAAGACACCATTAGCACATTTGCTTTTCCACCCGCCCTATTTTACTTCCTCTTGCAGCCCAACACGCGAATACTCACGTGACGTTGCTCGCATCTAGGTAGGTGCTTCTGTAGAAACCATTCAGTTCATTGTCCTGGAAGTCTCGAGAGTATGAGATTTCAATTATGATTTCAGCGCCTTCCTTGATCTGAGTCTGCTCCAGTTCAATCAATTAAGATATCCTGTGTAAGTTTTAATCCCTGTTATTTAGGTAGCAGAGAGGTGTTCCGTCATCTCCCAATCATACACCCTTCGTTCATCCATCACTTTCGTTCCACTACTCGTCTCCACTGCTCACAATCAACCTTCGTCTCCATTCATAACCTTCGTCTCCATTATCACATCCTTCTCATCATCACTTCGTCTCCATCATCACCTTCGGCACACTTCGTCTCATCATCACCTTCGTCTCCATCATCACCTTCGTCTCCATCACCACCTTCGTCTCCATCATCCATCCCATCACCTTTCACTTCGTCTCCATCATCACCCTTCGTCTCCGAATCACCACCTTCTCTCCATCACCCACCTTCGTCACCTTTGTCTCCTTCGTCACTTCGCCAACTTACAACATCGCCGCGCACGTTAGTCCTCGGCTTGCCTGAGTGCGCCAGTCTCGGCGGCGAAGACGATTCAGTGCTCGCGGCGATAGATCGATCAGTGCTCGCGGCGAAGACGATCAGTGGACGACGGCGAAGGCGTCCGTCGGGTAGACTCAAAAGATAATCGATACATCAATCTTTAGCGATTGTCAAATTAGATTTTCGCAATTGAGATATATTCCATTCTCGTCTGCCAGAGACTACATTTGCTGTTATTTTAACTTTCCCTTTGAAAGCCGTAATTCCATTTAGGCCGTTGCTCGTGTATTGCGGCGAGAGTGTTATCTCGTAAAGAGAAGGTAATATCCTTTGATCGCCCGGCAATCTGTATATCTTCTCCTCATCCTCCCCCTCCTTGGGAGCGGGGTCGGGAGCGGGGGCAGGGGCAGATGCAGAGGGCAGCGGGGATGCCCGCCCCTGCACCAGCAACGCCAGCAGCGCCAACAGCACCAACGCGCGCCACTGCACCATGACGCCCTGCACACATACACACACAGCCTACGTCACTCTGTTCGTCTCTATACATCGACACACAAAGGGTGCGTGGCAAACTGAATGCAATTTGTACAGAAATGTTTTTCGTTTATCATTTACTTTTTCAAGCAATATCCGGGTTGACTACCTTTCACGTCCGGAAAGTGAGTGTCTCAAAACATGGATAATTAGATCGTGTGAAATGCGCAGAATAGATAGTAGTGATTCAAAAGTGTGTGACTCCTAACTGTACTAAAATTACCGGATTAAAACATCTACTTTAGTAGATGCAAAATATCTATTACACGAAAGTTTTGAGGTGAATGTACGAGAAATATTTACAATTCATTGGAGAATAATAGTGTGGTTAAACGTGTCATACAATTCTCAATCAGTTTGTTTTCGAAGTGCGGTGAAGTGATAATAATGTAGAAGCAAAAATAAAAACTAATTGATTGTGTGTATAGTGTAGAACAAACTCTGGCTTTAAATTGACGTAAATTAGAACATACGCAAATATTTAATGACATTGTAGATGTTAAAACACATTTTACATTTAAGTTAAATTATAATTTTACTTAAATAATACGCGTTTTATCATAATAAGTATTATTATTATTATTGTTATTATATTTTGGTTGTACTAACATCAGCATTTTCACCGCCGTTTTGAAATGAAAACTGCGGTCCCTTCATTCTTAGCTGGTTTTCTGTTCCTTGCACTCTACGAGAAAAACGCTTATACCTCTCCAAATCATACGTTCCTAACTGAGCACCGCTTACCTTCGGCAAGTTAGATATTTGGTGACGCGCTGACCGGTTTAGACGTACAGTTTCGTGTGAGGATTCGCTCGTTTATAACGGTCAAGTAGGTGTAGACGTACGTGGGGAATCCGTTAGTTTTACCCAGGAGACACGTGTGGTAGATCACACACACGAGCAACTTTGTCCCCGCTGTGAATTGTTGTTGTTGTTGTTATATTATGAGGTGGTATTGAATTATGAGGACAAGAGGTGATTTTTTAACCATTCCTGATCCCTTCGCCTGACGGCCTAGGAATTCCACGAAAAACCTCGGTCAGAATAGCCGGCACGGGAATCGAACCCAAACCTCCCGATTGCGAAGTCAGCGCTGAGCCACTTCACTCGGTCTTGCTACTATAGTAATCGTTTCACTATGTTGAGATGGAGTGACTTTTATAACTTGGATCTAAAGGTGCAGAGCACAGTTATTGCAAAGTCTTCCCCGAATCAAAGTTCATGGGATGAAAACAGCCCCCTCCCAATAGGAAAGGGCGAAGTCCTCGCCCTCCCAACCATCTTCTCGAGGAGGACGTGAAAAGCGCCAGTTAGATCGAAAGGAAATTTTGTGTCACCACCTGAACTCTCACATCCCGTTAGTGAGTGTGAACCAAATTTTGTAGCAAGTGAAGAACTTAAGGACAAATGAGACGAATAAACATTTAAAAGTTATATTTATAAGACACAATCGTACGAAATGTTTTAAGGAAAATTGATATTTTCTTCCCAAACATTTTAACAACGAACGGGATGTGTTGCTAAGAAATAGAGTTCTAGAAAACATGCATAAATTCGAAATTGCACTGACATTGTAAAGAAACTGAAGTATGCACTTCATAACATTATTGCATTACAGTATATTAAACCGTGGAAATTTCCCTTGCAATTTTTAGAATTCCATGAGAGCTTACGACGTTTTTTGCATGTTATCATTCACAACACCAAGACACGTTTTGTGCACGCCTTCATTTCATTTCTTGGCGAAGCACATAGCCCCCATATTTGAAATTAGTATACCGAGGAAGTTCAAGGATTGATGGCAAGAAAACATTCAAATTAACAACGTTTCAAATATTTTTATAGACGATAAATAATGACGAATGATGAATCTAGCATTCATCTGACGAACAAAATATGTTCTGAAGACATTGTCAAACTGTGCGACGAGTGTTGAAATATACGGAACGTTTTACGCAAAACATGTCTGATAGGAAAAGCAATCTGAGGATACAAAATTTTCCAGTTTTCATTAGCACAGTAATTCAGATGATGGCTGTGAAACCACTCAAAATCATAAAACAAAACAAATGATTGCACTGTAACCTCATACTTGTTCTAAGCGTAAAACCAACATCATTTGCTATAGCGGATGCGATGTTCTACTGTTCAAGCTCTTGCACTTCTAGTGGAACTATGTCACGTTAAAGTGTAGAAATCGAATCGATGGTGTAATATACTGGCACTTCCTCATTCTGTTTCGTAATAAACAGTTCTGTATATAATATCACTTTTAATTTCTAGAGTGGGTTTGAAAGACAACCACAAGCTACGTTTTACCCATCTTAGCCTCAAATGTCCACCATTAATTAAATTTTTAGAAATATTTTCGTTAAAAATAATGATTTTTCAACAATGCCATAGATTCAGATTTTGTGGCATATTACTAAAATAATTGTTGCTTCTTCATAATAAATACAAAATACTATTGACAAGGCACACAGGCCACAGACTAGGTTTAAGCTTGTAATAAATATTCTGTTGTTTAAACCACTGTGTTTCTTTTCATTCCTGACCTCCTGAGCAAAAGGAAATGTAAAATTTCATTTTTCTTGAACTACAAGACATTGTTCCGCAATGTATTTCGTTAGCATACAGGAAATTATAATTTATTAGTTGATAATCGAGTTGTCTCAATTTAATTTTAAAAAATATTTATCCCAAATAATGCTTTTCAATTCAAGTATCCAAACAAGTAGTTTGCTTAGTAAAATTTCATGGTTGAAGCTATGAGATACACCATAATCTTTTGTGTAAGCTCTTTAAAGCGTACGAGGTGCGCTCTAGGGTAGAGAGTCTTATTATTCTCTTTTAAATACTCCTACCTACTGTTCGAAACATCCAAAACAAAAAAATTTAGCTGGTGAAGCACACAGGAACTGTGAGAACAAATATTTGATTTCTTTGCTCTGGCATTTTACACGGAACAGAAGACACGATGTAGAAAAAAAAATCGCACAAATACCAGAAGTGAACATTTTGTGGTAATTTAGTTTCGAAGTTTAATATTGAGAATGATAATGGATATTCATGTTGCATAAAATTCCTTCGAACTTCTTTTGGAAATGTAAGTTATTATGTCGAAAGAGAAGAGCGAGCAAAAATAATTGATTTGAGAACATACAGAATTATTATTATTAATGTTGACAGCAATGTTGTGATGATGTACCTTTGGAAGTCAAATATAATGTTGTAATTTCGTAAGAAATTTGTGGAGCGTATACGGTAATATAAAAGTGGAAATTTTTTTATCTCACGTCACTCATACGTTATACACTCCAGTGATTGTAAAACTTTAGCGATAGCGGTTCTAATACTTATCTTATCCACCTGAATCAGCCATTATATTTAGATCTTAGTTCTTTTTCATCGAGTGCATTTTTTGGATTATAGCCAATGATAAATTATAAAATACTTTATGATTTTGTTGTGCTACTTTTTTAGATTACTAATTTTGTTCTCCTGCACTATCACTTATGGATTTGTATGAGATCAGTTATGGATAGTATTAGAGATTAAGACGCAACGTATTTATTGCACATTCTAATTTTAGCCGTCAGAAGTCTTAAAATAAAATTACTTTAAAAAGTTTAAGTGTTATTTAATACCTTACTGACTTTGTTTAAAATGTTAAGATATACCAAGTATTTCATAATGTTTCTCTCACTTCTTTATTTAATCATGGTAACTCTTCACCTCTTGATTTCACCACGGAAAGTATAATATAATTTCAGCACTAACGTTATTAACTGTAGCATTAAGTGGTTAATCAAAAGCCGAAAATTCTGCACTACATTTAAAATTATTACAATTCTCTTTTCGCAACTATAATACTCGCCAAATATGCGTCAATACATTAAATACCGCATTAAACACACATTTCACATTATACTATGATGCCTACTTGTTTGAACAAGAACCGCTGATTGTAATTTCAAGATTCCCTCATTCAATCCCTTTTTTACAAATGATAAAATATTCTGGCGGATACCAACTATCGCACGACAATGCAACACAATTCAATACAATGCATATCAAAATTAGGGAGAGAAATTAATCTATTGGTGCTAAAATGTGGATTCAACGCCTGTATTATAACTTAATTACGACTCTTCTGTACACAAACATGAAGTAAAATTACAACAACTAAAATCAGGTAAAAAAAGGTGACACAATTCAGAAGAACTCTCTTCCCCTTGTAACTTCACAGCTGCCACTACTCAGTCGGATCTCTTGATGACAGCATCCTGATGCGCACTGTTCCACACACGAGTGTAATTCGAACGCGATTAATTCCTTTTATTCTTTCTGCAGCTTTTCACTAACAAAAGCAATGAGCCAACACATTCGCAGCTAGAGGAGCAGAATCAGCGATTGAAAGACGCTTTAGTGAGCGGGCTGCAGCAGCCTGAGATGAGGACTCACCTGTTGAGTTCAGCGAATGGGAAACATCGGTCTGAGGGGCCCTTTAATACTCGGCCTATCTCGTTATCAGAAAGGTCCCTCGAGTCGTCCCCTCCCCGCCACATGGTCGCGCGTACATCACCTCCTCTTTCCCCTCCCATCCCCTCCCCTCCCCTCCCCTCCCCTCCTGCACCCATTCCCTCCTCCTCCGCCCACACGACAGGGCTCGTCCACTCGGGGGGAAGCAGCTGATACTTACGTTTTCCTCAGACATCACGATTCCACAAAAGAAGATACGGATTGGGAAATAACCAGAGGATTGTAGTGGCTGTGTCGGAACGGGGGACTCTGGTTAGTGATGGACGCGGGAATGATTAAAGGAGCTCCTGATCAGAGGCGACGAGATACGGAAAATACTGTTTAAAAAAAATCGAGACATTTTTCCAGAAAATTTAAATACCCATGGAAATGTTTCAATCGGAAGGAGATAATGTTCGTTAAATAGTGTGTAATAAAAGTTTATTCAAAATAAGTTGAAGGAAAAGACATTAGAAATTGTGATTAATTCTACACTATATATTTGGCATTTCCGGAAATCTTCGCGAACGTCCATTCCTTCTGTAAGTAAATTACACATGCTCACAAATTAAAGCAAGAAAAGACAGAGAGAAACGACCGCAGTATTTTTTCGTAATTTGAACCCCATAATAGTAATGTGTTGTCGTTTTCATTAAGTCGATATATTTTTTTCCGGTCCTAAAGCAAGGAAGATTTAAAGAATGTAAATGAACTTGACCAACAAGAGCAGGCTCGCCTGAGTTCAATGTATACTCCTGCACAAATAGGTCGATACTACGTTGCCGTAATTTTTTCAAAGATACAATTCCCTTATTCACCTGGAATGTATCGAAATAAACGGCGAAACCGACCGATCAGAGCAGACTAGCATTTTTCATATCTTCCCATCCGATGTGCAACTTGGCTCGCATGAATTAACTGGAGAGCTGCCTGCGTTTCAGGAGAGTGCATTAATCGTATTTTTTGAGTTGTGCCACTATTGCAGCCCATGAGTGACTTTTTTTTAAATTAGTTGTGAGAAGTTGCGATCGACTTTTTCCTAATCCGAAATGTTTGGTGACACTGTTTCTTTCGTCTTGCGCTACACACTGAAATTATAGATTGGAATGTCGAAACGATTCGCATTTTGTGCCACACAGAGCAAATGCACGAAGAAATGTTTATAAATATAGTGAAAACTAAAATCATTTTCATTTTTAATAAATCATTTTCATTTTTTATTTCTCATTCTTATCAATGATTACACAAGTGTACTTTCAAATACAAAAAAATTAAAAAAACAAAAACAAACACATCTTGGCCTTAATTATATCTGAATGAAATTTTGAAAACTATTCACACTTATGTACAAAGACTGGCATGAAAATTAAAAAGAAGTATAAATATATCTCGCATTAAGACGAAGTGCAGTGCAGTCCTGTCTGCTGAATCCACACGCCCTTCAGACACGTACTATACCACGTGGGCGTTGCCTCCAAGATTGAGTGGAAGACGCGTATTTTCCAGTCGTCTTTTTTATCACCACCATATGCACAGAATTTCTGAGAAACAATATGAGGGTTTTGCAAGAAATTTACGCTTGGAATAAAATGTTAGATAAGTTGTCTTTGGAAATTTCTCATGAAGAAAACGATCGCCCCTCATTTACAAAATCGAAAAATAAAACCGAATCTTTTGATAACTGTTTATGAATTAAGAAGTCGATTTATTAAATGCGGTTTTGTTTTTTACTGAGATGTGAGTTTTTTATTCCGTTGTTTGCGCTGTTGTTGGGTGAATGCGTGCTAGGATATCGCCTTAGGCGCGCTCTGTCCGTTGCTTCGGCCCACTGCGCTGAAGACGAGGGACTAACGGAAGTAGCGCAGCACGGCGGCGCACAGAAGAACCAGGCCGGTGGCGAGGGATGCGGCGGACGCGCTGGCGCGGGTCAACCCCTCAGTTATCTTCTCTCCATTCGCCTCGCGCCATTTCACGTTGGTGTCCACTGTGTCCAAGCAGCTCTTGTACGGGGACTCGCACTGGCTGCTGCTGCACCCGATAGCATTCTGCAACTGCAACACCACAACCAAAGCACATGTTAGCGCTAGTCGCTTGGAAGGTGCACGGAAACAATGTATTGCTTATTTTTGAATTTCGATTTTCATCTATTACCAGCCTCTCATATATATTGTTTTTGAATAAATCTACTGATGTTCATAAAAGGGGAGTTGCAAATGATGTTTTTTTTTATTGCCAGGGAACAAAGACATACAAAATTGGCATGTGATTGGAAATTTAAAAAAAAGAAAAAAGAAAGCATTGAAATCAAATTTTGCTTTGGTGACCATAGATGTATTATCATTGCTCTTATTAACTCGTTTAAACTATAACATTCAATTTTAATATCTTGAAATTAATAAAATGAACGCTAATCTGTCTGCAATTACTATTACGTAGTTTTCAAGACCAACCCTTTTTTTTCTGTGAGGAGGGAAACCAAGAGAACCCTGGTCAGGATGGATGGGGAGCACGGGGATTGAACCCGGGCGTCCCGAATGTGCAGTAAGCGCGATGACATAATTAAAGTGGATAAATATAATTCAACGTACAAGTAGAAATTTCTTACTTCAAAAATTTGAGAACGTTATAATGGGAATAGAGTCAAAGCTAAGGAGGATGAAAAAAAAAACTTCGTTTCAACTCACCTTTTGCTTCCCTTCGGGAGTGTTCACGTAGCCTGCCAGTCCATTTAGAAGAGACTGCATTCTGTTCTCGCCATATCTGCGAAGGAAAGAGGGTGCATAGCATGAGAGGAAGTTCAGAGTTTAACATCCAAGCATGGCTTAAGGAGCGCGAAAGATAATACGGTCATTATTTCGCGAACGTAAAGCGTCGGCACCGGGCAAATTGGAACTTTCTGTGTGTTATTCTCGATGGCGCTGTTGCCTGGTTCCGATGTTTACCTTCTTCGCGTACGTACTACTGCTACTACGTATGTCCGTGATTACTGCCGATAGATAATGGAGTTGTCAAATCAATTCCATTCAATGATGCCTTATGTTACGTCGGCATACTTAGGGCATCATGTCTGCTCTCTCGCCAGACCACGTAAATTTTGCTACGCTTCTTTCGCCATCTAGCAGAGAAAGAAAGAATTACTCGGGCGACGGAACAGGCGATTTGTATTTTAAACGGCCTCTTTTAAGCTTTGAAATATGTCTATATCATTGGACAGAATCCGAACGAAGGTGTATGAAAGATCGTTTCCGCGCGGAAAAATCCTCGCGGATTTGAACTCGTGGCCTTGGAAAGAACAGTAGGGTCCGCGCCCCGGCAGAGAGTCTAAGGCACTCCACTAGCGGCACTGGAAGCTATCACGTCCAGTCCTGGTGCAGTTGCTTTCGCGACCGGATGTTGTATTTTTCTTTTATTTATTTTCCCTCTTCATTGTTCATCAGAGAATCTACGCAGTTTTTCAGCAAGTACGTTTTTTTTGTAATTTCTACGTTCTTATAAATAATATTTGAATCGTATATTTTAACCACGAATTTTCCTAGAAAATATACTTGCATTTAACCGGGGTATAAATAAATCATTAAAATACGTGTTAAGGCTTACCTTAACTTAGAGAACATCAACCAATCAATCGGTTGGTACTACTTAAAGTCAGGCATAAACCGTAATCTGGAGGATTACTCCCTCACTGGTTCTAAATGTGCAATATGCGAACTCAGATTTGAGCAGCTCTCTATGGAGTACGGAAATATTTTAACCATGAAAATTGTTGAACTAAGATTTCAGTTTCAACGCTTAGTGCAAGCGGAATTTACCATCGTAATCCCGATTTCCTGTTGGTAATTAGTTAAAATTACGCGCGTTTGACTTTTCGAGCACATTGGCCTCTTCTTCTCCGATATCAATTAAAAATACCTTGTGTACTATTTGACGTATATTCATTTCTTTACTTCGAATTGTAAACTCTACGTTGATTGTTTTTCTTTATAACACAAAAATTAAAGAAGATTCACAATTCACTCATTTTACAGATACGGTAAAATGTTTCACGTGAAACATAACAATAATGACGATTATAGTTCTGGCAAAACATCCAGACAATCCAGGAATAATATTTTGTGTAACATATGAGTATTATCAAAATCAATCGAAGATTTTGAAGTTGAAAGTGCCAAGAAAATATACCATGCGTATTTCTCGACAAAATCATTTACGAATAGCATGAAAATTACCCATATTTTGTGCATGTGCCTTTCTTTCCTTTTATATTTCTTTCTACTTTTCTATCATTTTTTCTTTCTTGATGTTGCTACACAATTGATTTATTTACAATTTATTTCTAAACAATATTTCAACAGCAGGGAGTGTGCTGAAACTCCTCTTCATTTTCCAAACTGTTTTAACATTCCATTGTTTTTTTCCATTTACTTTTCTTCATTGATGACTAAAAGCGTTAATTCATTTGTGATTAAACTTATTATTTTTAATAATCTTTAGGCATATTCAGGTATTCTTCTTTTTCCATTATAACTTACGATATTTATTTATGTAATATTTATTATTATTCAATTTGAATTTAGATATTGTTTCTAAAGTTCTCTTGAATTGAATGATAGTGCAAAACTTATTATTAATGGTATCATTAGGGTGTGAAATAATCCTCTTGGTTGTGGTATAACAGTACATTGGCTGGCAGTGGGTTAAGAGGAGGTTCGACAGTTTGAAATCATCTGCTGCATGGATTGAGGAATGTGAGAAATTGGGCTCGTTGCGACTTACGCTTTAGCCAAATTGTCTGCTCCTTTCTCGGCGAGGAACTCGAGAGCTGCATCCGGACCACCGTTTAGGTTGGCGTACACGGCGGAGAACACCAGGTATTTCTCGTGTTGAGGCACGTCACTCTCTAGCGATTTGTCCAGGTACCTGCAGCAAAAGAACAGTGTTTGAGTCCAAAACTCAGGTGCCATTGACGTAAAGCGATTCAGTCAGATCAGATCTTTGGGGAGAAGACGATATCGGAATTCATAACGTAAAAAAATCTGTCATTGCAATAATATTTATTAAAGCACAGAACGTTTAGAACTGGGCATCTCCAAAAAATTATTAAAAATTCATGTAATATCTCGATAGGGTTTTTTGGGTCTCGAATACAAATAGAATGAATAAAAGTCCTGTTAAAGATATTAATTAAAAATCAAAGATGTCAAAATCTTTGAAAACTCGTATGTGTGTTTTTGTTTTAAAGTGCGCGGTAACGCCGATCGAACACACTAGTGTGGCTTTCGTGAAAAATCTGTGATGTAAATCTAGATTGCTTTCCCTGAAACAGAAAATAGTAGGCCAAAAACACAAGAGATATTTTCTGATACGACACTAGTGTAAGTTTTCTAACTGATAGGCTAAGTCCCGTTGCCATATGTTATTCTTACAAATTCAAATGAATAAATTCACGCTTAATTAAAATTAATATATAGAAATTCTGTCTCTTTACTGAACACTTGATTTTTCTATGTCATCGAAATCTGATATTTGGCAAAGTGTAGATGGTAAAAATCATTCAACAAATGAACCCTTAAACGGAAAATCAAATTAAGAAAAAAATATAATATTAAAGGGAAGAAAATTACAAGAAAAATAGAGGAAATGCACATGAAAGGATAAGAAACATATTTCGAGGAAAAGAATAAGTGACGATAACAAAATGAACGAATGTTTAAATAAAAATAGAAATAAAAACAATTTAAAGGAGTCAAAGAGAAATAAAAAGTATAAAACTTAAATTCATTAAAAGAAAATTAAGAAGTAAACGACCTATAAATAAATATTAAGTAAATAAAGTGTAGGAAGAGAATAGAGAAAATGAGGGAAAATGAAAAAAAGAAGAACGGAGGGATAGAACATATGAAGTTTAAGTAATGAGGTAGGTAGGGAAAGAAAGGGAGAAGAGGGGCAGGGTCAGGAGAGGAGAGGAAAAGAGCTGGAATTGAGAAGAAGAGTTCGAGAATGAGGAGAAAGAAGAAAGAGAGTGGAGAGAAAATTATCGAAAGATGATATGAATAGGGAGTTAGAGCGAACAAAAGGGGACAGAGAGAAGAGCACAGCAAACAAAGCAAAACCGTTTATGAAAGGGAAGAGTAGACAAGAGAAGTCATTGATGACTCAGCCTCACGTTCTGAGTTTCGCGGCGTCGTTGACGCAGCCCAGGGCACTGGCTATGAGCTGTCGCCGGGTCATGTCCTTGCGAGCGTCCAGGTACTTCTGCCACAGGGCGTCCCACAGACTGGGAGAGTTCTTCAGGCCGTAGCAGTACGCAATGCTCTCCAAGTTCACGTTGACCCTGCGACAAGCAATCAACCGACAAGTTCCTCAGTTCGACATATTCCTTGGCATTTAAAAATCAATAAAGAACAAGCAGTATTTCTTACTCGACTGGTGGCGTTCCTTGGAGGTAATTCTTCAGTTTGGTTTCAGCCCAGTCCAAGCATGGCCCGTAGTTGCCGCCACATGCGACCGTCATCACGTTGACGTGGTGAGTGATTTGAACATTATTATTGGCTGGCAAATTGTCGGGCGTAAGCTTCCCGTAAGTATCTTCCACGACATTTCTGACGAAATTCTGCGGACAAAGAAATCGGGTTCCAAGCACATTAATTCAAACAATGGGAGCAGTAAGGTAGTATGTTTGATTGATAAGTCATGTAAAACTACCCAAAAGATACTTCAAATAAAAAATCAATTTCTGTTTCTTCAAAAAAATAATAACAATGTATACCCTTACTGGCCAAATTTGTATATAAATAACTTTCCCGTCGTATACGTGCGTATATATGGAATAATATTTGTTCTCGAATTTCGAATTAGCGGTAAAAGCAACTTTTTTGGAAACAGCTCCAAATTTTTCAAAGAAAATTGTTATTTACGACAACTTTCACTGTTCTTCAAAATTCTTAAAACAATATTTCCGTTCTACTATTAGGAAATCGAAAAATTAAGACAACTTTTTAAAGAAAATGTACTTTGGGCGGCGATAGGTGCCAGCTGGCAAGAGTATGTGGCAAGTCCGAATAGCAAACATAGACTAGAGGAAATAGAAAACTAATACGGGAAAGTCTGTGCCATACTGTAGCACCACTAGTTTCCACTTAACAGAGAAAGTAGTTATCACTCAAGATACGAAATCGGTGTTTTTAATTTAGTTAAATGCTTTTTAAGCTTGAGGATATTTTACACGCAGTAAGACTTCAAAATGGGACAGCCGGCGTTCCTCCTTCCCGAAAAAAAACGCACGAAAACTGCTTTCATTCTTAAAAACCCACATCTGTTGTGCTTAAAAGTGCGAACTTACACACTATTTTTTCGTTATTTTTTATGGCTCCTCTCCTTAATATTCTTCTCCTAGATGAACGCGAAAAAATGTTTTCAAACAGCAAAAGTTTTTTTCTGCGCCGAGACTCATACGCCGTTCGTGGTAACTCGCCATTCGCCTTACTGCTACACGCCAGCAGTCGCTCGGACGTACTCGCTTTGGCCCTCGCCTTAATTCTAATTGCCTTTCCCATTATTCCCAACACGAAAGTTTCGAAAATTCAGAAAGAGCAACAAATTAGATTCTGCACTATTCTTTTTTAGCATCCCTTGCTTTACCTCTAAACATTAAACACAAAATATGGAGCTCTTTATGAGAATATGTTTTTTTTATAAATTGCTTTAAAATCAAGTAGATGTTACGCAAAAACGACTGATTTTATGAAAAAAAATATCTATGACAATTTATACAGAGCTGTTTTTATGCCACGAAAAGTCACAGGAAACAGAAAGCGCGGCGAGGCGGGTGGAGGCCGCGATACGCACCCTGTAGACCGTTGTGTTGCCCATCATGCGCACCACGTGGCCGAGCGAATAGCGCAGCGCCGCCCACGGCTCAAAGGCCTCGTCGTGCTTGAGGAAGAGCAGGAAGTGGAACACATCGTTGTAGTTCATGTTGCGCGGGTTGACGTCCCGCACCAGGCTCAGCGCGTTGTTGATGAGGGCGGCCCTGTCCAACGCCGCCACCTTCGACAGCTGGTCGTGATCGCTGAGCGCCGTTTTCAGGGCCTCCCACAGCTCCGGGGAGTAGTCGACGCGGTAGTAGCCTGCCAACACAACCACGCGACTGAGGACCTAGTGCCAATCTCTTTCGCGAAATCACTGGCTTCTCTGCTACACGCAAAACTTATTCTTAGTTTCACAATGGTCCCATGGGTCAGACCATTCACAAACCAACTCTGTATTACTATATTCCTCTATTCTTATATTTTTTTAATAATATAATTGTAATTTATTTGACTTGTCTCTCACCTCATTATATTTCGCAGTATCGGCTTTTTTACATTATTATATTTATGAGTACATGTGCTTTAAATAATGTAAAATGACGTTTCTCAAAAACTGAAAAGTTTATCTGTGAAAATGAGCTCAAAATTCCGCAGTTTTAGAAACGTTTAAACGCCATTTTCTCAGAAAGGCTCCAAATATATCCTTTAAACTTTTGTAATTTTGGTGGTGATTTCATCGTTTAATATGATATGAAATTTTTTGTGGTGTATAATTTTGTTTTGTTTTGTATTTACAAATATACACAAATGTATTTTTTAATACCTCTCACGCCGTAACATTTTAGCGATTTCTACACACAATTGCATTTGTTAGTTAAAGTGTTTCAAATGACTTCTAATTAAATTTTTCGAAAAATAAAAAAGTTTCTGTGAAAAAAACCCTCAAATTTCGCGTTGATTAGGGTTAATTTTTTTTTCTAACGGCTACAAATGTTTCAAAGAAAGTTGTCATTATTGCTGTTTTAGCGCCACTAGTTTCTGAAAACCTTGTTTTGTAGAGTGCATCTTGCGTACTCACACTTTATTAGTTATTGAAAAAGAGCGTGTATTAGTGGGATATAGGGAAGTTCCTCTTGTGGCAACGTCCGCAGAGAGTTTCCTTTCACTACGTGAGAATAGGTAGGTATCTAACAATCCATCGTCTGCTTGTTCCTTTTTAATTTAGAAAATCAGGAGATAAACATTTATATAATCAATCGCGCTTCTCCGAAAACAATTTCAGGCCATCTTAAAATAACACACATTTGATTGTTCTAAATTACAGTTAATACTTGAATATTGATGAAAACCTGTTGGCATTAGAAACGGACGAAAAATTGTTCCGAGCGAATGTTTGAAAAGTACGTTTCATAGCCAATGTTATAAGGGTGATAAAGCAACCGCTGTTGGCACAGGATATTTTTGGAGTAATAAAATTCTTACATTACAATACCAAATTTATAAAGTAAAACTTACTATGCGATTAGCCTACTTCTTTTTGAGTAGATCACTTATCTAAATAGGGCTAATTTTCAATTTATTTATAATATTATTTGTATACACCAACTTTGATCCAGTAGTTTCGACTTCGAAAATGTTTTTAAGGGTCACACACTTGCCTTAGTGATGGTCACTCTATGTTCTATTGTCTGAAAATTTTTGAAAAAATTTAAGTCGAAAAAAGAATCAGAACATTACATTATTGCAAATACATTATAGCGATAAGATGTTTCAACTTTTTCTTATATCTAAAACAACGGAGTAGAAATAAGTCATCTTTATTCTACACTGCGACCCCAGAAGGCCCAGTACCACCGTTTTGCAAGTTTGAAGCAAGAGGAAAGCCTCTAATTCTTATTTTTCAAATTTTGAGCTCGAAGTAGCCACAGCCAATGTATTTACTCTATAATTGAATCCTCTGAGAAGGGTGTATACTCAGCCCAAATAAGTGAATAAAAACAATAATCAAGTAAATGATAATTAATTAATAAAGAAGCACGAAGGAGGTGGTTGGCCTACCTCCTTGGTAAAGATTCAGTATCACCCAGGACCAATTATCGCCAAGCTCTATTTCTTTGTCCTGGTCGGAACTCCTAAGCCAAGCCTGTGGTCGGGAAGGTTGCGTTGGAGCGCTTCCAGTATCTGTGTCGGTCTTCCAGGTCAGATACACGTCGTACTTAACAGCTTGTGCCGTCGCATCAGTTGAAAACAGGAAACGTGACTAAACAAAACACTCATATTGTTAGACGAATCTTTCTATTCTTCACAAAATTAGTTTTAAAAAAATTAAAGTGAAATTCCTGTCACCAGAACTAAGGCAACTGCATTTGATTTTGAACAACTTTCATTGTTGATCCAAGAACTGTTCTATTTAAACTTTTAAATACAATTTTACATCCAAAATTCTCTTATAAATTATTTTAGTTAACCGAATTGTAATTTTAAAACTATTTTAATATTTTATTTTTCTATGAGTGTTATTAAAAAGTGAAGGAAAATATGTAAAAAATTAAACATCAACTCCTCACAATATTCGAGGTACCACTAAACCTTTTTTTCGTATGTAAGCTACGTCGGAAACTTTTGAACAGGTTTACTCCTACAATAAGACACATCTGCTCTTTTGAAAATGGTAAATGTATTTTCTGTTCTTAACTGTTTAAGGAAGATCCATGACCAAGATTTTGCGGTACAAAAAGCTAAAATCATAGAGCCTAAAATTTGTTTTATACCCAGTAAATGCCACCGGCAAGGGGTATATTTTTCCAGAAAATTGAGTTGTCAGAAATACAAATAGAATTAATTGTATGATGTGGAAATATTTCAGTGGCAGAAGCAAAATATTTTACTTGATAATCGTGACTTTCATCTACTACAACACAAAAATGCCATTTTAAGAACATTAAGAAATGTTATATTTTCTAAAATAAATCAATGATTTGTTTCTGATATTTTTCAATCTCCAAGATTGTCGCAATTTTTTGGTTATTATTATTATTATTATTATTATTATTATTATTATTATTATTATTATTATTATTATTATTTTATGTCCTTTTACCTGTGTAAGTTTTATATTTTTGCCACTCTTTACGACCGTGATAACAGGATAACCAGGTTTATCCATCCAATTATGTAGAACTGCTTCCAAATTGTCCTCATTTTCAAGTAGTGTAATGTCTGGTTTGTTGTTATCCTTAAACTTCTCAAAGAGGTCATCTGGTACAGCCGAAGCATGCTGCCTGCGAGATGGAAATAATTATTTCAAAGTTATTCATCAGTATGTGCACTTAAAATTATATCTAATTTGTTTTCCCACACATTTTGTAACTGCGTCTGCTCCAAATATTTCATTCTTCTATGCAAAACTGAAAAAATCGCGTCTCGACACCCTCACCTACGGAGGGTGATGTGCGTGTGCCCTGCCTTTTTCCTCTCTGCCCCTTCTAGCGTCATCACTCAATCTCTTGTAGACTCTTTGCGAAACTTGCGATAGATCTCGATCATCGAATTAGTTCTTAATTTGACATTAGAGTGCGCCGTGTACTGTATATTTCCATGAAACAACATGGAGTTAGTGGCATTAATCTCCATACTTTTTTATCTCTATATACCTTGATATTCATTATACTTATTTAATGTGGTATAATAATTATATAATAATATCAACGAGTTAGAATATACTACAGATACATAGAGTGGCTGAAGCGCCTCCATCTTTGCAACAAACTGGAGCCATGTTTTTTGCAATCAAAGCATCGTCCTCCAGAGAAGCAGAGTATTCTAGTTTTCCCTTTGGCACTCTTTAAGGCCAGGTAGGTGCGGCCGCGGGTAATGTAAGTTCTCTTGCTCTTTGTTTCACGACCAGAAACCAATCATTTCAAAACAAAATTACTACATGTATGGAGAACAAATTGAGAAACTGTAAAAAGACGTTGCCTCCTGCTTCGGTTATTGTCATAAGAATGGAAGCTGCTGAAATGTTATAGTAGTTTGCATAACGCTTGAAAGTGAATGTTATTGCAATACGAAGCAAACAAACAGATCACAAATAAGGCTGCAAATTTTAAAAACGATATATTTATGGTTTCATGGCTTCTATTTTTACAGTTATATACTGAACATACTGAAGACATTGTGAATATTATTATTCTAACCAAAAACATAATTTAAATGCAGATAAATGAAAAGACAACAATATAGAAATAAGATCTGATACAAATGACACGTCTATTCAGTACAACAGATGTACACTATCAGGTCACCATCACGCACCTCTAATGTTTTGAGTGTATAAAAGATGGCGGCCCACAGTTCATCGTGCGTGTACCAAGAGCGTTGCAACCGCAGGGTCAACCTCTCTATGAAGTTGAATAATATACTTATAAGCACTGATCAGAGCAGCTCTGTTCAAACTAATGTGTATCAAGAGGATGTAGTTTTATGGGAATTAAGTGCACACTCTGTTACCAGAATTTGGAACTTCTTCCATTTTGCCCATCTTAACTCAGAACAATATAAGACACTGTTCATGGAAAGTGTCAAGTGAAATTCGTAAATTATTTACAATATTTTATAATCCGAATGTGACGTATAAAGTACATTTGTATTATATTTTAATGCTATATTGATACAAATCAATTTTGATTGGTACTTAAGAGTGCGATAATATCAAAGGTTTGAAACACTGATCAGTTGTTGGTGGCGATACCAAAATTTCAAATCTATCCAAGGATCAGTGTACCAATTTACACATCTTTCCACCAGTTTGCGCGTAATCTCATTGGTTCACGATGTTGGAGAGCCCATGAAAAAACTGGATTTTACGTCAAGAATAAAAAATATTGGGAAAAAAACAAAAATTGTGGGTGACCTTTCATTTGTTTTTCGCCTTCTAGATGTATAACCATGACGTTTTCAGATGACTTGTCTCCATAAGAACCCGTACCTGTCTCCACTGAGAAATGAAAAATTATGGTAATGTTTTAAATTATGGTAACTGTCGCAGTAGTGAGACTTTAACACGATTCGAACCCATGGTCTTTGATGGCCTGACATTTTTGTTTCCGCTCTGATGATTCATCTTTTTTAAGAAACTGTTTTCCATTTCTTATCAGTAGTAAAGTAAACGAATAGGTAATATGTATTACTTCTCACAATTGATCTCTAAAATTAATGATTTATCATTACCGAAAACGTTTTTCAAAATCATCGGAGTGCGATTTATTTTTGTTTGTGTAAACTAAGATGTTCATGTGAACACAATTCTTTGTTGTTGACTAATAATATTAAGTGTCTTTCTATAAACACAAATAAAGTTATTTAAAATAACTATTCATTTTTTGTAAAAGTAAAAGAAATAAAAAAACTTACATGTCGGTCAGATATTGTCGGATTGCCGTCTGGAATTCAGCCTCGCCCAAAACATTTTTGATTTGTCTGAGGATGGATCCGCCTGAAAGAAATTTCGAAGTTTACAATATAAACATTTATTTATTATCAAACTTTGAATGATTTCTTTTTAGTACCGAGAAACACAAATTTTGTACACATTTACATCAACATGCATTTACATTACCAAATCACACTTTTTCCCAATTTTGTGAATCATGTTTCTCATACTCTTGTTTATTCAAAATATTACTGCCTAAATACGAATAGTTGAGTATTCTGGCAGTTTTTAATTTCTTATTAAAACTTGAATTGGACAATATTTGTGAAGCGCAATTAAATAGGTGCTGTAGAACGTTATTATATTAATGACTTCATTATATTACTATTTTTAGTTAAGAAAAGTAACAGCAACTATCATTCACATAAAGTAGAAAACAAATTTTATTATTGCGAAAGAAAATCACAATTTCATTGAAAAAGTCAATCGTATTTTTACGCTTCTTTGATCCTTCGAAAAAATGCTCCCTTACTTAGCATCTTTACAGTACACATATCTCTTCCCCACGCCAGTTTATTCTTTACATTCATGTATAATTTTAATTATTTTTGGCGTAGAAATAAGAAAGAAATATTTTTTCTCTTCTGTATAACAATTCTCTAATATATAAGAATTGTTTACAGTTGTTCATGTCTACGCATATTGGATACAAAATGTGTCATGTATACACAAATGGCATATTTAGTCTTCACAAGAAAATGGAGGTTCGGAATTAGCAGATAACCATTCGAAATATTGAAACTGAAAATGATTGAAACGTTTATTTTGAACCATTAGAAGATGGATATAAGAATATTAAACATGCGTTTAAAAATGTACCAATAATGTTTGAAATGTAATTTACTGCGTCAAAAAAAGATAAAAAAATTATTCAAAGTGTTCCTTTTTTCGTAATTTGAAAGTGATGAGCCCAAATTAAAGCCTTTAAATACATCCATGAGAATAAAATATTCACTTTCCTTAACCAACCGAGGTCTAGAAATAATAGTCAATTTTCTGAACAGAAAATAAACTATTATTTTTCTCATTTAACCCCATCCTCCTACAAAAAAAACGACACATTTCCCATGGAACCAGCGGTGGTGGCTTGATATAGATTTCACTTATAGAAATCAAATGAATTTTCAGAATTAATGTTTTAATTTTATTATCTGAGTTAATTTTCATCGATCCATTCAGCATCTGCTAAGTTCATTAGTCTCGTAAGTGCGGCGCATGTTTTGCTCTGGAAGTGGAGGTGATCTTCTCCCGCTCGATGGTGACATCCGGCGCCGACATACCGTCTGCCAGCTGGGCTTTCTCCAACCAGGTACCTCCCCCCAACAGGGCAGCGCCCCAGCCGGGATAAGCTCTGAGTATAAGCGGAAGGCGTAGAATGGACAAGGAATGGGCAGGAAAGATTGCGCGCGGCCCCTTTTGCATTTGCTAGGATTTTCTAGGATTTGCACGAGTATTTGCCTGGGATTGATCAGAGAAACCTCGGAAAAGTACCGATCAGAGCAGCCGAACGCTTGAATTCTCCTCCAGACAGCGACAGAACTCGACTCCGCTATCTAGCTAGTGTCGAAAATACTGGTTATCGTCAGGATTCGAACCTAGTACCTCCCGATAAGAGGCACTTCAGTGACTTCAGTGGATGCTCCTCCCGGGATTTGTTCATTAATATTTTTGCTCTCAGCCAGTTAAATATGTCGGTGATCGCATTGAAGCCCAAAACACGAAAAAAAACTAACAAAAACGTGAAAGGAAAATAACCGCTCTTACCCTTGCTGTAGGTGATGGTGCCGAAGTGCCCGGAAATGTCACCCGGGGTCACCACGTCGGCCTCAACGCGAGTGAGGGCAGGAGCCGAAGGGTCGGAATCAGCATCGAAGGCGACCATCTGATCGTCGATGACCATTCGTTCTTTCATTTTCCAGTTGGCGTACCTCGAATGCATGACCTCGTTCTCGAATAGGTCTGCAAAACCTTCGTTGAGCCAGATGGAGTTCCACCACTTGGTCGTCACCCAGTTGCCAAACCACTGATGCGCCAGCTCGTGAGCTATCACCTGGCTGACGCGCTTCTTGGCAGCTTCGCTCCCGTCCTGCAGTTGATTTACTTTTGGTTACAATGTTCTGTTGCTTCGGCATACAGCAATCCAAGAAAGGAATAAAACACTCTGGAAGGCCACCTTGCGTTTATGATTGTATCCAAGCTAGTTATCGGAAGTTATTAAATACATGAATTTTAATACTACTACTATTATCACTACTACTACTACTACTATTACTTATAATAATAATAATAATAATAATAATTATTATTATTATTATTATTATTATTATTGTTGTTTTCTATGATCCGCTGTTTTCTACAGCAATCGATTTTGTAATGTAAATAAAACTAGAGTTCATCTATGACGTGATTATAAGTACTACCAACATCAATATATCATATTTCGCAGGAAGAATTGTGAAATTTGAACTAAAATTATAGTGGCACTGGAGTTTTCATATGGTCTAATGGCATTTTTACTTCAATTAATTTTTACTAGGCCTAATGTTGACTCGGCCTAACCGATTCGTTTGATAATCCTTCAATCTCCTATTATAATAAAATGCCTTTCGATACATACTTCATAAATGACTATTACCGGCCGACGACCATGAACATTGGAAGCAAATATGGCGTATTAGTGCTTCTAACCAAAGCAAACGTATATATAATTTATATATTTTTTTCTTATAAGAAGGTAATGTTACGAAATATATTGAAGAGCGTACGACCTATAACACGAATGACAGACTCCGCTATCACCTTAGTTTTCAAACTTCCACCGTGCCTATAATTTTCTCTCTATCGGTTCATTGACATTAATAACTGTTTTTGTTCTCATCCTACAAAAACATTATTCTGTCAGTGAAACAATAGATGCAAATAATTTTAAGAACATGTCAGATTTCCAGTGACTCAGCAATAATTTTAAGAATCATTTGCCGAAGTGGTATACGCAGCTGAACGTGTGGCTTACCTTGCTGAAGAGCAAAGCGCTTTCGCGGTATGTGACGAGTCCCCAGTTTTCCATGGCGCCAGACGCGAAGTCTGGGATAGCAGCTTGGTCCATCTTTTTCATGCCCATGCTGAGGCGATTGCTTCCAGACTTCTGGAAATAATCAATGTTGGTGTAGTCTTCCAAAATGGTGATCATTGCAGGCCCATCGTTCTGGCTGAGTGCGCCTTGCTCCTGTTTCAGGGCTTCGGACCGAGCATAAGTCTTGAATGTAGCGGTGCCGATGCTGGAGAACGATGACGTATCGTATACCACGAACGCCAACAGATAAGTTGACATCTTAGGAGTTTTCTCAAATTTAATCACGCCCCCGGCTCTGGAATAGGGAAAAAAGACATTGAATTTGAGGTACAAGGAACGTGAAACACGTTCATCCAAACTGATAAAAATGCTCCGAGGTGCGCACGAGCGCGCATGAAGTAATGCTACTTTGCGTTTCTTTTGTTTGCTTGATTGATTATTTGATTTTTCAATGATTGTTTGATTGGTTGGTGTTTCAGGTGCGAAAACTTCTGTAGTCATTACTCCCGTTAGTGTAGTGAATGTTATATCCCAGGATGCGGGGAAGATCGTCTTCCACTAGAACGCCAGATGCGGCACCGCCATACATTTCGGCGTGAAGGCTGTTTCTCTTTCTCCAGGTATCTCCCCTGGCGGCGCTCAGCCACACTCGGGATACTCTAAGATCTCCCTAATGGACTCTCCCAACAAGTGGTAGTGTAGTGCATTTAAGTGTGTGAGTGCGCGCGTGTGCGTGTGTGTGTTCGGGAAGAAGAAAGGGCAAGAATGAGGCAGGAAATATCGCTCGCGGTCCGTGGTCCGTTTCTAAGAATAATTTCTTCTCTGGCTTTTAATGGTGTGGATACAAGGTTTACATAATATTGTATCATCGTCAGGTCTAAGTGTAAATACACTTCCGGTATATGTATGCTCCATCGACAGGTATCATGTTGTTTGGAGAAACCAAGAAAAACAACCGATTAGAGCATGCCGCTGATACAATACTCCAGACAGAGTTCGATTTAGCTATCTACTTAGTGTCAAAGGTTCGCCACCGCGGAGACTTTTTTATTTTATTTGTCTGTGTTATTTGTTTAGGACAAACTAAACTGTTTTATTATATAACAGTGTATACAATATTGTATTAGATTGTTAAAGCTGTCATCTCCAAAAATGTTATGCGTTAGAAGAATGGAAGTGCAATTACACTAGTGACCCAAATAGAGTCGGATATTTCTTTGTGTTATGAAATTATCCATGTTCCATTTTTTAACTTTTCATATTTGTATTGAATCAAACATTGAAATAATAATTACGCTTTAAAAACGTAATTATAGAGCGAACCTTTTCCCGCCATTTCCGTACTATCATTGGAACACTGTACGCCTGAGTCGGTGAATCATGGGCATTATACACACTGTGATTGAATTCACTTCCCAGTGCGTGATTCTTTTCAAATTTAAGATCAAATCAGATCCTGCAGTAGGTGCCAATGAGTAGAGAACGTTGAAATGTGAGTAAATGGACTTCATTTTGCATAATTTACACAAAAAATCAACGCACGTTAGTCGAAGCTTACGCAAAGCACCTCCTCCCCAAAGTTTTCCTGAATCTTTGGCGACGATGAAGAGTCGAATGTCATATGGTAAATGCGATTCGTGTGTTCCACCTCTCGGCCATTGCTTGGGACGTCAGCACGTGCATCGCAAAGACCTCCAAGTAGCGTACAGTACATGCTACGGCAACGCATTATCACCCAATTACGGGCTGCGTTTAGCTCAGAGCCACCATTGCTTCTGGCTCTGCAGCCGCTCTGTCCGGGAGGTCCTGGAGTTTCAGCCCCGACGGTGGCTGTTTTTGAACACTAGCTCTCCGTTTGGTGGATTTGAGCTGATATCTGCAGGAAACGTCCAGCGACCGGCTGCTCTGATCGGTGGTTTTCCGTTGTTTCTCCGATCAATACCAGGCGCATGCCCGAGCACTCCGCCTAAGAAACGAGCCATGGCCCGCGCACGATCTTGCCTTCCCCTTCCTTATCCTACCCTATCTCCTTGCTTACTCACACTTGAATTTACATGCTCTGCACTACCACGCATGTCGGGACACAAGTCGGCAGCATAGAGTGTGTCGGATGGGGTGGTGCTCATCTGTGGAGGTACCTGGAGGAGGGGCGGAATCCTCACGTGAGCTGTCGGGAAGCTCAGCGCCGGACCTCGCTTTTAGCTGGGAAGAATCACCGCTATCACCAGACATAAACCCTTTCACTAAGGGCACTAATGACCATAGCACCAGACCCAGAACCCAGAAACATCAATGAACCGACCACCCTGCTATAACCCAGTACTTGATTTTCGTAACTTCAAGTTACAGTGACGAGTACTTCTTGCTCTCGTAACTGCTATTTCTTCGTAAGGGCACTGTTGCCCTTACATGAATCTACGTCAGAGCCACTAGCATACGAACTCTTTCGTCGTCTGTCAAAGCGCCATCAATGCACAGCTCGGAAACAGCTTTCCTATTTTCATATTATCAAATGAATTTACCGCGTATGAACTGAACTCACCGCCTATCAAATATTTTGAAATATATTTTTACTTTCTCGCCTTACGAAGTTCTACGCCAGAAGAGAAAGTTATGTAATCGTGCGCCGGAAAACGGCGTTTTTTTTTATTTTGGGAATTGCTGCAAAAAAGAGTTTTGATTTAAGCTGCTTTTAATTTTAAATCAAAGATCTCAAATTCGTATTATTGAGCCAAATGGCCAGCAACTGCTTAAGTATTTGAGCACGCGTCTATTATATAACAAATTTTATGGTCATGAAGACCGTGACTTGTGAAGTAATTTTTGTTTTCGGGCGATATCCCAAGCCGAAGAATGTGAGCGACGAAGTAAATTAGTGCTTGACTAACCTGAGCAATTTTGAATAGTAAGTAATTTATAATGTTAAGCTTCATTACATTAGTACTTAGTACTTATACTGTGATTTAAATTTGTACGAATGCAATAAAGCAGCATTACAAACGAGTTGCATACACTGTTTTTTTGCATAACGTCATTATAAATTTTTAAGAGAATCAAACTTAAGTTTTCGAAACACCTTTCTTGTGACGTCTCGGGTATTTGACATCTGTGCGAGTAAACGGATGTCGGCTGTTCCGTTTAGCTCTACCTCCCCACGATTCTCTCGCTGCGATTGACTGAATGTGTGATTACGCAATCATTAATGCCGTAAGACGTATTACATCATCATTTGTGGCGTAAAATGGCCGATTATAAACGATTTCTTGCAAATGAAACGGTCGTTTATAATACTGGTATACAAAAAATAATGTTTATTGATTGGTTGATTTTTTTCGCATCAATTGCTATAGTCATTAGTCCCGTAAGTATAGTGAATGCTTTTATAACGGGATGAGTCAGTGACGAAAATACTGCCTCCGTTGGGTCTCAACCCGTAGGACCTCCCGGTGACATTAGTTGATTACCTGAGCCCCCTCAGTCGGTAAATAATGTTTACATTATTGTACAGTATGCGCAGTAATTTGTCTACGCCAATCATACCATTGTGATTAAAAGTTTAGATTTAGATTTAAATTTATTTAGTCAAAAAATAGTTAAAACTGTATGTGACGAATGGGGGAAAAGATCTTCTGCGCACATTTTCTTGAGTGCAAGTTGACAACAATCCCTCGATACGACAGGATTCGAACACACAACCAGCAAAAGAACTACGCCCGAGTCAGCTTGTATACATTAGGGAAGGTTACTGTGGGTCAAAATATGAATTTATTTGTTCTCCCTCTTCTTTTTATTTAAAATTTTGAAAACACATTTTCAGAATCTATAAACAATATTGAATCCATCGAACTGTTATTTAATTTTTTTACAAAAAAATATTCGCGATACATTTCTTCTCATTTTGTATAATATATATTTCAAGACTGAACTTACTATATTGTATATTCGTTTTGTGTTCAAAATAAAAGGTATACTATAAACGAAACATGCAATACTATCGTATTTTGCACGTAACCTTTTTTTAATTTTACGCGTACATTAATTCGAAGCCCCTTCGATATTATGATCGCAAGCATCCATTAGCAACTATAAGATTATATACAGTTATTTCATTGCATTTGAAGCTCTGAATTTGACCGCATGTTATATTAAAGTGTACATGTTTCATGTACGAAATAACACATACGATTATACGATTATCATACTGATAGTATTGTATGCAAATAACGAGGTAAGAAAGTACTTTGTTGCATTACTCTTCAAGAACTTGGCAGCAGAGATTCATATTGTTTAATCTCTCTAAAATTTTGTATTTCTCATTTTATTTACGCTTCAAAAATTAAATGCCATAGTCGGGGAAATTAAAATATTTTAATACTTCCAAACTAACGACCATCTTAATGTAGAACATATCGTTGATTTATTGCCGACAATCGTGCAATTAGAGGCCTAAAACCCATAAACTAGCAAGTCGTTCTTAAAATGCTCATTGAACTGACTTTTTACTACAAACATATTTTAAAATTTGAATTCCAAAACGTTTGGCAAATGTAACTTTGTGAAGTTTTACAACAAACAGACGATATATTCTATATAAAATGGATATACATATGGCATATTCCATAATGTGGGCAGAAAACTTACTCAACGCCCTGGGTGTTAGAGATGGCTTTGATGCCTTCCGTGAGTGTGATAGAGAGCTCGAACACAGCCTTGAACTCGGGCTCGTCGAAGCATGGGAAGGCTTTGCGGGCAGAGGTAGACTCAAACTGAGTGCCCAGCACCGTCGCCCTGCAATTCAAAAACACCATTAGCAGTTTTGCTTTTCCACCCGCCCCGTTTTACTTCCCCTTGCAGCCCTACACGCGAATACTCACGTGGCGTTGTTCTCATCTAGGTAGGTGCTCCTGTAAAAACCATCCAGTTCATTGTCCTGGAAGTCTCGAGAGTATGAGATTTCAATTATGATTTCAGCCGCCTCCTTATCTGCTCTGTCAGTTCAATCAATAAGATATCCTGTGTAAGTTTTTTAATCCCTGTGTATTTAGGTAGCAGAGAGGGTGTTCCGTCATCTCCATCATCACCTTCGTCTCCCATCATCACCTTCGTCTCCATCATCACCTTGTCCCATCATACCTTCGTCTCCATCATCACCTTTCTCTCCATCATCACCTTCGTCTCCATCATCACCTTCGTCTCCATCATCACCTTCGTCTCCTCATCAACCTTCGTCTCCATTCACCCACTTCGTCTCCCATCACCACCTCGCACTCTCACTCGTCTACCATTCCCTCGTCTCCATCACCACCTTCGTCTCCATCACCACCTTCGTCACCTTCGTCACCTCTCACCTTCGTCTCCTTCGTCACCGTCGCCAACTTTACCAACATCCGCTGGCGCCGTAGTCCTCGGCTGCTGAGTGCGCCAGTGCTCGGCGGCAGACGATTCAGTGCTCGGCGGCGAAGACGATTCAGTGCTCGCGGCGAAAGAGTCAGTGCTCGGCGGCGAAGACGAGTCATGGACACACGGCGAAGCGCGTCGGGTAGGACTAAAAGTAATCGATACATCATCTTTAGCGATGTCAATTAGATTGTCGCAATTGAGATATATTCCATGCTCCTGCAAGACTACATTTGCTGTTATTTTAACTTTCCCTTTGAAAGCCGTAATTCCATTTAGGCCGTTGTTCGTGTATTGCGGCGAGAGTGTGATCTCGTAAAGAGAAGGTAATATCCTTTGATCGCCCGGCAACCTGTATATCTTCTCCTCATCCTCCCCCTCCTTGGGAGCTGGGTCGGGAGCGTGGGCAGGGGCAGATGCAGAGGGCAGCGGGGATGCCCGCCCCTGCACCAGCAACGCCAGCAGCGCCAACAGCACCAACGCGCGCCACTGCACCATGACGCCCTGCACACATACACACACAGCCTACGTCACTCTATTCGTCTCTATACATCGACACGCAAAGGGTGCGTGGCAAACTGAATGCAATTTGTACAGAAAAGTTGTTCGTTTATCATTTATTTTTTCAAGCAATATCCGGGTTGACTACCTTTCACGTCCGGAAAGCGAGTGTCTCAAAACATGGATAAATGGATCGGGTAAAATGCGCAGAATTGATGGTAGTGATTTAAAAGTGTGTGACTCCTGACTGTACTAAAATTACGACTAAAACATCTTCTAAAGTTAGCAAAATATTTATTAAGTAAAAGTTTTGAGGTGAAGGTACCAGAAATATTTGTAATTCAACGGAGAACAAAAAGTGATTAAAAGTGGAATACATTTTTCAAACGATTTGTTTTCAAAGTGCGGTGAATAATGGTGATGTGGTAATAATCTTAGAAGCAAAAGTAAAAAAAAGAAAACTTAATACTGTTCATGTGTAATTAAAGCATACTTCGGCTTTAAATTTGTGTAAATTAGAACTTTCATGAATATTTAACGATATGAAGTTGTGCATTTATCGTTTACTCTCACAAACAATATCCGGGTTGATGGTAAAACACGTGTACATATTTTTAAAGTAAAATTGTTTTAATAATAATAACAAAATTGTATAATGATAGTATAATGGTAATAAGCCGGGCATATCTTTGTCTAACGCCCTTTTGATATGAAAACTGATCCCTCTGTAATGCTAGTTACTACTATGTGCAATGCTTCTTCTTTGTTCCTTGCAATCTAAAACATTTTTACCACCCAAAATTATAAAACAAAACTAATACTTGCTCTGTAACCTTATACTTGTTCTAAGCGCAGACCCAATATCATTTGATATAGCCGATGTGATGTTCTTGTGTTCAACCTCTTGCACTTCTTTAGGTGCTTCTAGAGGTACTATCTTCGTCATGTTGAAGTTTAGGAAAGGAAGCAATGGTGGAACATATAGTTTCTTCCCTATCATTTTTATAGAGTCAATTCTTTGAAAAATAGCACTTCTGTTTTCAATCGCGGGCTTAAAAGGCGTCCACCTGCTACCTCCTACCCATACTGGCGTCGGAGGTCCACCGATATTTAAATTTGTATAGGAAACGTTTCTTTAAAAATTACGAAAAATAATTTTGTTCACCTATACTATAATTTTGTATACTGTAGAAAATCACTATAAACGATTGATTGTATTTTCCTAAAAAACACACATTATTATTGTAGTACAAACATGGCATACTATGTGAAGAAGTAGATGAAGAGTACCGATGGGATACCTTCAGTGGAAATCATTGTCATAACAATTCTACATCATATTTACTTATTATTTTGTAAAAAAATAGATTGTAAATTTTTATTATAAACAAAAAATGACATAGTCCAAGCAAAGGCTTGCTATATATTTTTTATTGCTTAAATCTGTTTTTCTCCTCAACCATTTCATGGTGTGCTAATATGAATGAAAACCATAAAAGTAATATTCTATTTTGCTTGAACAAGAACAGACTGTTCCGCAATGACGAAACACGCATTTTTTTACAACAGACGTCTAAGACAAAAATGTCTATCTGTAATTTTGTACTTTGGAAATGTTCATTTTTTGCAATATTTGGAAATATGGAGACTTTTCCAAAAATGGGATTAGAACGATATTCTCTACCATCCCTTCATCCACAACAGGAGAAAACTTATAACGGTTTTTGAGAAAAAATATTTTCTAAAATTAAAAATTGACTATATTTTGCGCCAAATTACACAAAAACTACTTTTATTTTCGAAAACTTTAACGCCTTATTTCAAGTTCTGTCTTTAAAGAACAGATTTCTTTAAGGAAAAAACCCTCTGTCTGCAATATCAAAGTTGTAGGAAAACGCCTCCAAAAAATTGCACTTTTGCAATTTCCTTTCTTAAAATAAGGGATTTCAGGAAACGTGAGATCAGCACCATTTTCTTAAGCGTTCTTTCATATAACAAAATTTAATCCAAGACTTTGGAATCATATAATTCAGAAAATTTTGAAAATGTGTTTGAGATTGCGCGTAAAGTACCCTCAAAAATCAAAATATCCGTTTGAAAATCCTAAAGCCTTGAGTTCGATTACATCAATCGGGGAATATCTATTTCGTAGAAAATCAACTGAACGATTGAGATTGAGCGCGATTGAGATTGAGAACGATTGAGATTGACCACACACTACAAGCAAAAAGACGTTTCGCCGTTAATCGATTTTTCGGTATCAAGTACCCACATAACATAGATTCTGGCTACATGATGTGTTAGATGAAGCAATTTATTATATACAAAAAAAGGGTTTATCAACTTTTTCGTTAAGAGCCCGGCAATATGATTTTCTGCCGAAAATTCCCTTTTTCGCGTGCACGTTTACTATAATTTCTTTTCTTGCATTCGTAAGGGAAAGAGAGTCAAAATGTAAAAGTGTTTTTTATTCCTGATGCTTTTTATCCCGGATTGTTTTAAAATTTGAATATATACCAAGTTTTTGCGATGGTTAAATTGAAATTTTTTCAAATAAAAATAATGCAATTTCTAACTTTCTGTAGTCAAGTAAATAAAAAATGATTCACTTGGATAATACTGAATGGTAAAAACTTTTCAAAGAATTTCGTAATGTTTTCGAATATATTTTATATGCTTTCGGAATAGTTCGAGGAAATAGAACACATGAAATACTTCTTAACTCATTAATACTTCTTGATTTAGCCATAGAAAGTATAATATAATTTCAGCACTAACGTCATTTACAGTAATATTAAGTATTAAAAAAATGATTCACTTGAATAATACTAAAGACGAAAACTATATTTAACATTAATCCGATTAGATTTTTTTGAATTAATACAGTTGCGCATTATACATCGTATAATTCTAGCTATTCTAGGATAAAAGTTCAACAAAGATGGTGAATTGTTATTTCAGGTTTTGCTCATGCAACACCGTTCTCGCAAAAGACTACAGATTGTGGTGGATACCAACTCACAAAGCAACGCAATTCAATACAGTTCTTATTAAAATTAGGAAGAGAAATTAATCTATTGATGTTAAAATTTGCATGCAATGCATATACGAGTCAATTACGACTCTTCTGCACAGAAAGAGGAAGCAAAATTTCAACAACGGTGAGTGATGCGTACCAAAAGTAATAACAAAAAATGAGGTAAAATAAGGAGACACAATTCAGACGAACTCTCTTCCCCTTGTAACTTCACAGCTGCCACTACTCAGTCGGATCTCTTGATGACAGCATCCTGCTGCGCACTGTTCCACACACGAGTGTAATTCGAACGTGATTAATTCCTTTTATTCTTTCTGCAGCTTTTCACTAACAAAATCAATGAGCCAACACATTCGCAGCTGGAGGAGCAGAATCAGCGATTGAAAGACGCTTAAAGAGGCTGCAGCAGCCTGAGATGAGGACTCACCTGTTGAGTTCAGCGAATGGGAAACATCGGTCTGAGGGGCCCTTTAATACTCGGCCTAAATTGTTATCATGAGTACCCCTCGAGTCTTCCCCTCCCGCCATATTGCCCGCGTTCATCACATCCCCTTGCCCCCTCCACCACCCACACAACAGCGGTCGGCCACTCTGGAGTGAAGCTGCTGATAATTATGCGATTCCTCGCACATCTCGACTCGTAGAATTGAAGATACGAATTGGGAGATAACCTGTTGTTTTCAGTAGATGGGTCGGGATGATGGAGTATTGTTAGCTCTGGACACGTGAATTAAAGAGGCTCTTGATGGGAGGGGACGAAATACGGAAAATACGCTTCCAAAAATTCAGGCTTTTTTTCTCTGAAATTGTAAATATCCATTTGATTGATTGAATGTTTCAATCAGAAGAAGACAATTTCGCAAAATATTGTGCAATAAAGTGCTAAATGTAAATAAAGTGTCAAAATAAGTGGAATGCAAATATACAAGAAATTATGATTATCTCATTCTACACTACATAATTGGCATTTCCAAACATCTGTGCGAAATGCATCTACCTTGTGTAATTAAATTACACATCCTCACAAATGAAACTAAGCCAGGACTGAGGGAGAAATGACAGCTGTATTTCTTTTTAGTTTGGACTCCAAGTTGTTAATATTTTGTCGCTTTTAATCAGCTCAATATTTTGTTCGATCCTTAAGCAATGTGTGCTTGAGGTATATGGATGAGTTTTCCAAACCAGAACCAGGGTTCAACGTATGCTAAACAAGAAGGTCGACACAACACACTGAATTCTTTCAAAGAAACTCTTCCGTCATTCGCCTGGAATTGATAAAAAAATGACAAAACGTCCGTTCAGAGCATCCGAGCGGTATTATCGTTCAATAAGTCTTATTATCCGATCCTGCTACTAGCTTGTATTGATTTCACATAAGAAACAGTTAAAATTATACATGATGCAGATGTAAGTAGGTTGGACGCAGTCTCAGTCTGGTGGAGATTTCGAGCGGGGACAAATGTCCATGGTGGGTGACTCGCTGGGAAATACCAATAAATGAATTGAAACATAAACTGGAATAAGATTGTATGAATCATACTGGAATAAATTAGTTGAACGTGGTCGTGCACGTTGAATAGCCTCTAGAGGGCCAAAAGTGCAAGTAGTAGGGAGGGGGTAGTCAGCTATGGGTGGAGGGGCGAGGCCGGATGCGGAGCTTAGTTTGAATTATTTGGCGTCAAATGCAGTGATCCATGCTGTGAAATTATTTGCCTATTAATTTAATAGGTAATGTCCATAATTTCTATCTATAAGAACCATAATTCAATGTTTATACCTTTCTGCGCTCTGCTATTTCTCGATACATTTTCCATTTTTTGTAGTTTAATCTCACTATGATTTGTGTTTATGCCCACTCTTTATCAATATTGTAATGCAAAGACTTTTTATTTGACTTGCAATGACTTTCAAAATCACACTAATACTACTCCTCTATTCCCAATAGAACGCTTCGGGGCATTTTCACCACCTTATCCTGCTACAGCCTTTGTAATTATATAGAAGCAAAGGAAATTACTATATCAACCCCACAAGAAATTAAAATTCATGGAGTTCAACTCAAAAAGATGTCATTCATTGTAGGGTCATATTTCGAATTGTCATCTACCGAGTACAATAATTTCCAATATAATACAAAAGACCATATTACATGTAGTGTATATAACAGTTCATCTTCTCGCCGATTGCACTTTCAATGTATACTGCAGTTCGAATGGCGAACACACATTTGTGATCTGCACTTCCAGAATGAGTCTCTCCCCCCCCCCTTTTGCTAACTGTCCGCATCTGCAGTGGTTCGCGAGCTGCTTCCGAGGTCGGCGAATGTGCAAAATCCTAATAGGCTTCATGTAAAGTGAAGCGGAGCGCGAAATAGGTCTGTAGAATGAAGCAGAAAGCATAGTATCTCAGCAGAGTTAAAGAGAAAGAAAAGTGTCTCAGCAGAGTTAAACAGAAAGCAAAGTATCTCAGTAGAGTTAAGCAGAAAGCAAAGTATCTCAATCAGTCACAGTTAGCAAGAAAGGCAAAAGTTATCTCAGCACAAGTTAAGCCAGAAAGCCAAAGTATCTCAGCCAGAGTTAGCAAAAGCAAAAGTTATTCAGAGGTTAAGCAGAAAGCAAAGTATTCAGCATGAGTTAAGCAGAAGAAAGTCCAGAAGTAGAAGAATCTCAGTAAAGTATAAGCAGAAAGCAAATATCTCAGTAGAGTTAACAGAAAGCAAAAGTATCTCAGTAGAGTTAAGCAGAAAGCAAAGTATCTACACAGTTAAGCAGACAAAAGTCTCAAGAGTTAAGCCCGAGAAGTTAACTAGAACAGAACAAAGAAAGTAATCAGCAGAGTTAAGCAGTAAAGCAAAGATATAATCCAGCAGTTAAGCAGAAAGCAAGATTCTCAGCAGAGTTAAAGGAAAGAAAGAATTCTCAGCAGAGTTAAGGAATAGAAAAAGTCAGCAATTAGCAGGACACAAGTACTCGTAGTAACAGAAAGCAAAGTATCTCCAGAGGTTAAGCAGAAAGCAAAAGGTATCCAGCTAGAGTTAAGCAGAAAGAAAGTATATCTCAGCAAGAGAAATTAAGGAGAAAATCAGGATAAGAGGTATTCCAGCCAGATTTAAGCAGAAAAAAGCAAAGTATCTTAGCAGAGTTAAGCGAAAGAAAGTATTCAGTAGAGTTAAGCAGAAAGAAAGTATTTCAGCAGCGGTAAAGAGAAAGGCAAAGGTATCTCAGCAGAAGTTAGCAAAGCAAAGTATCTCAGCAAGTTAAGCAGAAAGCAAAGAATTCCAGATAAGCAGAAGCAAAAGTATCTCAGCAGAGTTAGCAGAAAGCAAGAGTATTCTCAGGCAGAGTTTAAAGAAGAAGAAAATATCTAGCAGAGTTAACAGAAAGAAAGTATCTCAGTCAGAGTTTAAGCAGAAAGCAAAGTATTCAGCAGAGTAAGCAGAAGAAAATGTATCTCAGCCCAGAGTTAAGCAGAAAGCGAAGTATCTCAGCAGAGGTTAAGTCAGAAACGAAGTGTGCCTGTAGAGCGATCGTGCTGCATGTAGCGCTTGTAGTTCCGCTCGTCGACAGCAAATTACCGTGCCCCTCCGATCGAGTAATGTGATGGTGTGTGTGTGTGTTGCGAGCAGCGCGCTGGCTGGACGCGGGCTTTGCTGGACGCTTCCGCAAGGAAGACAGACCAAATGCTGGCGT
>BOPP01000003.1:23922685-24001559 GCA_017312745.1 Gryllus bimaculatus
ATCGAATTAAGCCCAAACAGAAAAAAAAACTAACGAAAAACGTGAAAGGAAAAATACCGCTCTTACCTTGCTGTAGGTGATGTGCAAGTGCCCGCGAAATGTCACCCGGGTACCACTCGGCTCAAGCGATGATGAGGAGGACAAGGCGATCAGCATCCGAAGGACCATCTGATCGTCCGTATGCCATTCTTCTTATTCCAGTTGGTACCTCGAATGCATGATCTCGTTCTCGAATAGGTCTAAAACCTTCGTGAGCCAGATGGGAGTTCCACACTTGTGTCACCCAGTTGCCAACCACTGATGCGCAAGCTGCGTGAGCTATCACCGGCTGACGCGCTTCTTGGCAGTTGCTCCGCGTGCCTCCAGTTGATTTTTTGGTTACAATGGTTCTGTTGCTTCGCATACAGCAATCAAGAAAGGAATAAAACACTCTGGAGGCACCTTGCGTTTATGATTGTTCCAAGCTAGTATCGGAAGTTATATAATACATGATTTTAATACTATTACTATTATCACTACTACTACTACTACTATTAAACTTATAATATAATAATAATATAATAATTATTGATTATTGATTATTATTATTATATTTTGTTTTCTTATGATCCGCTGTTTTTCTCACAATCGATTTTGTAATGTAATAAACTAGGTCATCTATGACGTGATTAAAGTCTACCAACATCAATATATCATATTTCGCAGGAAGAATTGTGAAAATTGACACTAAAATTATAGTGGCACTGGAGTTCATATTGTTAATGGCATTTTTAACCTTCATTAATTTTTACTAGGCCTATGTTTGACCGCCTTACCGATTCGTTTGATAATCCTTAATCTCCCTATTATAATAAATGCTTTCGATACATACTTCATAAATGACTATTACGCCGACGACCATAACATATGGAAGCAAATATGGCGTATTAGTGTCTAACCAAGCAAACGTATATATAATTATATTTTTTCTTATGAAGAAGTAATGTTTAGAAATATATTGAAGAGCTACGACCTTAACACGAATGACAGACTCCGTATCACTTAGTTTTCAAACTTCCACGTGCCTTATAATTTTCTCTATCGGTCATTGACATTAATTAATGTTTTTGTTCCTCATCCTACAAAAAACATTATTTTGTCAGTGAAACAATAGAGCAAATATTTTAAGAACATGTCAGATTTCCATGACTCAGCAATAATTTTAGAGAACAATTTGCGAAGTGGTATAGCGCTAACGTGTGGCTTACCTTGCTGAAGAGCCAAAGCGTTTCGCGGTATGTGACGAGTCCCAGTTTCCATGCGCAGACGCGAAGTTGGGATAGACTTGTCCATCTTTTCATGCCCATGTGAGGCGATTGCTTCAGACTTATGGAAATAATCAATGTTCGGTGAGTTTCAAATGGTGACATTGCAGCCATACTTTCTGGCTGAGTGCCCTGCCTCCTGTTTCAGTCGGCTTGGACGAGCATAAAGTCTTGATGTAGCGTGCCGAGCTGAAACGATGACGTATCGTATACCACGAACGAACAGATAGTTACATCTTAGGAGTTTCTCAATTTAATCTACGCCCCCCGGGCTCCTTTGGGGGGAAATAGGGGAAAAAGACATTGAATTTGAGCGTAGCAAGGAAGTGAACACGTTATCCAAAACTGATAAAAATGCTCCGAGGTCGCACGACGCGCATGATAGTAATGCTACTTTGCGTTTCTTTGTTTGCTTGATGATTATTTGATTTTTCAATGATTGTTGATTGTTTGGTGTTCAGGTGCGAAAACTTCTGTAGTCATTTACTCCCGTTAGTGTAGTGAATGTTATAATCCAGGATGCGGAAGATTCTTCACTAGACAGCCAGATGCGCAACCGCCATACATTCGGCGTGAAGGCTGTTTCTCTTTCTCCTAAGGTATCTCCCTGGCGGCTCAGCACACTGGGATATCTAAGATCTCCCTACATGAATCTCCCAAAGTGGTAGGTAGTGCATTTGTGTGTGATGCCGCGTGTGCGTGTGTTGTTTTCGGGAAGAAGAAAGGGCAAGATATGAGCAGGAAATATCGCTCGCGGTCCGTGTCTTTCTAAGATAATTTCTTCTCTTGGCTTTTAATGGTTGTGATAAAGGTTTACATAATATTGTATCATCGTCAGGTCTAAGTGTAAAATACATTCCGGTATATGTTTGTCCATGACAGGTATATGTTTTTGGAGAAACAAGAAAACACCGATTTAAGAGCATGCGCTATACAATACTCCAGACGAGAGTTCGATTTAGCTATCTACTATAGTGTCAAAAGGTTCTCCACGCGAGGACTTTTTATTTTATTGTCTGTGTATTTGATTTAGGACAAACTAAACTGTTTTATTATATAAACAGTGTATACAATATTGTATTAGATTGTTAAAAGCTGTATCTCAAAAATGTTATGCGTTAGAAGAATGAAGTGCATTACATAGTGACCCAAAATAGAGTCGGATTATTTCTTTTTGTTTATGAATTATCCATGTTCATTTTTTAACTTTTCATATTTGTATTGAACTAAACATTAGAAATAATAATACGCTTTAAAAACGTAATTATAGAGCGAACCTTTTCCCCCATTTCCGTACTATCATTGGAACACTGTACGACCTGAGTCGGTGAATCATGGGCTCAATAACACACTGTGATTGAATCACTCCAGTGCGTGATTCTTTTCATAATTAAGATCAAATCAGATCCTGCAAGTAGGTGCCAATGAGTAGAGAACGTTTAAATGTTAGTAAATGGACTTCTTTTGCATAATTTTACACACAAAAATAACGCACGTTAGTCGAGCTTAGCAAAAGCACCTCCTCCAAAGTTTTCGAATCTTTGGACGATGAAAGAGTGATGTCATATGGTAATGCGATTCGTGGTTCACTCTCTGGCATTGCTTGGACGTCAAGCACGTGCATCCGCAAAGACCTCCAAGGTACGTACAGTACATGCTACGGGCAACGCATTATCACCCAATTACGGCTGCTTTAGCTCATGAGCCACCATTGCTGCTGCTCTGCAGCCGCTCTGTACGGGAGGTCTGGAGTCGCCCGACGGTTGCTGTTTTTGACCTAGTTCCGTTTGGTGGATTTTGAGGCTATATTGCAGGAAACGTCAGCGACCGCTTGCTCTGTCGGTGTTTTCTTGTTTCTCCGATCACATACCAGCGATGCCCGACCTCCGCCTAAGAACGAGCCATGGCCGCGCACGATCTGCCTTCCCCGTCTTATCCTACCTATCTCCTGCTTATCACACTTGAATTACATGCTCTGCAACTACCAGCATGTGGGACACAAGTCGCAGCATAGAGTTGTGGATGGGTGGTGCTCATCTGTGGACACTGGAGGAGGGGCGAATCCTCAGTGAGTGTCGGGAAGCCAGCGCGGGACTGCCTTTTACTGAAAATCACGCTATCACCAACAAAACCCTTTCACTAAGGGACTAATGACCATAGCACAGACCAGACCCCAGAAACATCATAACCCGACACCCTGCTATCACCAGTACTGATTTTCGTAACTTCAAGTTAAAAACAGTAGAGTACTTTTGCTCTCGTAACTGCTATTTTCGTTAGGGCACTGTTGCCCTTAACATGAATCTACGTAAGAGCCACTAGCGATACGAACTCTTTCTTCGTCTGTCAAAGCGCCATTCAATGCACGAGTCGGAACAGCTTTCCCTATTTTCATATTAGTCAAATTTACCGTATGAAACTAACTCACCGCTATAGAATATTTTAAATATATTTTTACATTTCTCGCCTTACGAAGTTCTTACGCCAGAAGAAAGTTATGTCTATCGTGCGCCGGAAAACGGCGGTTTTTTTATTTTGGGAATTGCGCAAAAAGAGTTTTTATTAAGCTGCTTTTAATTTTTAAATCAAAAGATCTCAAATTGTATTATTGATCGCAAATGCAGCAACTGCTTAATAATTTGAGCACGCGTCTTTATAAACAAATTTATTGGTCATGAAAACGTGACTTGTGAAGTAATTTGTTTTCGGCATATCCCAAGCCGAAGAATGTGAGCGACGAAGTAAATTAGTGCTTGACTAACTGAGCAATTTGAATAGTAAGTAATTTCATAATGTTAAGCTTCATTACATTAGTACTTAGTACTTATATGTGATTTAAATTTGTACGATGCAATAAAGCAGCATTAAAAACAGATTGCATACACTGTTTTTTTGCATAACGTCATTATAAATTTTTAAGAGAATCAAAAACTAAGTTTCGAAACACTTTCTTGTGACGTCTCGGTTTTGCAATCTGGTGGAGTAAACGGATGTCGAGTTCCGTTTAGCTCTACCTCCCCACGATTCTCTCGGCGCACTTGAGAATTGTGATTCGCAATCATTAATGCCGTAAAGCGTATTACATCATCATTTGTGGCGTAAAATGGCCGATTATAAACGATTTCTTGCAATGAAACGTCGTTTATAATACTAGTATACAAAAAATAATGTTTATGATTGGTTGATTTTTTTTCCGCATCATTGCATATAGTCATAGTCCGTAAGTATAGTGAATGCTTTTATAAGGATGAGTCAGAGTGACGAAATACTGCCTCCGTTGGGTCTCAACCCGTAGACCTCCCGTGGACATTAGTTATTACTGAGCCCCTCAGTCGGTAAATAATGTTTAATTATTTACAGTAGCGCAGTAATTTGTCTACCTAATATACCATTGTGATTAAAAGTTTGATTTAGATTAAATTTATTTAGTCAAAAAATAGTTAAACTGTATGTGACGAATGGGGAAAAGATCTTCTGCGCACATTTTCTGAGTGCCAAGTTAAACAATCCCTCGATACGACGGATTGAACACACCAACCAGCAAAGAAACTACGCCCGAGTCAGCTTTGTATACATTAGGGAAGGTTACTGTGGGTCAAAATATGGAATTTTTTGTTCTCCCTTTCTTTTTATTTAAAAATTTTGAAAACACATTTTCAGAATCTATAACAATTGAATCCATCAACTGTTATTTAATTTTTTCACCAAAAATATTCGCATACATTTCTTCTCATTTTGTATAATTATTCAAGACTGAACTTACTATATTGTATATTCGTTTTGTGTTCAAAGATAAAAGTATACTAATAAAACGAAAAAACATGCAAACTATCGTATTTGCCCACGTAACTTTTTTTAATTTTAGCGTACATTATTCGAAAGCCCCTCGATATTATGATGCAAGCATCCATTAGCAACTATAATATTATATACAGTTATCATTGCATTTGAAGCTCTGAATTTGAGCGCATGTATATTAAGTGTAACAGGTTTATGTACGAAATAACACATAGATTATACGATTTCACACTAGATAGTATGTATGCAATAACGAAGTAAGAAAGTACTTTGTTGCATTACTCTTCAAGACTTGGCACAAGATCATATTTGTTTATCTTCTTAAATTTGTATTTCATTTTATTACGCTTCAAAAATTAAATGCCATAGTCGGGGAATTAAAAATTTTTAATACTTCCAAACTAGACGACCATCTTAAATGTAGAACATATTCGTTGATTTATTTGCCGACATCGTGCAATTAGAGGCTAAAACATAAACTAGCAATCGTTCTTAAAAGCTCCATTGAACTGACTTTTTACTACAAAACATATTTATAAATTTGAATTCCAAAACGTTTGGCAAATGTAATCTTGTGAAGTTTTACAACAACAGACGATATATTCGATATAAAATGGATATACTATGGCATATTCCAATAATGTGGGCAGACAAACTTAACTCACCGCCTGGGGTTAGAGATGGCTTGACTGCTTCCGTGAGTGTATAGAGGCTCGAACACAGCCTTGACTCGGGCTGTCAAGCATGGGAAGGCTTTCGGGGCAGAGTAGACTCAAACTGAGCTGCTCAGCACAACGTCGCCTCCAATTCAAAAACCACCATTAGAGTTTTGCTTTTCCACCCGCTCCGTTTTTACTCCTCCTTGAGTCCCGACACGCGGATACTACGTGGCGTTGTTCTCATTCTAGTAGGTGCCTCCTGTAAAAACCATCCAGTTCATTGCTCTGGAAGTCTGAGAGTATGAGATTTCAATTATATTTCAGCCGCCTTCTTGATCTGCTCTGTCAGTTCAATCAATAAGATATCCTGTGTAAGTTTTTTAATCTGTGTATTTAAGGTAGGAGAGGGTGTTCCTCCATCTCCATCATCACCTTCCCCTCTACCTTCTTCATCATCACCTTCGTCCCATCATAACCTTCGTCTCATCATCACCTTTCTCTCATCATCACCTTCGTCTCCATCATCACCTTCGTCTCCATCTCACCTGTTTCCTCATCACCTCTCACTCTTCACATCATTCGTCTCCATCACACCTTCGCCTCGATCACCGTTCGTCCTAACCATATCATCCTCGTCTCCATCACTCATTCGTCTCCATCATTCTCTTACCCTTCGTCACCTTCGTCACCTTCGTCAACCTTCGGTCTCCTTCGTCACCGTCGCAACTTTTACCAATCATCCCTGGGCCGTAGTCCTGGCTGCTGAGGTCGCCGGCCTCGCGGCGAGACGATTCAGGTGCTCGCGGCGAAGACGATTCAGTTCTCGCGGCGAAAGAGATCAGTGGCTCGGCGGCGAGACGAGTCAGTGGACAGACGGCGAGGCGTCGTCGGGTAGGACTCAAAAGTATCGATACATCATCTTTAGCGATGCAACTTAGATTGTCGCAATTGAGATATATTTCCATGCTCTCTGCAAGACTACATTTGCTTTATTTTAACTTTCCTTTGAAAGCTTAATATCCATTTAGGCCGTTTTCGTGATTGCGGCGAAGAGTGTGATCTCGTAAGAAAGTAATATCCTTTGATCGCGCAACCTGATATATCTTCTCCATCATCCTCCCCCTCACTTGGAGCTGGGTCGGAGCGTGGCAGGGCAGATGCAGAGGCCAGCGGATGCCGCCCCTGACCAGAACGCGCACGCCAACAGCACAACGCGCGCCACTTTGCACATGAGCCCTGCACACATACCACCACGCTATCGTCACTCTATTCGTCTCATATAATCGACACGACAAGGTCGTGCAAACTGAATGCATTTGTAAGAGAAGTTGTTCGTTTATATTTATTTTTTTCAAGCATATCGCGGTTGACTACCTTTCACGTCCGGAACGAGTGTCTCAAAACATGGATAAATGGATCGGGTAAAATGCCAAATTGAATGTATGATTTAAAAGTGTGTGAACTCTGACTGTACTAAAATTACGACTTAAAACATCTTCTAAAGTTACCAAAATATTTATTAAGTGAAAAGTTTGAGGTGAAGTACAGAAATATTTGTAATCAACGGAGAACAAAAAGCTGATTAAAGTTGAAGATACATTTTTCAAACATTTGTTTTCAAAGTTGCGGTGAATAATGGTGATGTTGTATAATTTAGAAGAAAAAGTAAAAAAGAAAACTTAATACTGTTACTGTTAATTTAAGCATACCTTGCTTTAAATTGTGTAAATTAGAACTTTCATGAATATTTACATATGAAGTTGTGCATTTATCGTACTCTCAACAATATCCGGGTATGGTAAAACACGTGTACATATTTTTAAAGTAAAATTGTTTTAATAATAATAACAAATTGTATAATGAAGTATAACTGGTAATAAGCCGGGCATATCTTGCTAACGCCTTTGAATGAAAACTGATCCCTCTGTAATGCTAGTTCTACTATTGCAATGCTTCTTCTTTTTCCTTTGCAAATCTAAAACATTTTTACACCAAGAATTTATAAAACAAAACTAATACTTGCTCGTATACTTATAACTTGTTCTAAGCGCTGACCAATATCATTATATATCCGAATGGATGTTCTTTGTGTTCAACCTCTCACTTCTTTAGGTGTTCTAAAGGGTACGATCTTCGTCATGTGAAGTTTAGGAAAGGAAGCAATGTGGAAATATAGTTTCTTCTATCATTTTATAGAGTCAATTCTTTGAAAAACACTTCTGTTTTCAATCGCGGGCTTAAAAGCGAGTCACTGCTAAACCTCCTACCCATACTGGCGGTCGAGTCCACCGATATTTAAATTATGTATAGGAAACGTTTCTTTTAAATACGAAAATCGAAATAATTTGTTCACCTATACTATAATTTTTGTATACTGTAGAAAATCACTATAAACGATTGATTGTATTTCCTAAAAAACACACATTATTATTTAGTATAAAAACATGGCAATACTATGTTGAAGAAGTTATGAAAGAGTACCGATGGGTCTTCAGTGAATCATTGTCATAACAATTCTAATCATATTTACTTATTATTTTGTAAAAAATAGATTGTAATTTTTATTATAAACAAAATGACATAGTCCATAGCAAAGGCTGCTATAATATTTTTATTGCTTAAATCTGTTTTTCTCTCTCAACCATTCATGGTTCTAATATGAATGAAAACGCTAAAAGTAATATTCTATGTGCTTGAACAGAACGACTGTTCCGCAATGACAAACACCGCATTTTTTTACAAAACAGACGTCTAAGACAAAAATGTTTCTGTAATTTTGTAACTTGGAAATGTCATTTTTTGCAATATTTGTAAATATGGAGACTTTTCCCAAAATGGATTAGAACGATATTCTCTACCATCCCTTCATCCACCACAGGAGAAAACTTATAAACGGTTTTTTGGAGAGACAAATATTTTCTAAAAATTAAAAAAATTGACTAATATTTTGCGACAAATTACACAAAACCATTTTATTTCGAAAACTTTAACGCCTTATTTCAAGTTCTGTCTTTAAAAACAGATTTCTTAAGGAAAAAACCCTCGTCTGCATATCAAGTTGTAGGAAAACGTCCTAAAAAATTGCACTTTTTGCAATTTCTTTCTTAAAATAAGGGATTTCAGGAAAACGTGAGATCAGCACCATTTTCTAAGCTTCTTCATATAACAAAATTTATCCAGACTTTGGAATAATTAATTCAGAAAAATTTTGAAAATGGTTTGATTGCGCGTAAAGTACCCTCAAAAATCAAAATATCCGTTTTGAAATTCCTAACTTGAGTCGTTACATAATCGGGGAATTATCTATTTCAGTAGAAAATCACTGAAGTTGAGATGAGCGCGATTTAGGATTGAGACATTGAGATTAGCACACATAAAGGCAAAAAAAGACGTTTCGCCGTTAATCGATTTTTCCGGTATCAAGTCCACATAATAGCATTCTGGCTACTATGATGTGTTTAAGATGAAGCAATTTATATATACAGAAAAAAAGGGTTTTATCAACTTTTTTCGTTAGAGCCCGCAATATGATTTTCTGCCGAAAATCTCTTTTTCGCGTGCCGTTTACTATAATTTCTTCTTTGCATCGTTAAGGGAAGAGAGTCAAAATGTAAAAGTGTTTTTTTATTCCTGATGCTTTTTATCCGATTGTTTTATAAAATTTGAATATATACAGTTTTGCGATGTTAAATTGAAAATTTTTTTCAACTAAAAATAATGCAATTTCTACTTTCTGTAGTCAAGTAAATAAAAAATGATTCCTTGATAATACTGAATGTAAAAACTTTTCCAAAGAATTTCGAATGTTTTCGATATATTTATAGCTTTTCGGAATGTTCAGGAAATAGAGACACATGAAATCTTCTTAACTCATTAATACTTCTTGATTTAGCCATGAAAAGTATAATTAATTTCAGGCACTAACGTATTTACGTAAATTAAGTATTAAAAAAAAATGATTCACTTGAATAATACTAAAGAACGAAAATATATTTAACTTAATCCGATTGATTTTTTTGAATTAATACAGTTGCGCATTATACATCGTTAATTCTAGCTAATATAGGATAAAAGTCTCAACAAAGATGGTGAATTGTTTATTTAGTTTTGCTCATCAAACCGTTCTCGCAAAAGACTCCAGATTGCTGGTGGAATACCAACTCACAGAAAAAGCAACGCAATTACATACAGTTCTTATAAAATTAGGAAGAGAAATTAATCTATTGATTGTTTAAAATTTGCATGAATGCAATTACGAGTCAATTTACAGACTCTTTGCAACGAAAGAGAAGCAAAATTTAACAACGGTGAGTGATGCGTAACCAAAAGTATAACAAAAAATGAAGTAAAATAAGGAGACACAATTCAGACGAAACTTCTCCCATTGTACTTCACAGCTGCCACTACTCAGTCCGGATCTCTTGTGAAGCACCTGCTGCGCACTGTCCTCACACGAGTGTAAATTCGAACTGATTAAATTCTCTTTTATTCTTCTGCAGCTGTTTCACTAACAAAATAATGAGCCAACCCATTCGATGCTGGAGGAGCATAATCAGCCGATTGAAAGACGCTTAAGAGGCTGCAGCAGCTGAATGAGGACTCACCGTTTGAGTTAGCGAAGGGAAACATCGTCTGAGGGGCCCTTTAATACTACCGCTAAATTTTGTCTAATCATGAGATCCCTCGAGTTTCCTCTCTCCCGCCTATTGCCCGCGTCATCACACCCCTTGGCCCCTCACCACCCACCAACAGCGGTCGGCCACTTCTGGATGAAGCTGCTGATTAATTATGCGATCTCTCGCACAATGCATATCGACTCTGATGAAAGATTACGAATGGAGATAACCTTTGTTTTCAGTGATGGGTCGGGATGCAGGAGTATTGTTAGCATCTGGACACAGTGATTAAAAAAGAGGCCGCTTTTCTTTTTTTGGAAAAAAATGGGGAAAAAAAGGGGAAAAAACCGGAAATACGGAAAATACGCTTCCAAAAATTCAGGCTTTTTTTCTTCTGAAATTGTAAAATCCATTTTGATTGATTGAATTTTCAATCAGAAGAAGACAATTTCGAAAATATGTGCAATAAAGTGCTATAATGTAAATAAAGTTCAAAATAAGTGGAATGCAAAAATATACAAGGAATTTGATTATCTCATTCTACAACATAATTGCATTTCAAACAGGCCTGTGCTGAATGCTCTACCTGTGTAATTAATGTACACATCCTCACAAATGAAAACTAAGCAGGACGAGGGAGAAATGAAGCTGTATTTCTTTTAGTTTGACTCAAGTTGTTAATATTTTGTCGTTTTAATCAGGCTCAATATTTTGTCGATCCTTAAGCAATGTCGTGCTTGAGGTAATGATGGTTTTCAAACCAAACCCAGGGTAAACGTATCAACTAAATTACATGCAGATAAGAGGTTCACTAGACCAGCTGAATGTCTTTGTTACAAAGAAACCTTCCGTCATTCGCTGGAAGTGATAAAAATGACAAGAGTAACGTCCTTCAGTAGGCATCCCGAGCGGGTTATTATCGTTTCAATGAGTCTTATTAGCCGATCCTGCTACTAGGCTTGTATTGATTTCACATAAGAAACAGTTAAATTATACATGATGAAGATGTAAGTAGGTTGGGACGCAAGTTCATCTGGTGAGATTTCGAGCGGGGACAAGATTTCATGGTGGGTGACTCGCTGGGAATACCAATAATGATTGAAACACTAATACGGAATAAGTATTGTATGAATCATACTGGAATAAATTAGTTGAACGTGTCGTGCACGTTGAATAGCCTTGAGAGCGCAAAAAGTGCAAGTAGTTAGGGAGGGTAGTAGTATGGGTGAGGGCGATGGCCGGATGCGAGCTTAGTTTGAATTATTTGGCGTCCAAATGCAGTATCCATGGTGAAATTAATTTGCCTATTAATTTAATAGTAATGTCCATTAATTTCTATCTATAGAGAACATAATTCAAGTTTATACATTTGCTGCCGTCTGCTATTTCTCGAGTACATTTCCATTTTTTGGTGTTTAATCTCACTATGATTTGGTTATGCCCACTCCTTTATCATTGATTGTAATGCAAAGACTTTATTTTGATCTTTGCAATGACTTTCAAATCACACTAATACGTACATCCTCTATTCCCCATAGAAGCTTGGGGGCATTTTCACCACCTTATCGCTTACAGCCTTTGTAATTATATAGAAGCAGAAGAAATTACTATATCAACCCAGAAGAAATTTAAATTCAATGGAGTTCAACTCAAAAAGGATGTCATTCATTTGTAAGGTCATATTTCGGAATTGGTCATTCTACGAGTACAAGTAATTTCAATATAATACAAAGACGCATATGACATTTGTAGTGTAGTATAACAGTTCATCTTCTCGCCGATGTGCACTTTCAATTATATGCAGTGAATGGCGAACACACATTTTGTGAGTCTGCACTCCAGAATGAGTCTCTCACCCCCCCTTTGCTAACTGTCCGCACTCTGAGTGGTGGCGAGCTGCTCCGAGGTCGTGCGGAGTGTGCAAAAATCCTGACTACTTCATGTAAAGTGAAGCGAGAGCGCGAAATATAGTCTGTAGAATGAAGAGAAGAAAGAATGTAATCTCAAGCAGAGGTTTAAGAGAGAAGAAAGTGTCTCAGAGTTAAACAGAATGCAAAGTACTCAGTAGAGTTAAAAAGCATTATAGAAAGCAAGACAAAGTTATCTCATGCACAAGTTAAGCCAGAAGCAAAGTTATCTCAGCAGAGTTAAGCAGAAAGCAAAAGTTATCTCAGCAGGTAAGCAGAAAGCAAAGTATCTCTAGCAATTAAGCAGAGAAGCAAAGGTACTAGCAGTAGTTAAGCAGAAAGCAAAGATCTCAGTAAGTAATTAAGCAGAAAGCAAATATCTCGAGTAGATTAAGCAGAAAGCAAAGTATCTCAGTTAAGCAGAAAGCAAAGTATCTCAAGAAGTTAAGCAGAGAAGAATCAGAAAGCCAGAGTTAGCAGAAAGCAAAGTATCAGCAGAGTTAAGCAGTAAAGCAAAGTATATCTCAGCAGGTTTAAGCAGAAAGCAAAGTTCTAGCAGAGTAAAGGAAAGCAAAGATATCTCAGAGAGTTATAAGCGAATAGAAAAGAAATCTCAGCAGAGTATAAGCAGGAAAGCAAAGTATCTTCAGCAGAGTAAGCAGAAAGCAAAGTATTCATAGAGGTTAAGCAGATAAGCAAAGGTACCTCAGCAGCGTAAGCGAAGAAAGTTATCTCATGCAATAAGAAATAGGAAATAATACAATAAGGACCCAGCAGTTTAAGCAAGAAAGCAAAGTATTTAGCATGAGTTAAGCAGAAAGAAAGTATCTCGAGTAGAGTTAGCAGAAAGAAAGTATTTCAGCAGGGTTAAAGAGAAAGCAAAGTATATCAGCAGAAGTTAAGCGAAAGCAAAGTATCTCAGCAAGTTAAGCAGAAAGCAAAGAATCTCAGCAAGTTAAGCAGAAGCAAAGTATCTCAGCAGAGTTAAGCAGAAAGCAAAGTATCTTCAGCAGAGTTTAAAGAAGAAAAAATATCTCAGCAGAGTAAGCAAAAGCAAAGTATCTCAGTCAGTAGCAGAGTTAAGCAGAAAGCAAAGTATCTCAGCAGAGTTAAGCAGAAAGAAAAGTATCTCAGCAGAGTTAAGCAGAAAGCGAAGTATCTCAGCAGAGTTAAGCAGAAAGCGAAGTGTGCCTGTAGAGCGATCGTGCTGCATGTAGCGCGTTGTAGTTTCCGCTCTCGAGCAGCATGTGACGGCGGCCCCCTCACGAGTAATGTGTGTGTGTGTGTGTTGCAGGCGCGCGCGGCTGGACGCGGGGCCTTTGCTGGACAGCTCCGCGGCGCGCCACAAGCTGGCGGTGCGACCGCGCCGCCGCCACGCCGACCCGCGCCAGCGCCCAGCGCCCGACGAGAGGTACGCCCACGCCCACGTCTATGCCCATTGGCGTGCCCGTGCTCAAGGGAAGTCCCGCGGCATGCTTACACATAACACACACACATACACACGCACACGCACACGTGAGCGCGAACCCACGCCGCAACTCACGTCCAGGCGCCCACGTCCGCATCCTACGCCCAATCCTACGTCCAAGGCCATTACGGCTAAGACCAGACCCATGCTCTTGTCCACGCCTACGACACAACCCACTCACAAACTCACGCCCCTGCCCACGGCAAAAACCTTGCTTAATCCTATGCCCAAGGCAAGGCTCACGCTCATGCAGGCTCCCACGTCTAAGTCCACACTCATGAACACACGTCCACGCCCACCCCGGACTACGCCCTCATTTACGTCCTTACAGTGCTCTCGCCAACCGCAACGGACACGCTCAAGCCCACGACGTTGCCCACTCCATAAGAACAATCGCACGCACCCACGGCCAAATTCACGCCGTTTCCCACGCTGCGCTCACGCCCACGCCCTTGCCCATTTCCGTGCTGTCGGGAAGGTTCCTTCTCATGCTAATGCCCACGACGGTGCCCATCTCCATGAACACCCGTGGGAGCCCACGCCCCGAGACACACTGCACCCACGCCCACGCCCTTGCCCACGACCATGGGTGCGGCAAGACTAACGCACATGCAGTTGCCCACTCTTATAACAACACTCGCGCGCCACCACGTACAAACTATCGCTACTGCACTCGATGCATCCACGCTCACGCACTTGTCCATTCGAAAGGAATAAGTCAAGGTTTACGTGAACGCCAAGACGATGTCCACCCACGCCAAGGCACCTGCACATTCCCATGCTCACGGCAATGCGCGTCCCCTACGACGATGACAACACCCGCGCATTCACGCCCAACCTCTTCTCTTGACCACGCCAAGACTCTTGTCCATTCCCATGCCATGACAAGGCCCACGTCCATGCTCGTCTCCGACGGCGATGTCCACCCCCATAACACGCGCGCAGACATGTTCAAACTCACCCCCTGCCCACACTTTTTTCTTTATTCATTGTACAGTATATGTTTCCCGAAGTGATCAATCTTAAATTCGAACTCAGTACAACAAAAAACATAGAACCGGTAAGAAAAAACTTTCAATTTTTTCCCCTGTACCGAATACTTAATTACTGGACAAGTGCAGAAAGAAAGGTTGAACTTATGGAGCTAAATCATGACGTACTCTCTCACCCGTACTTTCACGCAAAATTACGCGAAAAGTAGTCAAATTTTCGAACAATTGTAAATGACCTTATTTTAACATCTGTCTGGAACATATTTCATTAAGAAAAAAATCTATCGTTAATAAGAAGACTGAAAACTTTTTGAAATTTGGATATTTTAAAAAAAAGTCAAGAGTTTTAATGAATATAATCCTGCACCATTCTTTTAAAGGTTCTTCACAGTATCTACCAATAAAATGTAAGCAAAAACGAGGAAGGTTTTTTTTTTTGAAAATGTGGAAAATGTCCCAGAATGTTCACGTAAAGTACCCCTCAAAATTAAAATATCGATCGGCTTCAAATTCTAGGGACCGCGATATCAGCCAGATCAATAGCCGCGTCAACAGCCGGAAGGTCAATTTTGGAGAAAATCGTATGAACTGTTTAATCGCAAACGCTGTTCACTAATGGTCGGACAGACAGAGGTTTTGCGGTCGTTTGATTTGAGTAACAAGTACACACAAAACTCGGACACACACAATCTCGGACTGTTGTACCCCAGTTGGCGGGTTCAAACCCGATCGAAGCCCTGGATTTTTAAGGGCAAAAAAATCCTTCGTACGCCTTCCTTCGGAGGGGAAGTAAATCCGGCTGTCTCATGTTCGTAGATTTACTTGCATGTAAACAATCCTCAAGCCTAAATGACGCCTCTGAGCTAAATTCAAATCTCCTGTTTCTCGCCCAAGAAATACCTCCTTTCTCTGCTTGTTGGTGAAAGGAGCGTAGCGCAATTTGCGTGGTCAGACGGAAGAGCAGGCCTAATGGCCTGAGTCTCGCCACGTAAAATAAGGCATTAATTCAACTCAATTCAATTCAATTCAAAACATTGATTCCGGTTACACCACGTCTTAGAGAATTTTTTTTTCTAAATTTAGCTACTGCATTTATTCACTTTTTTATCAGGGCCCTGTAAGAAGTTTTGTCTGCCGAAAATTCGCCGTATTTTCGCATAGCATTACATAACTTTCTCTCTACTGCGTAAGCGGTGGCGGGGAAAGAAATGAAGAGAACGAGGTGACGGGGGAGTGAGTGCGGTGGTGGGAGCGCAAGACTGAGCTTGTGTGAGTGTGTGAGCCGAGAGTGGCTCCTGGCCTCGGGATGTCGGTCAAGAAGACCGCGAGGGTCCTTATCACTGCTGCCCTGCCCCGCCCCAGCCACTGCGATAGGCGTGCCTTGCGCAAACCCGCTCCCACATCAAGCGCGCTAGCACCAATAAACAAGGCAACATCAGCTCGGCCTACGTGCGAGAGCGAATTAAAACTAGTGCTGCTATAACCGCACACACTTTCTCGCATTGCTTGTAGCTTTTGCAATTTTCGAAAATTTAGAGAGTTCAATGCGAACCTCGCTGGCAGCTTTTATGTCTACATACTTTGCACTAGGCGATAGAAAATAAAAGAAAACATTTGGCGCCATTTTCAAGAAAATCTTGATTTTAGAACTGCCTTCTTTTCACGCGGAATTATGCGAAAACTACTGATATTTTGAAAAAATGTTCGTGACCTCATTGTCGGGAGCTGATAACGAAAAAGTGTATAAAACCAGTTGCTAAGTTAAGAAAAAAATCTCTAAATGTGGGTCCTTGATACTGAAAAATCAGTTGACGGCAAAACGTCGATCCGTCTGTCTGCCAGTCTGTGAGCACCACTAGCGCCTAAACCATACGTACGAAACTTTGCCAAAATGGATACTCTTCTGTTGATCTGGCTTCAGTCAAGATGCCTCGATATTGAAAAACTTCCTTCAAAATTTGGCGATCTTTACATGAACCTCCCGAAAATTTTCAAAATTTTCTCAAAAACGGTTCCAATTTTTTCTTTAAACTTTTGGTACGGTAGTGATTTATGTATTCTATGAGATGACATAAACGCCATGTTGCAGTATTCTTTTGTTGTTGTTTTTTTCAAAAATTACAAAAATGTATTTTTGTTTACTTGTCCCTCAAGTCGTTTATATTTTCACTAGCGGCGCTTCGTTCACATCATTATATTTATGAGTACATGTGCTTTAAATAATGTCAGATACAGTTTCTTGAAAACTTAACAGTTTTCTATGAAAACTGGCTCAAAATTCAGCATTTTCAAAAGCGCTTAAATGCCATTTTCTCATAAATGGCTCCAATTTTCGAATGGATAGTGCACACTGCAATCTTTAATATGCCGTAAAGTTCATTTTGGGGTATTTTTATTTTTTTTCAAAAATTACACAAATCTAATTTTTTAAAGATCTCTCATGCCATTGATATGCACATTTCCAGAAATTTCTAAACTCTATTGCATTTGTGTGTTAATGTGCTTCGAATGATTCCTAATGACGTTTTTCGAAGACTGTGAAAAAGACTGTGAATTTTCTGTGAAAAAGAGCTTCCAGTTTGAAATTTACAGTAGCGCTGAAACATAATTTTCTTAAAAACAGCTCCAAATGCTTCAATGAAAATTGCCATTTAGGACAAGGTTATACTATTCTTTAATATTTTTATAATAATATATCCAATATTGAGCGCTGATTATATGTTCGATATTCAGCACTAAAGAAGACATACTATATCTACATTACGAAGAGTGTTAAAAAGTGTAGAAAACTAGGTAATTGTTTTTTGTTGCACAGAAAGCCAATGCCACATAATATGATGCAAATCTGATTTTCGTTAAACTCATTGAACATTCGAAAATTCGAAAAGTTTCCAAGAATTGGAGAAAGTATTTGCAGTTGAGCACCACAAATTTAAAAGTCGGATAAAATGTCTAAATTGCTTATTACAAGAAGGATTTGAAAAATGGCAAGATCACCCCCACGTCACCAGGAGTGTAGACGCGGAGGTATCATGCAATTTTTTGCTTCCTTGATCACATTTTCATGTATTTTTTTTTCTCAATTTCATTGGACATAACTAGTACTCTCTGTATGCTATTTCTACAAGAACCACTGGATTTTTCTTTTTCCTCTTCTTGTCATCTTTATAATATTCATCTTCTTGTTAAAGAATGCCATTTAAATCTGGTTTTTCAAACAGCATTCGTAAATACTGGTTTTGACAAATGAATGTTAGTTTCCACGATGGAGAATTATTAAAACTAATTTTCAAGATGGGATGTGAGGTATCCGTGGTTTAGTAAAACTATTTTTCAGATTTTAATACTAGTTTTAACTAATTTTGGGATTTGACGGTAACATTTAAACATTTATTTTTGTGCACTTCCACTTTGTTTTTATTTGCTACTTGAATTGACTATTCCACTAATGACTTAATTTCAGGCAGAGTTTTATAATAAGATGGTTCTAAATCAATCACGAGCTCCTAAAACCAAAAAGTTTTGAAGAATACTTTTCACCATCGTCGTACTGCAGATGACGTCAACTGCTTCGGAAAATAAATATTTCTTCCATGATGCAAACTAGAGTTATCAATGTAGTTATTATCTTCTAACAAATATGTCTCGTCATTTTTAAAATTTCGACCACAACATTTAATCGAGTATCGACTTTTATTCGTGAAATAGTCCAACCGAATTTCACTCGCGGTTTGAAACTTCTCAGATAAGTCATCTCGTCGCTACGCAATTATCGAACTTCTCGACAAGTGTAAACTTCTCGACACACGAACTTCAAACCCCTGGTGAAATTACTTATGAAAATTCCTGAAAGAATTGTGCGCTTCTGGACGTGTTTCGACCCTCAAGACGTAATTTCGACGAAATTGGCGAGCCTGACCCAGTGGAATCTGCGGGGCACAGCTGTACCAAGGGGCGGGGTTTGGGTGTACCATACAATTGCAGGGGCAATTGCGGGAACCCTTGTATTTAAGCAGCCCTGTTTTAGATAGTACCGAAGACTTTGTTTCCCGTATTGACGCCAAACCTGATTGAATCATACTAATCTTGATCTGTGAAGCGTCTCGTATACAAGCGGTTAATTACCCCCCACGCATCTCTTTTTCCTCAATTTTCTACCTCGTCATAAGCGTCCTTCTTGATCACGATCGTGTGTTATCGCTCTTTTCCTATCCTATTTTTCCATACCACTCCGCATTTTTTGAAGGAAACCTGTCGTTTTTTGAAATCACGTTTTTTCCTTGTCTGGACGTTTTTCTTTGAAACTACATCATAGGTTTATTCCCAGAAATGATTATACTGGCACACCTTGTAGGCGAACTCCAAGAATCGAATTAGTTGGCCGGGAGAGAGAAAGTTGGTAAGAGGAATTTCTCTATGCAATAAAAGTTAAGTTCAGAACATGAAACAGAAAGTGTCTGTTGTGATTGTTGTGATGTCTAAAGTATCTCGAGTGATTTGACATAATAAATTAAAAAATTAACGTGTAGTTACGACAAAATAGAAAAAATTGTTCTGTTTAATTAATAAATTTTCCATGTACATGCGGAACGAAGACATTTCTAAGGGAATTATTATTTAAACAGTACTTTCGCAAATTATTTTGTTTTAAAAGTATATGTAATTATGCTACTTTTTTATTCTTGGCAATCATTTTATTTTCTTGTCAGTAAATTTCTAAAATTGCATTGTCTCCTCTTTCTTATAACAATTCTTTTATCTTTCCTAACTGGCCTCAGTGTCGCTCCCTAGGTTTTTGACCCATTAGCAATTAGGTTTCTAGGGCTAGTGAATCATTTATTTTATTTATTTATTTATTTCTTATCTCTGTTTCCTTCTCACTTCTCACATTCCTCTCTTTTTCTTAATCTTTCACGAACGAGTGGGAGCTAGGCCAAGTACATTGCCTTCTTCACCTTTCTCACAAGCTTCGGACAAATCTTGTAAAACATGTGTAAGTTCAAGAAGATACCAACAATTTGAAGTGAGAACTGCAATACTTGCAACAATAGTTTATTAATCAAATTGACTTCCTTACTTGAGATAATTTTGAGATCTCGGCAATTTAGTTTAGTGTTTTAATCTGTCGTTTCCGTTTCATTTCATCTTTTTTTGTCGCCCCTATCATCAACACCATTACACCAGCAACATCTTTTTATCCCATCATTAGCGCAAGGTAGCATTTGGATTGATTGATTATAAATAAATATATCTATAATATAATTTTATATAAATATAACTGATTACTACACTATCTCTTGTCGTACCCCATGAACATTAGTACAAAATTAATCATGTTCAGGGGTTGCATGGTTCAGAGAGTCGTCATCATAGGTTTGTATTCTTAATTACATTAATTACAATTATCTCCGCCACAGCCGTTATATCGTGTTGTGAAACATGAAGTTTAATGATCAGGTTTGTAGCCTTTCGATATCCATATTAATTAAATATATCGCAAACTTAGTCACTTTATGTATAGTACATTTGTTGGTAGTTAATGTCAAAATGAAGCAAATACTCAAATGAATGAACTTCAGTGATACTACAATGACTACAAGTAGTTATGATATGTTTTACATAAAATCAGCGCCATTTACTTCATCGCAGATGACTTGTAGATCTACGGTTTAATATTCAACATTGTACTTCACCCATCTTACTTTCTCCCCACAAACTAGACAGAAAGTTATGTAATGTTGCGCAAAATAAAACAGCCAATTTTCGGCAGAGAAACGTAGCCGGTAGAAAATCGAGCCCTTGAAAAAAGTGGATAAATCCAGTTGATATTATTAGAAAAAATCCTCTAACATTTGGTGTAACCAGAACCCATGTTTTGTGGGTCCTTGGTACCTAAAAATCGATTAACGTCAAATCATTCGTTCATCTAAGTATGAAAATTGCTAGTGGCTAAATCTTTCAGCTCATTTTCTCCTACATTGATATTACCAAATCAAACTGTCTGAAATCCCGGCTCTTTGAATTCGAAACAAGTATTTTTAATATTGGGGGTACTTTCCATGAAGCCTCTGGGAAAAGTTTTGAAAAAATGGCTGCAAATATTTTGATTAAATTTCGTTATTGGATGGTGTGATGAACATTTAAGAGAATGGTTCAAGAGAGAGGTCACATGTTCGTTGAATTTTTTCGAAAATGCAAAAATTCTCAATTGTTTCAGCGTATTCCTACAACTACAATTATGAATATAATTTTTTTCGTGAAAAGGTGTGTTCGTCAAAAACAGATCTTAAAATACTGCACGTACTAGTCTCCTTACTAGTTTGAAACACAACTACGCGTATCACACGAGAGATCACTTCCGTTTCCTTCGCCTGCGATTCAATACTATCGATAACATGTTCGCCGTTTCATCTGCAAAGAATTATGAACAATATGTACACAGAACGTGTATGACAACTGCTAGGGTCACGCCAAGAATTATTTCGCACTCATCCTGTCTGAAGAATAACATTATGGAACACCACTTTGTCTTGTGACTGGTTCATTCAATGATTGACTAGTGATTCCAGGCGCGCCAACTACAAAGGTCATTAGTCCCGTATGTATCGTACAAGTTTTATCAGGGGAGGTGGCGGTGATTTTCCCAAGCTGGCTGGTGAGATCCGGCACCAACATACATGTCGACGTGCGATGTTTTCCCCAGCCAGGTTTCCCCCCACCTGGGGCACCGTTTCAACCGGGAGAAACTGTAGTATAGTGTATGTAAGTGTGTTTGTCAGTAAGGGGTGAGTGTAGGACAAGGAAGAGGAAGGTAAGATCGCGCGCGGTTCGTGGCCCGTATGTTGCGGTATTACTCCGCCATTCGCCTGGTGTTGATCGGAGAAACCACGGAAAAATCCCGATCAGAGTACCTGTCCGCAAGAGTACTCTTCCAGACACGGGCTGAATTCAACCTAGCTTTAAAATGAGGTTCGTAAATCCGTCATAGAGTTTCGAACCCTAGGACCTTGCAGCCCGAGTCGCTGCGAAGACAATGGTAACGCTGGATCTCATGTAACTCAGCCGGTTTGTCGTTTTTAAAATGACATCCAGGAATGTACATTTTCCTCTATCTCATAGAACGTATGACTCGTTCTTGGATCCCATTATCTCTGATCGATTTTGATTGAATATCGAGACTAGCATCAGCAAGATAGCGCCCCAGCTGCGGTCACGACCATTCTGATAACGGCGCTTCCCTTCAGAAATCGAACCATGATTTTACTAAAGGAATGTGTTAGTACTGATTTTAGTTCACGAATACTGAATACACGCGTCACCTATTTTGATCATATCTTACTATTTTCAAAGGGTAAAATATATTGAAATTCAGTATCCTTATTTTATCACTTCAGTTTCAGTGCTAGTGTTGTTAGGTCTCTGTTCTTTGCAAACGATAGAGCAAGACGAACGGCGACACACTCCATATCGAAAGGTTTATGGCTGTCTTCCATCAATTACAGACATGTAGAAAGATGGAGAACTAGAGGAATACCAGAATAACCAGTGGAGAGCCTGAGGGGCCATGACTGCTTGCATTTTTCCTTACCCCAATCATCACTACTCTCACGTCCTTAGAAGTGAGGGATAGACTGACCCAACTGTTCACAACACCCAACCCTCCACGAGAGGCTGTGGAAGTACTACAAGAACGCGGTGGTGGTAACAGAACGCCGACGTGGGTGTAGTGACGCCAGCGGACAAATTGAGAACTACAGAGACGGAAATGTAGAGATTAAGATGCACAGAGAAAAAAGGAAAGAGAGAAAGTCACAGTACAAGAAACATGCAGAGTGAGATTAATATGGAGAAAGGAGACAGGGAGAGAGATACATGCTCATACACACAGACACACACTCACACACACAGGCTAGGAGGTAGAGATATAGTGTAAGAGTGAGACAGGGAAAGCCATACTCCGGGTCTGAGAGAGAGAGGGAGAGAGAGAGAGAGAGAGAGAGAGAGAGAGAGAGAGAAAGAGAGAGAGAGAGTTTATGGTAGACCGAAACTTTCAAACAGAATAGCAGAGCAAGAGGGAGTGAGAGAAAGGCGTATAGATATAGAGAGAGATTACGACACCGAGACAGAGAGAGGAAGAAAATACGCTGAGAAAGAAATACGCGTACGTTTTTGTGTAATTTTGCGAGTGCTCCTCCCCTTCCGACCTCTCCCCTTTTCGACCTTCGACCTTCAAGCTCCGCTGTCCTGACCGCCGCCGCACAGTGGTCCACTTTGGGTCGCCAGCTGGACAAAAATATTTTGTAATCTGATTCAAATTGATTTATTTTCGTCAAAAAACATGAACAACTACATGTGACGTATAGAGGAAAAAAATAATCGTCTCACGTTTTCTTTAACTCCATAACCTCTCCCTCTCTCATTTACTATCGTCAACTAAAAGGCATTTAATTGCGACATTGGGATCACGAAATTGTTCAAAATGAACTGACGCATTAATTATGTGCACTCTACTTGTATCTGTTCTATTTTAGTAGTATGAAAGGAGGAAGGACATGTAGATTATTTTGCCGGAACTTCTCAGGCAGATCCTGGCAGTTTTAAGGAAACGGGATAAGATGAGGGGAATGAAAATATTTTTTGTGAGATATTGCAGGAAGTATTGACGTATTAATATTGTATTTAAGTTCATTTGATCTATATATAAATATATTTTAGGATCAATGCGTCCCTTTATCTCCCTAGGCATTTGTTATTCCGATTCACTTTCTAACACGGCATTCCATCCAACAGCATCCTCATAATCTCCAGCGGTTTCTTTCAACTTTAGGTAGTGTCAAGCGGAACAGCACTTTGTCACTTTTTATTTGTTTTCTCATTCACTGTCCTCAAACGTGAAATGAAGGGGTCTAACTAGAAAAGCTTATTCTAAAATGTATAGAGAACTTTATGACCTCACGTAGATAGCCAGTTGGATGATGACATGAATTGGTCGATTACATCAAATTAGAATTTATTAGCTTATCAACGTTTAGAAGCGTAATATCACGGCTAATACTACAGAACTGTGTATTATTAAAATTTTTAACAGTCACAATTTCTGCAAATACCGGCACAACTAAACTATATAATAAGGTGAATAAATACTATGTGAACGAAAACAGAAAACCAAACAAATTATCCCTTACTGTGTTGTAAGAATTAAAGATATTTCACGACGAATTAAAACTGTTCGTACCGTAGTACTACATTCTGTCCTACCCCCCCATACCCACACAAACATGTTAATTGAGACTGAGATATAATTTCCAAATACTTACGTGGAACTGTTAACCATATGGACTAAAAACATTATAATTTAAGTGAAAACAACTGAACCAATTGTTTAATTACATTTAATATATTACTTATTACACATTTTAAAAGCAATCCGTATTTAACATTTTCATAGGTTAAATCTGGTTAAATTATCAATAGCTGTTTAACGTAAACGTACATGTGTGAATTTGGAATTTTAGGGTAAAATTAATTCATATTTTGCCTGCAAGCAGTGTGCCCAGATATGGGCCCTGCGTTTATTTATTATCCACGCTTGCGAGTAAGGGAGACATGGGGCGAGCATGTCTTATTCTATTACCGTACCTAGCTTAGTTCATCTGTCTGTGCTTTTTCGTTCGTCACACGGTTACGAATTTGAGACGATTTGTTATAGAAAGCTACAGTTTCATTTTTTCCTCAACCTAAGGTGGCTCGCCGTCTACGAGCCACCCGAGTGATGCATATCAGTTTTATATTGACTGTAAAATTTCTATTAATGAAAATTATTTCTTTGATCAATCACTTATTCGTAATCATTTATATTCACTATAATATTTTCAATTAATAAAAAGTATTTATTTGTGCAATTCATAATAGTTTATATTGACAATATTTCTATTTAAAAAACTTCTTTGATCATTCACTTATTCGTAATCTTCGTATATCACCATCTTGCTTTACTTCGCGTCATTTTCCGTTAGTGTTTTTTTTTCTGTGAAACGCTCTGCCGCCGGGGGCGACGCCTGGCAGGTGCAAGGTGTGCGGGGAGGGGCGGGCGAGGGGTATCTTATCACGAGCGCCGCGACGTCAGGTCAGCGCGATGCGTGCGCCGTTATCGCGCCGGCGCGCGCCTGCCCGCTTATCAAGCGGCCGGGCGCGCCGCCCCCGGGACTGCGCGCGCGCCGATGATTGATAAGTGCCTAATTAAAGTCCGCCTCTCCCTGGCTATACTCTCGCCGCTCCCTCTCTTAACTCTCTTTCCTACTCTCACCATCTCGTCTCCTCTTCTTTCTCATCTCTCCCTCTCTCCTCTCTCCTCTCTCCTCTCTCCTCTCTTTCTCTCTCCTTCGTCTTCCTCTCTCCTCTCTCCTCTCACCTCTCTAACTCCCCCTCTCTCCTCTCCTCTCTCCTCTCTCCATTCTCTCCTCTCTCCGCTCTGCTCTCCTCCTCTCTCCTCCTCCCTCTCCTCATCTCTCTCTCTTCCTCTCCCCTCTCTCTCTCCCTCTCTCTCCTCTCTCTCCTCTCCCTCTCTCCGTCTCCTCTCTCTCTCACTCTCTCTCCTCTCTCTGCTTCCTCTCTCTCATCCCTCTCTCTCCTCTCTCGCTCGCTCTCCTCTCTCTGCTCCTCCTCTCTCTCATTTCCCTCTCTCTCCTCATCTCTCCGCTCTCTCCTCCATCTCATCTCTCCTCTCTCTACCCTCCTCCTCTCTCCCTCTCTCATCCTCTCTTCTCTCACTCTCTCTCTCCTCTCTTCCTCCCTCTTCTCTTCCATCTTCTCTCCCTCCTCTCTCTCCTCTCGTCTCTCCTCTCTCTCGTCCCTCTCTCTCTCCTAACTCTCTCCTCTCGCTCTCTCTCTTCTCCCTCTCTTCGCTCCTTTTTTCTCTCTCCCTCTCTCTCTCTCTCTCTCCTCCCTCTTCTCCTCCATTCTCTCTCTCCTCTCTCTCTCCTCTCTCTCTCCTCTCTCTCCTCTCTCTCCTCTCTCTCCTCTCTCTTCTCTCTCTCCCCTACAGGGAAGCTTGTGCAATGACATGTTTGCGCCCAGCGATGTTGCGACATCGATAATAAACCCTCGATTTCACCAAACATCGACAACTGGTGTCACTGCAGTGCCTATGACCGGCAGGTCCTAGCTTCGAGTTCGAGTGGCAAGATTTTCGACACTAGCTAGTCAGAAGCAATGTTCAGAAAACATCACATTTAATAAATCGATGTTTAAAATATCGATTATTTGAAATATCGACATCGATGTCCCATTCCAAGCCCCAACGGAAGCCCATAACTCCTGATGCCAATCAGGCCATTACTCTGATTTGTCGATTCCATTTTTTCTATCATTTTCAGCATTGTAATGTTCTCAATTTATTCACAATAATTGCCTAATATAAATCCAAAGCAGTATTCCCGTTATGAATATATAAATATCGTTTGAAAACTATTTATGTGGTTAGAACTAGAATTGTCCCTCTTCCTGTATTACATTCTAGACCCACTGCTTCCTATGTTTAGGATGCCTTAATCCCCCATCCTGGAGAACGATAAAACGTTACACAAGTTTCTTTAATGCACCAAATGATCACTTATGGCTCACCATAATTAGGAGGGTGATCATTGTACATCCCTCATTGGTGCAATAAGAAATGCGACTTAGAATGATACAGAACGATACAAGAATATGGATGAAGCTTTGCACATACGTTTGTGTGTGTGTGTGTGTGTGTGTCACTCTACGTGATTATCTCTTCGCGTTTTATTGCCAGATGTGAATATTAAAAATATCGTTCATCAGTACTGTTGATGTTGTAAACGGTTTTTTTGAATGAAGTCTACAAAAATGCTGCTTTCTAGAATGAATGGACTAGGTTGACAGTTTCATTGCCAACAACTGATTAATCTTTACGATCTTCGACAATAAAAAATGAAGCATGTCTATCACAGACGTGACTTTATGGTTGCAATATAAAATGATTGAATCAAATGGCTTATGATTAGGCTCGATTGTGAGAGTTAGGACACAACAATAGCTTTCAATCTGTTCGGAGTAGGAATTGTGGATCTTGGTCTGATTTGGGCAATCTGAATTGGTGTCTATAAAATTTCTGAAATTTCGAAAATTGCAAATGTTCAAAATATTGTTTCTACATCCTCCTACAACTACATTATTGAAGATATGAAATTTATGAAATCTATTTTTCAAAATTAGATCTCGAAATGTCACATTTAAAAAAATAAGAGTATTGTTAAGTCAAATCGCGAGAATCTTTTAATCTCTAATGTAGTAAACTCGCTTATAAATGTGACCTATATCAGATTTTAATTCAAATCCCTGAAATTGCAAAAAGTCTATCTTTTCTTTTACTTTCCGTATTCGAAAAGTGTCCTACACCTTGACAATTGAAGCAAGTGATTTATTTTGTAATGCAGTATATTCTACAATATTATAACTATTAGTATTTTAAGAACATATTTGCTGAAATATTACCAGTTTCCTTCTTGAGATAAATTGTGAGAATTTGGTTAGGTATCATAGTGACCGGAATATTAAGAAAGAGTTGTGGGCTTCTATCCAGGCGTTAGAATAATGTGCCTAGGTTAAAGGCACTCGATTTAAATGCCTAAGCGTCGGGGTTCAAATCCTTTTCGAAGCAAATAATTATATATTTTTAGGGTTCTTAAGGGGAAAGCAAGTTCAATGGCAGAACCGCTACATTAATTTTTAAAAAATGAAAGCAATGGATTTGTTGAACCCCTCAAGCTTCGTTCGGATAAGGTTTCAAAAAGGAGCTGCAATATTTGAATGGTAGAAGTTGCAATTTTGTATTACTTTATATATTAAAGGTTTTGATTGGGCGACTTGAGTGTACGTTTGAACTTTTGGGGTTTTGAGCAACTGAGTTTGGACTCAAGAGGTTGGAGTCCCGTCGCTGACAGACAGCTGTAGCTAAGCCCGCCTGCTACTACTAGCACTTTTCGGCATTGTGATGCACTTTTTTCATCTTCAACACCTGGTGGTAGTGACACAGTGGTACGCTTTCAGCATCACATTTGTTTTCCCGACTGTACTTGTGTCACAGTGATGCTTTGCATTGCGTTTGTTTGTGTTCAACGTTGATGAGTGCGACTATCAATTATAAACATATTTTACTATTTTCGCACACATTTTAAATCTGTTTATAGTAATTAGTATAATGATGGATTTCTTGTGATATTTCTCTTTATTAGTGTTTCTGACAATAGAATATAACACCATAAATATTTTCATAACTGCTCCGAGGTTGTGTTGTGATGCACAATATGAATCACACAATTCTAATAATATCACAAATAAGAAATGAAAGTATGTATAGATATGTTAATTAGAGTTAGAAAGAAATAAAGAAGCAATCTTTTTTTTAAATTTTGAACATTTCAGTCCACCTGTGCTACTAGGAGTCTTTGTGATGTACTTTATCATGCATGAAGGAAAAAGCTAGACACTTGCTCAAAGCAGGTCATTTCAGTAATTTTCTCTGCTGAGTTCCAGGAAACATTATTGCACTTTCGCACTGTTAGGGCTGGCGATGAGCTAATCTCCATTTCTACAGTATTGACGAAGCTGGATGCTGGGCCAGAGAGCCAGCTGGTAGATTCTCTTGACCCTGTTTGCGTCGCAAGGTTGAATAACTGGAATACAGAAAGGAAAAAAGTTAAACTTCTTAAATATATTAAAACAAAAATAATATATCAACTTTATTGTCATTCAATTTCATAATAGTTCATGAGTTTTATTTATTATATAAATGTCTTGATAATATAAAGGAAAGTGTATAATTTTAATACATTAATGTACTCTAAACATTTTAATTATATTTTGGTTTAGTTGTGAGAAATAAATAATACAATACTCGGTGCAGTAATAGGGTTGCAACATAATATTTTCCTTTCTTCCGGAGCATCACAAGGCTCCGAGATGATTTTTGCCTCAGGCCACAATACCCTAAAGGCCTCCCCTCTTGACTGTCTCGGAATTTTCTTACTGGATACAACCAAGATATGACCGAAACTGAATTTTCTCATACAACTCGTTATAAGCATCCATCATACAACCCTGTCATCTGTGCGTCATTGTAAGAATATACACAAACCCCACCTTCCCTACTACAAACTAAAAACTGATCAAATTTCTCGCCTCTGACGTTTTGCAGAGACTCTTACAATAGAATGGGGAAGAGTGTTCCACGAGCTCGAATGGTGTGCTTAAGATTCTCTGCTCCTTGCAGTTTGAAGGGAGATAGGAATTTGCATTAGGAAATGACACATTTCCACACTTTTTAATAAGTCTCTGTGAGACCAGACTCCTCAGTAAGTTGTATGGGGGCTTCACAATCGGTACCAAAAATTATGACAATTCCACTACCTCCTATCAATGGTGATCTAATTTTAATAAAAACTATCTCCCTAAGCTTTCAAGTGAGTCTTTCCTCACCTATGTAGATGGTCTGTTCTGAGGGTTTCAAAATAAGTACCAGACGTTAGGGTAGCCCCTTGGTCGACAGCTTTCAAGTGAGTCGTTCATCAGCTATGTCGATGTATTCAGTTATGTCCATGTCTTCATAATCAGTACCAAATTTTAGGGTAACTCTCTTGCACTTGGCCGTTTTTTGGTGTTGTTGATCTGATTTAAATAAGAGTCGCACCATCACGCTTTCCCATGAACCCTCCATCACTTTTGTAAGTGGTATAGGGGCCCGCTATCGGCACCAAACATTATACTAGTTCCCCATGCTCCCTGCAGGTTGTACGGACGTGGCAGAAAATTTAAAGATACATTCGCTCCCTACCTTTCAAATGATCGTTGCTTGAGTGTTGGGGGTGACAATAGGTATTACAAAACATTACGGCTGTCCCGATTTGCGATGCTTGGTCGTAGATAGATGAGAATCCAATTTAAATCTATCCAAGCTTTCAAATGAGTCCCTAACCACCCCCGGTTGGTAGGTGTTATGATCAGGGCTTCACAATCAGTCCGAAACTTAGGGACGAGGCTCCACGAATTTGGAGATGAGCCTTGAGGAGTTGAGTTTGAAGCTTCGTGTTTTCCTCAACTGCTAGTCTCTCTTCGCCCTGCTAGGTCGTAGGTAGATGATCGAATTAAAACTGCGCAAGTCTACAAATGATCCCCTCCCACAACCACCTCTATTGGGTTAAAGCAATGCATTTGGGGCTTCACAATCAGTCCGAAAGATTGTCCCATAGCCCCTTGTACTCGGAGATGCGCGTGCATGGTTGTGGCCATGTCAGGTAATACTCTGAGGATTCACAACCCGAAACATAGGCGCAGAGCCCCTTGCATGTGGCCACGGTGGTGCCATGGTGCGTGTGTGGCACAGGTGTCTGGTGTGGTCACTGGACGGGCGCAAAGAACCAGCTTTGTGGTTTGAGGTAATGCTCTTAGGGCATCACAACCAGCCTGAATCTTTGGCGCATAGCGTCTTATCTTTGGATATGAGCGTGAGCGGTGGTGGCATGGGGGGTAATGCTCTGAGTGCTTCGCAAACAGCCCTAAACTTAAGCGCATAATCCCCTGGGTTTAGAAAAGATATATGCGTGGTGGTGACCTGTTGGTGTATGAATCAAAATCAACCTAAAAATTAGACGCATGACTCCTTGTATTTGGCGATGAGCGTTCACATGGTGGGGTAATGCTCTGAGAGCTTCACAATCAGCCCGGAAGTTAGTCGTGTAGCCCATTGTATTTGGGGACGATCATGTGTGGATGTGGTCTGGTGAGATGCTCTGAGGGCTTCACAATCATCCCGTAAGTTAATCGTATAGTCCCTAGTATTTTGAGACGATCATGTGTGATAGTGGCTTGGTGGGATAACGCTCTGAGGGCTTCACAATCAGCTCGAATGTCTGCCGTGTAGCCCCTTGTATTTGGAGACGATCGTGTGTGGTAGTGGCCAGGTAGGATAATGCTCTGAGGGCTTCACAATCAGCCCTTAAGTTAGCGGTGTAGCCCATTGTATTTGGAGACGATCATAGATAGGTAGTATATAGCGGTAGTAGTCTGGTGAGATAATGCTCACAACCAGCCCGAATGTGAGTCGCGTGGCGCCTAGCGTGCGGTGCCGGCGGTGGCATGGTGCGTGCGTGCGGCGCAGGTGGCTGGTGCGGTCGCTGGACGGGCGCGAGGGCCGCGTGCCGGCGCGTCTGCTGGAGCCGGCCTACGACGGCGCGGAGGAGGACGACGCCGACGCGGAGGCCGACGCCTCTGCCGCCCTCGGCACCGACGCCGCGCAGCAGCGACGCGAGTGAGTGCCTCCGTCCCTCTGCAGCAGCAGAGTACCAACACTCGGCATACACACCAAAAACAACAACAATAACAACTGCAATAATATAATAATAATAATAATAATAATAATATTATTTACGAAAAATGCTAACGTGATGTGAAGTTATATTAATGCGACCACGTAAAAACATCAAACACAAGACATCGACATGAAAAAACATAGGTTTTAAAAAATCGATGTTAAATCAAACGAAGATTTTTTTTAAAACATCGATGATCATTTGTTGTCGATGATCATTTGATCACGTGTTACGTTATAGAATAAGGCATACAAATATTAATGGCATATTTGTATACCTTTTTAAAAACTGAGAATTTTAGTATGACCAACGATTCATACATACAAACATTTCAATTCATTTTGTATCTTACGATACTTATTTGCAACCTTTTTTAAAAACTAAATCTCTGTTTAAGATTTTCAAAACAGTTTGAAATTTAAGAAAGGTTGATTTTTTTAATGGAAATGTCGAGTTAAAAACACAATTGTTCAGGAGTAGCGGTTTTAAATGTAGTCTATCTGGACCCTCAAGGGTCTATGTGGGTTCACTGTGATATGTTGAGAACCTCCTAGGGTCGTAAGTTAGGAAAGTATTGCCAGATGCAATCAACATCGTTTAACTTCACAAGCACTAGTTTTCGGCATGTCACATTCTGAAGCAGTCCATTAGATTTCGAGTACCTGCCGATCACCTGTGCATGAGAATTTGTCACACAGGGGCTAACGTCTCATGTGTTATATAACATTTCCGACTACATTGGCGAAAAGTGATCATCTTTGATTCTACTAAATGCTATGGACGTTTGTAACATGTATTCTGACACAAATGATATACTCTGTGCGAAACTATATGTTACACTCTCCTGCAGCATACTGAGGGGTCGAAAATGATCAGCTTAACTTCATCTTACTAAATGACACATTTGACACTTCCCCCTGTTTAATAAGTAACTGACCTGCACTGGAATTATTTTGTTTATTTGTGTATATATATTTATCCATATGTATGTTTTGACTTATTAGATTTTATCTATTTTGTCAATGAACAGTAAGAACTGTATATAACGTATGTAAGAGAAGTACTATCTGCGCACGTTTTCTTGAGCTCTGGACTCCCTTGCCCACCTTTTACCCCTAATTACTTAAATAATGAAAAAAGGACCAACAAAACGAAGTCTGTAAGATCTGAAAATAGACATTTTCGCTTCCGATTTTTAAAAAATGAGTTGTTAGTATTTATAAGAAAACAATAACCCGTATCCCCGGCTTCATTACAGGCTTATAAATTAGTCACCATATATATATATATATATATATATATATATATATATATATATATATATATGGTGACTATTGATATATATATATATATAACGTTGTCACGTATATTCCTCAACTTTAACTTATAACCAAAAGTAATAAAATAGATTTGTGTTCTAGACGTAATAAAACCGTGAAATGTACCACTGGGATACTTTCTCCCAGACATTTTCATTATCCTAATAACATATTTACTAATTATTTTTAAGTAAACTACATTGTTAATTTGCTTTGTTTATAATAAATAATTATAAAAATATCCCCGCCTCTACTCCTACCCTAACTCCCAAAGGAGAGCTCGACTAAACGCGCGCACAGAGAGGCGCTGAGCGTGAGCGCGCGCGCGTGCGTGTGTGCGAGCAGGGCGGTGGTGCGCGAGCTGGTGGAGACGGAGGAGGAGTTCGCGCGCGACCTGCGGCGCGTCGTGGAGCAGTACCTGCGCCCGCTGGACAGCGCCGCCACGCCGCGGGCGGTGCGCGACGCCAAGGACGTCGTCTTCTCCAACCTCAAGCAGATCGCCGACTTCCACAGCACGTGAGCACTCGCCCCGCCTCCTCCTGCGAATCGAATTTGAATTAATGGTGTCAAATGAGATGAATGAGTAAATGCCAGTGTGTGCGAATGTTATTGGGCGAGTGACAGACTGATTGGCAGTGAGAAAATGAGTGATTGACGAAAGAAATGAAAGCCAATACGAGTAACATGTCAAATGGACGTTAGCGTAAACGAAAGTCTGACTCAACGGTTGTGTGACTCAATGAACGAGTGACCCAACGAACGTCTGACTAACCACCGACTGACTAAATGGCCGTCTGACTAAACGACCGACAGACTAAACGACTGTCAGACTAAACGACCGACTGACTAAACGACCGACTGACTAAACGACCGACTGACTAAACGACCGACTGACTAAACGATCGACTGACTAAACGGCCGACTGACTAAACGACCGACGGTCTAAAGGAACGGCTGACTAAATGAATGACTAATTGAAGGATTAACTGACTAAAAGAATGGTTGACTAAGGGAATGACTGATTAAAGGAATGAAGTATGCTGAATGAAGCTGAATGAAGTAACGACTGACTAAACGAATAGTTCACTAAACAAATTATTAAATAAAGGAATAATTGACTAAACGACAGATTAGTGACTAAATTTTTTACATGACTGTAATAAATCGTTCCAACGTTGCTTTGTAATGCACATGATAAACTGTTAAAAATGAAGTTGTCTGACAAACGAATATTTGAATTCTTTTGTTGGTTGTTAAATACAGAAATGCATGCTGATTTCTTGATAGCTTTCAGAAAAAAGATTATTAAAAGGCTTTATATAACATTTCTATTAATAGTTATGATTTTTATGATCATTTTAAAATGATGGCCATATCTCAAAATCCACATTTTTATAGTTTACTCCAGAGTGGAAGTCAGTTCACAATATTGCGTGAGTTTTGTATAATTTAAATTCAGAATTCTGAGTTATGGAGAAACTTTTTAAGAGCTAGAAAAACACGCTAAGTACCATGGACGTGCACTATGATTCACCAGGTACAGGCAGCGTTCCTCTCTAATGCCCCATTTCTTGGTTGTTGCAGAGTGCTCATCGAAGGAGTGAAATACTACGCGAGCGAGCCGCACCTCTTGGGCAAGACCTTCCTGCGCCTGGTTAGACTTCCTTCATTTTACATCTTTATGGTCAGAACAGCTGTCAAGCAGATAATGTGATAATATCTGCGATCATTACATAGCTCAAATTACACGTACGAATATTACTGGTACAATGTTAGGAGCTTACCCATTGCTAATTGTCGTATTAGAACCACAAACCATAATAATATAAAATGCAAATATATGTAATAAATGACACTTACAAAATGTGTTGTCGCACTTACGTACATAATTTACACTTAAGGCACTATAATCCCGAGGGCATTTAAAGATTTCACTGTATCATTTAACTAAAATGGACTTGGTGGAAATACAGAAAGTAATACATTACGCTTAAATCTGTTAACATGAGACAAATAACACATGACATTATTTTGGAGTATAAATTAGCATTATTGATTAGGTTTAAAATTAATAATATATCAATAATAGATCAATAACATTAATTTCGATGTATTTATTGTTCAAACTTTATTGAGAAAACTATTATATTGCAAAAATTGTCTAGCATTTTTAAATTTACTGAGTTACTTTACAATCTCTTCTAGATCAGCTAGACAATTTAATTATTGAATGATGGTTCAAAATGTGTACATCGTGAATGTTCGATGCAAACATGTCTATGTATTCATTTTGCCATAAATCAAAATATAAAAATATAAACCATCAAATTTATCACAGTTTAAAAGCATTATTAATGTACTTAATTGTGTAGAAACTCAACTTGTTACGTGGAAAAACATTACTCGAGTTAATAACTTAATTTTCTAAGAAACACCCAACAAATTATTTCACAAACATCTGTCACGTCAAATGAATGAATAATGCAAAAATAAATCCACGAACACATTAACTAACGTAAATTGAACAAGTTTTATTTCCAAGCTGTTTTAAATTTCCTTTTACATACACATATATCTTCATTTCGCAATACCACAACATACGTATTTTCTAGAAATAATGTAATATACGGAAAAATAAAGATTCTTCATTATATTCCTAGGACGTGAGTTCGACAATAACTACAATCGAATTTAAACCCTAGGACAAAACAACTTTACACCTAAGTTCTCTTATAGCACTCGACCTTTTGATATGAAAATTACAAAGGCATCAGAATGAAAGTAAAAAACTTGTATCTCATGTAGTTTACTTAAAGATGATCTTCTTTAATTAGTTAACGTGGAGTGATAACTTTTTATATAACGAATTTACACATGTTTCTAGGCAACACATCGTGCGCTGTGTTTCACAGATGACGTGACTCAGATTTCGTTCCAGTCATGAGGAGTTGCCTACAAATTAGCAGCAAATGAAACTTACATTTTTCACTGGCAAACGTTTATTATCTTGGACCTCCTTATATATTCTCAAAGTTTATAACATTTATGTTGAGACACCTCTAGTACATGCTGGATCTTCAAATAAGACAAATATGTACCAAATATCGTTTTACAGCTACGTATTTTAAGCACATGTATTTATCAATCTTGAGGAAGTAATGACTCAATAAATCTGCAGATGGCTTTTGAATATGGACCAATTTGTGTAAATATAACTTGTATATGTTGATTAACTGCTATTTATCAATTCCAAGCTCATTCGGTTGAACTCTTTGCTCAAAAACACCATAATGTTGTGTCGTATTGAAATATAAACTTCATTCAAAATTAGTTATTTTAAAATAAATTAATAAAGGGTTTTGAAATAAACTATTTCAAAATATATTAATAACATACTTCGAACGAAAATATTGACAAATACCTTAAAAATATGACGTTTTCAAAGGAATCTTAAGAAAAGAATGAAATAAATAGTAGGTATTTTGCAATAATACATCAAAAATGTGGGTTCAACAATTTTTTTATCATAAAATTCTTTAAATTAAATTAAATTAAATTAGGCAAAATTTGAAGGTCAAACAATGTCAATTTTTGATACATTACGTTGTTTCAATTTCTATAAATCACAGTGTTTACACAGAAGAAAACAGAATAATACTGAAATTCCATTGTTTTCTCTCAAGAAAAGGTCTCTCAATTTACTAAAAACTCTACTCTAATTTGATAGATAAATATGAAAATATAAACAAACTCAACTTAATGTTTGTAGAAACATAATAATATCTTTGTGACTTTCTTTTATTAAACAACCTGTCCATAATTGTAGATAGTAAGAAAAGTAAATTATAAAATGAAAGCCCTTTTTACATGGTACAACTTCCATCCAATTTTACAAGTTTCATTTTTCGTAAAGAATCCATTTAATTTCTGTCCAATAATTTCCAATAATGTCCGTTTAGAATCCATTCATAGTTCAATTGGTAGCATTCTACAACTCGATACTTCATGCCAAAATATGTGATCTTTTGCAAGTTTTTGTTACGTTAGGTTAGTTTCGGGCTATGGTTATGTTTGCGATCCAAATAATCCAGTTTTGTATACATTATATTGTTATTTTTTTATTACTCAATATAATTGTAATACCAACATACAATATGTTTCAAACGGTATCATTTCTCAGTTTTTGTCAGGATTTGTACAGAAACAATGTGTATGGTGAAACACTGGCTACAGATTGTATCAATTTTTTGATGTAATATTGGATGGAAATTGTGCCGCCTAAACAGGCCTGAAACTGCCAGTGCCCAAATGCGTCCTTGTGGAACACCTAAGTAAAATTCGAATTTGTTCGCAGGAGCGAGACTTCGACAAGCACGTCGCTTACTGCAGAGACGAACCTGCGGCGCAGTCCCTTCTGCTGGAGAATGACGCCGTGCGCGAATATTTTGAGGTAAGCCCCTCCCTATTTTGCTTTTAGGACATCACTTGCACAAAACGAATCGCTTATTCCTGAATGTTAAAACTTCTCAAAAATCGCAAAATGAGTTTTTTGAAGGTGGCTGCAATTTAGGAGCTAATCACATCGATAGGCTCGGAAATGGTGTTAGTTGTTTTTTAGAAATGGGTAAATCAGTTAATTGCTAGAATACAACAACTTTAAGAATGTCTGTGTTTCAGTAATGTACGTGACAAGTCTTAGAAATTGACAGTTGTATGTTGATATGTGATTGCGAGTTAGTTAATTTCCTAATGTAAAACAAAGGTTAGCCGTATCTTTGCTTTTTCAAAATTGTTCTAGACTCCCTATTCTCTTGCTCTCTGTGGTTGTACAAGAGACTGAACGTAACTGAATCACAATTATGAAAAATGTACAAATTTAATATAAACAAGCTTGAAATAAAATAAACTTTAACACAATTGGCAAGATTGCAAGAACCATAGCGCGGTGCTTTTTCATCAGCGTTGTTTGTTGTTGTTGTTGTTTTGTAAATTAATTTGGCGAGTTCGAAACCAAGCGCTGTTTTTTGCCGATTTACGTTTAATCTCTTCGTAGTTTCTTGATGCTTATCGACCACAGAACAAAAGAAAATCAGCGGACTTTCTGTACCACAAGTACAGGATGTTCAAAATATGTATAACCTTGCCTTACCTCAAACACTGAAAATATGTCACCTCAAACACTGATACAAGCATGCAGAAAAATTATCGTTATATATTTCAAAATACATGTGAAATTAGTTCTTACATTTTGAAAACGTTCCTTGGATTATATTTTAATTTATTCTTTGGACCGCTGTTGAACTCCTCCTCCACCCACACACACTCACATTGGTGTGCTCTGGTATAGGTTTCTAACATTGACATTTAAAAAAATCATACTCCGAAACTCTGAGTTTTAATGAGATATGTTTCCGAAACTATGAGTTTCCGCTTAATTTTACGTGAAATATAAGCAAAAAATAGTGTCAAAACGTTTCAAATTTTTCTCTCGGTTAAAGCAAAGTGTACTTATGAACATGACCTAATTCTTATTTCTAGGGAACTCTTTTTTTCTGTATTTTCAAAAATGGAAAAAATTGAGATCTTTTCCTTAAGGAAATCATTTACAAAGAATTTAATCATTAAATGAAGTCATGATTTTTTTTTGATTGGAGTAATTTTTCTTTTATTTTATTTTTTGAACAAGTAAAAGGTAATTTACTAAAAATTCAAATACAGGCGCAATTTTTGTTTTCACTTTTTTCTTGAATAAAGCAAGTGACACTTAACCAGGGCGCAGGTCACATTTGATATCAACTCTCTGAATATTGCAAATGTTACAAATAATGCGAGAATGTATATGCTGTTTCATTACCACTTGTTAAATTTGAATCCAATTCACTTTTTATTATTCTTTACAATTACTATTGACTGAGATACTAGTGTCTTATCCTAAAACTTGCTTTGCAAACTGCATCGTTATATCGATAAAGTTGAACAGTTGTCAGAAGAACTAAATGTGTCATGAATAAATTTCATTAATTACTTTTTCTACCTGATATATGAAATAGGGGCTTCATGTCGATTAAAAGTTTTTTTTTCAGTTATACTCATGAAAAATTCTAAATTAGTGACTTTAGATGCATCTTTTCCCTACATTCATTAGTAAAATAAAATTTCACTTGAATTTCTATGCATGTATGTACTTTGCGCGACGGCCCGTGAACGGGCTCAGGCCTACCGTCGACATCCCTGCCTCGCGGCCATGGGTTAAGGAGGTACGTGTGGTTAGCAAGTAGACATCCCCATAATCCGGTCTTCTCAACCTGAGATGTGAATTTTATCATCGTCACACAGCAATTTTTAACTGAGATATTGCAAGGAAAACGCACACAATAGTCTCGGCCCGACCGAGAATAGAAACTCGGGGCTTCGTTGTGGAAAGCAAGCACGCTGACCAAGAGCTGGCCATGAGCAGATTTCTACATACTTTCAATTTATTCTATCATGTGTCGTATTTTCTCCTTTTTAACCCAAAAAACTTCGGTTACCGTGTTGCACTTTCTCACAGAAACACTACAAAAGATTTTTTCACACTTTCTGCCAAGGTTTCCTTTCTCCACCTACCATCATCAGACATTGTTTTTTCCATATTTTATACCAAGTACAAATTTAATTATTCGGATTTACGATTTCGGGTTACACAGATAATATTATCACCAGCAATTACAACCTTTATCATCAGCAAATCATCGTATATAAGGGAGGCAACGGACATATGAACGTATAGACAAAATTTCGGAAGATAACTTGAAATTTTCAATATAGATTTAGAATAATGCGAAGCATTTTATAAAACGTAGGAAATAATTTTTCAAAATTCATTCGCTGAAGGAAAGAGGTTTAAACTGGTAATTTCCGGGAATGTTGAACAATGCGTCTAATCTGTTGTACCGTTGATGACGCCTCCTTTTAGACTGTCGGTCCTCTCGGCAACCCGTCACCTGGGTCCTCCCGCACCGCGAATTCCCGGGTCATCTGCCTTCCTCATAATCCACCTGGTGAGTTAACCTCATTGGTGATGTCTCTGCAGGGGCTCGGAACGAAATGACCTAGGGTTCGAGTCCCGACGTTGCAGGATTTTCGTCACTAGCTAGGTCGGTCTTAGCTGCTGTCTGGAGGATACTTCTAGCGATCGGCTGCTGTAATCGGGGTTTTTCCGTAGTTGTCCGAGTATCGGTGGTTTTCCGATCACCTCCATGCGAATTCCGGAGCATACCCTACCCTAACAAACGGGCCACGGACCGCCCACGGCTTTTCTTCTCTGTTCCTTTTCCTGTCCTCTTCCGTTACATTTCCCTGCCCTACTCTACCGCACATGTTGGGAGATCTGTAGGGAGCTTAGAGCCTGTCCAGGCAGGGGAAGGGTTCTGCTGGAAGGAGACACTTTGAGAGTAAATCCCTGCCAGCCGACATGTAGATCGGCGCTGGATCTCACCCCCCCCAACCTCCCGGGACACTACACTAACGGGACTAATGCCAATCGCAGCTGATGCGCCCGAAAACAGTAATTAATCAACCCACTTAATCCAATCATTTGTCGTCGCAATAGAATCCCTCTCTCCTCGGCATGCAGGTGCAACTCTTAAGTCCTTTTCCTTCAGTCTCTAGGTTAGAAATGCCAATTGCGGTAGCGATGGTCAACGTATATGACTGTTATACCCAAGTACGTGGGTTCAAATCCGATCCAAGCCGTGGATTTTGAGGGCGAGAAAATTCTTCGTACGCCTTCCTTCGGAGGATAAGAAAAATCGTCTGTCCCATGTTAGTAGATTTACTAGTAGCATGTAAAAGATCCTCAAGCCTAAATGAAGTTTCTGAGCTAAACTCGCCTGTTTCGTCGCCCAAGTAATGCCTCCTTTTTCCGCTAGTTGGTTAAAGGACCGTAGCAAAATTTGCGCGGTCAGACGAAAAAAGCAGGCCTCATGGCCTGCGTCTCGCCACAAAAAATATGACAAATCAATTGAATTCATACGTCTCCTAAGATCATCACGACCAAACATAGCTGTTTTGAAGGACGAAATAACGGTCTGGAACGGATAGGAAGAGGGGTTATAGAGAGTTATATGATACTTCGAACCGCCCCATTGTGTCACTACTCAACAAATATGTCTAACTTGGGATTCGAACCCGTAGCATTGGTGTAACGCGTCCTTCGGCGCGGCTTTCTCAATTCCCTGGGCCATCAGACCAGCAAGGAATGGAAGCAAAAGGTGACAGATGGTGGTTGGGAGATCCCATGATTCATTGTTAGTGATTCCATTATCCAAGGTCATTAGTCCCGTACGTGTAGTGCATTTTGTTATCTCGGAATTTGGCGGTGCTCTTCTCTCGTTTGGGAGATTCCCGCCATGCCACAACACACGAGCAAACACCCATGCCCGAGGCTTAATTCGAGGCAGGACCCTTCCAGCCGCACGGCCTTCACAATCCCGGCTCCCCAGGTCAGCAACATTACATTTCGTGTTAACATAAATTAATAATTCAATCGTGCATTAAAAGCAATTCAAGGTGAAAATATTACGCCCATCCTATAATGTCACGTTATGCATCTGGAATAGTGTATTTATTACTTACACTGCTTAAATGTTCACATTTCTGCGCAGATAACTCTACCTAAACGACGAACTGAAGATACGTTCCGGAACATTGAATCAGTTTTGCTGTGTTTATAAAAGATAGATTCGGAAAACCTTGCTTCTTATCTTGCCCGTCACTGCAAATAGCGGTTGGTCACCGCGATTAATTATTTGTAACTATTTGCGGTGTAACTAGCGCTTACGATCACCGCAATCCGTTGTTAGTAACTATCTGCGGTAGTAAGTGTAAAAAAGCCTTGGGGGAAAACTTGGTGATAACGACAATAATCGTAGTCAACTTGTCAGGATGGGAGAGCCTCGGCCGAGGGGGGGGGGGCGAAGACGGGGAGTAGTGCTAAGCGGGAAGGATCTAGTGAGTATGCAAAACCGGAGTGGGGGCGGAATTAAATATCCGTATTTGGCCGCATTACTAAAGCCAATCAGCATAAAACTTTTATACAAGGATATGTCTTTTTTAAGAATTGGTTTGAAGGTCCTTTTTTTAGGCAGACATTCATTCACATTTTTTATTTGAAATCTTACAATCTTTAGACCCACGTTTCGAAGGTAATTGGCCCTCATCTTCAGTTTTTTCAATTTGTTCTTTGTTTATGATAATTAGTTTATCATATAATATTCATTTAGAAGTTGTAACTGAATAAAATATATGTAATATTCCATGAGAGTCTGAAATATGAAGTCAAGTTTTTATAATACTATTATAAAAGATATAAAATATAATAAAAAAGGACCTCGAAACCAATTCTAAAACACATCAAGAAAGACAGTCTTATTCTCACAGAATAATTTTAAAATGTTCTTTCAAAACAAGGATATGTCTTATATGTAGTATTTCCGAATCTATTAATAAGAGCTTACGGTAGTGTTACATGGGACACACATATGTAACAAAACCTTAGTAAAGTATTGAAGAATCACGACCATTGATGAAAAATAAAATAAAATTTGTTCCCAGGATTGGTCATTGTGTGTAAAGAAACAGAGTTGAGCCAAAAGTAGTATCTGCAGTGACACAATCAGATAACGGATTAACTTTGGCACATCTAATTGTTTCTTTACCCACAATGACCTATCTCGAGAACCAATTTTATTTTATTAAAACCTTAGTAGATGTTTACACAGTCAACACTTATTATATTGTCCCTGAGTCTGAATTACATGTTGTTACACAAATCAAGGTGATACTAAAACGAATTGTTTATAATTTCGGGATTGTCTTTTCGCTCCGCACAATTTTTTGGTTTTTCCCGTTCCCATCCCAGTCGCTAACTATCGGCGCCTGAGAGACTTATCAAGCACTGTCGAGGCCACTACCGCTCCCCTGAGAACACTTTGCAGAGAGGTGCTCCCCAATTTCTTTTACGTAATTGCGTTATAATCGAATAGTCAAAAATTTACATTAATTTTATAAATTATTATTTTATATACCATTTTTTAAACAAATTATTATTTTTTGCACAAAAACATTCTAGGAATTTACCCAACTTCTCCTTTTACCTCAAATATCGGGTCTCTTTGGTTACTTGTATTTTATTTCTAGGAACTTATAACTTGCGTTGGTTTGCTCAAATGAAATTTTATCTCTAAATGTGGGCATTAAAAACTGGCATAGTCGTGAGAGGGCTCAATTAATTAATACAATAGATCTGGTTGCAAGAAATCACTGGACCAACGCTGAGGTTGCAGTTCTGGATAGCAGAAATCGATAAGATCGAACTATCTCATTTCTGAAGGGTCGCGGGTTCGAATCACACCCGGGGCATGGATGTTTGAGTGTGTTCGTACCCCGTTACCGTTACCACCAATGTTACTTACAGTGGCCGCTATATGACCTTAGTAGTTGAAAAGTGACCAAAAACCAAACGCTGTATAGTGAAAGAGGTTAACTCTTTTATTTTCTGACATTCTCCCCCACGGTTTCTCAAACAAATATAAATAATTAATTTTGAGTCGTTCATTTAACCTATTTTAGAGCTTCGAATAACGACAAACACTCGATCATTGACAACCATTGTTAAATAATCGGTAATATGCTAAAGTTTCCATCCAAATTATCTACGTTACCAAGTTATATCCGTTACCATCTAAAGTTACCAAGGTGTATCCGTCCCGAGAAGATTTATTGCAGAACCGTCCTTACTGCGTTGCGGCGGCGAAAGTGTACGTAATAAATATTTATCTTAATTAATAATTTGGATTCGGGTATTCTCTTTACCGTTACGAAAATATTACCATTCTTAAAATAAACAAAAATTATAATTAACTTTTTCTGGTGCTTTGAACCAAACATCATACGTAGAACACTTCGATAGCAATACATATAAACAAACACATAAAAAACCTGCACCCATTTAACTTTCTCAGTCATACTTATTTACAATACACACACACACACAATATATATATATATATATATATATATATATATATATATATATATATATATATATATATATATACCCTTTTGAATTCCCCCTGCACGCATGGCCATTTACCCTTATTATACTATTTGAAATTATTGACATTTAAATAAAACTTGATCTTCCCACAATACGTATATTATTAATGTCCCTTTTCACTTCCCTGGTTCGTGAATCTTCTGCCTTCTTGGGCGTCGACTTTGAATGTAATTTCCAAATTATTTGCAACGCACCATTGGTCATCGTACATAATTACTACTTTCTCGTTCATATAACCACCATGTTTTAATTTTCTCCTCATCACAGTAGTTCTTCGCGTATCCGACTAAACACTTCGCTCATCTGACCGCCATAGCGGCTAACTAGCTTTTTCTCCATCCGACCATCACTGTGGTCGAATAGCTTCTGCCCCGCGGCAGGTGTAGTTTATAAAGCGCGCTGCTCACTTGTTTACGTTTAAGATGCGCAGTGCTGACCCCATTTCGTGTCTTCTTCGTCTTCGTTGATTTCCTCCTCCTTCTTTCGCCTTTTTCTTTTCTTTCATTGCATACATATGCCTCAGCGTCTGATACTGTTTGCTCTTTGACTGTCAATTCTCCCATATAATTAATTAATCCCATGAACATTACTCACATGTCCATACTGTTTATTATCAAAATAAATTCCACTGTTTTTCTCGTTTATTTATCACTTCAGTTCCCTTGAACTCTCATTATTACTCTCTGTGTTTACTTCGAGTTCTCCATTGTTTACATCGTACGAATTCTTAATACACGTAATTTTATTAATGTTTACATGACCCTGTGATGAATCATCACAATATGTAAAATTAAACGCATTATCCTGCGCAATATTTCATTTAACGACACAACGTAAGTAAGAGAAAGTTAACTGTGAACTAGTAGCAGCAGTTACCGAAATAGTTATATTTGCATACTAGTAACCAGCAAAAATGCTGATGAACGAAACCACACAAAATGGTAACACGGTCACCACTCATGAAAAACAAATTAAACAAAAAACAAGTTATTTTTCTCGACAAGACAAACCGATTGGCACAATTCTTAGCCGAATTCTCTTTTAAATATTCTGGAAGAATACTAGAAAAATACTTGTTTAAGGGCGGATGATGCGTAGTTTTCTTTCAATTTCTGCGCGCATTGGAAATTAGTCATATATTTGTCATAACTAAAATGTTAATAGTTCAATACTAAATAATTAAAGATGTTGTCATTGCCAACAATGTTTTTTAATTCAAAAGCAGCTTTCGATGGCTTAGCCATCGAAAGCTGCTTTTGAATTAAAAAACATTGTTGGCAATGACAACATCTTTAATTATTTTAAAAATGCCAAAGATATCCTACCACAACACCTATATCAATACTAAATGTAAAAAATATGATGTAGTTATGACCAAATAATATACTTAAAAACCTCCCGTTCAAAATTATTCATTCGTTAACTTGTAATATTTGTTTACGTACCATATTATTTCTGTAATCCTTCCTATTAATTCTGACTTCCTTCCTACCCTCATAACTTCTCAATCAACTAAATAATTTTGATGCTCGAAAAAGCGGTCTATATGTCTGTTTTGCAAAAAGACTTTGTTTTAGTTCTTATTTTCTAAAATTTCATCATACCTTCACTATTTTTGAAGTTACACTTTGTCCTTATTTAAACAATTCGGCGCGCGGCCGAATGGGTGTAGTGAGTGCATCAGCCTGCAGATGCCTCCTGTGCTCCGAATCGGCGATGCCAGCTTTCTCGCACTGCTGGCTGTGGAGTAAAAATACTTCTGTTAGTGATGACTAAGAGAGAAGCTTTAGTCCATCTGGTGAGGCTATGACTACGAGGCGAATGCTTGAAAATAACACTCGGAAGTAAAGCTTTTGAAAGTTAAAATTCAAACACACACAATTTATTCTCCATACCCTTAGTAAAATTTTAAAAATTTAATTTATTTTTATTGTCGCGTCGTGATATTGCAGACCCACTGCTTGTGCAGCAATCGTTAAGCGAAAAAAATGACAGTTGAAATCCCACGTATATCGTGAATCGACTCTCTTCGTTACATGGACGTTACATGACATAAAAACAAAGAGAAAACATCAACTAACCTACAATGTCATAATTTCATATTTGGCATGAATTCGACCAGTGTGTGAAAAATATACTTTCCGAAATATAGTACTCTAGAAAAAGAAGAAGAAAAAGATTAAGATGAAGGAGGAGGAGAAGGAGAAAAAGAAGATGTAGAAAAACTCGTGATATGAGGGGAGTTTTCAAACAATACGTCCGTCTTAGTTTTCTCTAAAAAGTGTAATGGATCAGTGAATCTTAAATGCAGCACACATACATTTTTGTTCCGTGCAATCGAGTATATTATTAGTTTAAATAAACAAGCAAGAATATGTTTATGAATACTGATGCAAATTTTCAACTATCAAGAGTCGATCAAAAAGCAAATTACTCTAATCATTTATTTCAACTTCAAAATAAAATTACATAGTATTATTATAAATTGATTCACATTTTGTTGTTAAAATTTCTTTTTTTATATTAACAAAATTTTGTTTCATTTCGTGACCAATTCACTCTCTTATTTCATATTTTCTGATTTTAGCTAACTAACTTTTTCCTTTTTACTTCCTTTCTCTTATTCATTCACTTTATTAAAGGTTTCTCCTTACTTCGCTATTTATCTTAAGGTCCTTCATATAGTATGTCTCTCTTCTTGGTATACGATTCTCTGTTACTTTCCCTTTCCATATCCTTCGCACAAATTCAGTATTCTCGTGACTTCCTCAATGTAGTATGAACTATTTCTTCATTTCCGTTCTTGGTATTTTTGGTACATATCTCTCTCTCTTTCTTTCTCTCTCTCTGTCTCTCTCTCTCTCTCTCTCTCTCTCCTCCATCTCTTTCTTCCTTCTCACTCTCTCTTTCTTTCTTTCTTCATGTAGTTTTTACTATTTCGTCCTTCCTATCTCTTTGTATCTCCTGCACTTTATTTACACACTCACACACACACACACACAAACACTCTCTTATCTCTCTCTCTCTCTCTCTCTCTCTCTCTCTCTCTATATATATATATATATATATATATATATATATATATATATATATATATATGTAAACGTAAATGTATCCCCACATTCTCATAAACAGACCCTTGCCACTCTCTCACACATTCATTCATTCCGTGGCCTCCGCCTCTTTCTTTTTCCTGATATTGTTTTCCGTCCCCTAACATTTTGTTGCCCATTACCTCCGCGCGTCCTCTCCTCTTAATGTACCATCAGCCCCTCTCTCTCTCTCTCTCTCCCTCGGTGGCCGCTTGCCGCGCCGCCCGCCCGCCGGCCGCAAATAGCGCGCGCGGAGGTTGCGGCGGGCGCCGGCAGGGGCGCGCGCGCTGACCTTGGCGCCGCCCAATTATGGGGCTTCTCACGTTTCGCGCGCGGGCTTCGCGGAGGCGCCAGGCTCGAACCCCGGTCCTTGCGTCCTCACGTCCCGCCACATGCCCGGCCCCCGGCACCTTAATCCCAAGTCATGCACTACACTACCACACATGTCAGGAGAAAACTGTCGGAAGCTTAGAACTTCTTCCGGTACGGGCGGTGCCCCTCTGGGGGAGATATCTGGTTGGGGAAACACCGCTTGCCCACGGTAGGTCGGCGCCGGATCTCGCCATACAGAGGGGGTAGATCACCCCAATGCACTACATTTACGGGACTAATGACCTCGGTTGTTGACGAGGAGGGAATCACTAACAACCAACCAATCTATTCCCATGGCATGCTCAGAGGAAAGGAGAGACCAGGGGTAGTAGCGCAAATGGGGGCTCTTGTTTCAAACAAAATACTTCCCCTTTATTTGTATTTTATTTGTATACGTTTGTGTTAATGATAATTTAACTAGATGCATATAAATATTACCTTACTTTCTAAAAAATATTTTGTACCATTTTCTCTTTATTTGCAAATTGTTTATGCCAGTTCAATTAGGCAACATGTGCAGTGTTCTTAGAAACATGTTTCAGGAAAGTAACTATTATTGTGGTGGTGTAGATCTTGTGACAAAGTTGTGACCCTCTTACGAAGTAATACTTATTAGTTAATCTAATGATTTGAACCTACTGCTTGTCCAGGCTATAATATTCAGTTCTAAATGTTTTGGGTGTCTTTCTAGTGTTTTTTGATGTTTCAGGCTTCTAATTTTTATATTGATGTTGTCATTTTTATTTATTGATAAATATCATTATTTCTAACCTACTACAATGCATTGCTGATCTCATAACTTTGGCCTTAAATCTTTAGAGAATTTCTAAGATCGAGCTGCGTGGTGAGTTCCAATATTTTAGGTCTATCGTAGTTTATCAGTAGGTTCATATAGATTAATATATTGTTATGAAAATCGATTTTATTTTTGGACATAGACATTCTGCCAATAATCCGGTAGTATTTTTAATGTTTTATCCAGTTATTTACTTTTCCTAATAAATATTTGTTTTCGGCTTTAATTTCTATTCAAGTGAATTTCTAAGTATTTAACCGTGCCATAACATTAAGAAAATGTACGTTTATTAATTTGTTCTTTAGGACACGTATCTTTGATAAAATGCGTAGTTAAGTGAGTTGATTTGTTCTCTTTAAGCTAAAAGCACCGACGTTGCAGCTAAATATTAATGTTGATATATTGTTTTAGTAATTCTGAAGAATTTCTTGGTTATTCATGCGTAGCAAATGTATCCTTACGATCTTCGAACGTTGCTTTATATTGTGCGGTGTGTCGTCGGAAGGTCAGATGTAAATAGTAGGGGGCGAATTCGTCTCACAAAATTTTTCTAGAGTTCACCAGATGTGGTCGGCAAGAACTGAGTATGCTCGTTTCGAAATGCTTTAAAGGGTTCGTCTGTTTAGTATTATTATATTTAAAAAAAACATTAAGAAACATGCGTTGGAGAAAGAGACGAGCAACTGACCCCTTCTGCAATTTATAATTTCTGCGAAAGTATTTTACCTTCACATACACAGCTTCTCTTTCTGCTTCTCTGGCTGACATGGCCGTAGCAGCATTTCCATCGTATCTTCAGAGACTGTGTTCGGGAACGCCTACGGTTCGAATCCCACCAGGCACGGATTTCCAACACTAGCTACTTCGCTAGGTCAAATCTAACCACTGTCGGAGAATTCTGGCGCAGGGTTGATCTAATCGATAGTTTCCCATGGTTTCTCCATCATCAGCGATTATCGGAGCTATATTCTAACAAACGATCCGCGGGTCACGCGCGACCTTTCCTTCCTCTTCCTTGTACCGTCCTCTTCCCTCGCGCGCACACACACGCATAGAGGGACAGCTCTATCGGCAAATGTATTACTGAGGCGGAACCCCGGTGGGGAAAGGCTCTTCAAGGGCAAAAGTCCTCAAACTGACGTGTAAGTTGGCGCGAAATGTCACTTTCCAGCGGGGAAGGAACACCGCCACCTCTACGGTACTAATGACCATAGCAGTTGACGTGCCCGCAAATACAAAATGGAGCAAATGCTAGGAAATTTCCATGGTCACTAGTTGCAAAAATGTTGACATGCAGCTTCGGCTCGAAGCTTTGCGCTTAATAATATTTGTTGAAGTTTTGAATTTTAGTTCTGTCTGTATGTATCTTCTGAGGGTTAGAGGTGGTTAAGAATCCTCTCTTTCAAGCCCGTTCTGGTAACTATGCACTTCCATGGCTCTCTGTTCAGTTAATGTAACGCTTATAACCTGGTATTTTTTAGGACTTACGAAGTTATTTAGATGGCGTGGGAAGCGTCATGCTTCAACCAGAAGTGTGTGTGAATGGTGAAGTGTGTGTGTGTGTGTAAGAGAAGAGGATAGGAGAAGGAAGAGGAAGAATAGAGTACGCGTGATCCGTTGCCCGTTTCTTGAGATACTGCTCCGGCATTCGCCTGGTGTTGATCGAGGAAACCACTGTTTCGGACTGGGAAAAGCACTAACGAGTGCGACCAGGGGCCCGAGTGCGCGCTGTGGCAGGGGAGAAAGTGCGAGCGGAGACGACGCGGTGGTGAACGGGGAGGGGGGAGGGAGAGACTATTTCGACGCGGGTGGGGAGAGGGGGAGCGGAAGGCGACCTTGTCTTCGACAGGCGTCGCGCCAGGTTGTGCACATGCGCCCCCCCCCCGTTCGTTCCGTACGCCGCGCAACTCCACCGCTCCCCGCCACTTCGCTGCCTAGACAGCAGGCCATTCCGCCCCACCTAGTCTAGCCCTGCCCTGCCCCCTCCCTATTGCCGCGCCCACCCTCATTCCGCACGGTTCGTCCAGTCCGGCTAGGGTGGTTCAACGCATGTTACTACAGTGCCTCTGACCGGAAAGTCATAAGATTCCACTCCCAAAAGTGACAGGATTTTCCACACTAGACACACAGCTCGGTCGAATTCAACCAGAGCCAGATTTGGAGGAGACTTGAATCGGCCGACTGCTCTGATCGGTAGTTTTTCGACATTTCTCCCATCTACACCAGGCGAATAACGGGGGAGTACCTAAGAATCGGGCCACTGACCGAGAGCTATCTTTGCTTTCTCTTCCCTATTATATTCACACCAGTTACTTACACATACACTTGCACGTCCGTGCATTACATTACCACACACGTTGAGAGACCTGTCGGGGGCTTAGCGCGTGTCCTGGGAGATAACTGGGTGGGGAAAACCCCGTAAGCTAATGTGTAGGTCGGCGCTGTATCTCATCATATAGCGTGGGAGGAACCCCAACCCCTCTCGTGATGAAACATGCACTACACATTCGGGACCAATCTCCATTTGACGCGCCTAGAAACACGAAATAATCAATGAGTCCCGTTCCATCTCTTCAACCGGCGTCGTTACGGCTCTCCTTCGTCGCTCCTTCCGACCCGTCTGTCGCCCCTGCGCTCGGCTGCAACCCGCTCTACCTCTGCCACCCCACCGCCTGCAGCTCCCGCCCCGCCTCGCTCCGCTCCGCTCCGCTCCGACTCTCCCCGCCGCCGCCCCCGCCCCCTGGCGATGGTCGTCGAAGCAGCTGCCGATCCGCCGATCGAAATAGCCACTTCTCGCCCAGCATCCATTGTTCCGGGGATCGGCTGCTGAGGTGATCTTCGGGATCGTTACATAATACGTGGTACTTCAACTTAACTCTTAACTGGATTCTTTGCTACCATATCTCGCAAATCGTCCCGTGAACAAAAATGTGTTGAAAATTAAATTATTATAAAAACGAAGTTACGTAAAAGTGAAAAACAGTTTTAAAATCTTAAAGTATTTGTTGAATTGACACCTTTCTCTTTCACATCACATTAATAAAACTGCACCAAAAAGCAATGAATGATTACACCACATTGGTCCTTCCCGAACGAAATAAATCGCCTAGCCGAAAAGAGAAGTGCACTTTGCAGAAGACAAGTTTGAACTTTGACGTAACAATGTTCTCGGGGGTCGCGAGGAAGTACGTCCAAATCAGGTCTTGAAATATTATTGCCATATATCATAACAGGAATTTAAATTTCTTTCCATAAATGGCAAAACTACTGGGTTTTTATATCAATATTATCAAATTATCTACCTGTGCAAATATCATGCTTATATCTAAATCTACAAACCCATCGTTTTACTTTCTCGCCCTTACTTCATAAGAGGAGACATTATTGTAATTAGGGACGAAAAATAGTGGATTTTTAACAAAAAAAACTCTTATTGTCGGACCCTGATAACAAGTGGATAAATCTTTTCTTTTTTTTTGTTTGTATTGTAAATTATTTCCTCTAGCATGTGGTGCAGTCAGAATTCATGTTTTGTGAGTGCATGATATCAAATGTCGATTGACAGCAAAACGTCTGTCCATCCGTCAGTTCACTCCTCTGTTCGTACATCTGTCCATCCGTTCATTCGTCCGTCCGTCAGTCTGTCCGCATGTCCGTCCGTCTGTGATCAAAGTTAGCACCTAAACTGTTAATCAACTTTTCTCCAAAATTAATATTCCTCAGTTGATTTAAATAAACTTGAGACCCTCTGATATTGACACGGATATTTTGCTCTTCAAGGCTCTTTACATGCAGCTTACACACTTTTTCAAAATGTTTCACAAAAATGGCTCCAAATATTTGGATTTAACTTTGTTCTAGGACGCTTAAAGGACCCTTAAGAGAATGGTACAAGTCTCAATCTCGTTAAAATCTCTGATATTTTAAAAACTGCTAAAGTCCACATTCTTTTCGGCGGCTTTCTACAACTATGATATTGGAGATAGAGATTTGTTTTTATTTGTACTGAATAATGTGAATATTTGATTCTGTTATTCCTCCTGTTCTTATAGCGTAAAAACCAACTGAATTGTCAAGTTCGGTGTGCCTCTGCCTACGGTACAGTTGACGTCGTTTGACAGCAAGGCTCCGAGGAAGAGTCCGCTCGCAATTAAATATTTGCTATTCAAGTGTTGCGTTATGGAAAAGGGACTTTTTGATATTCTTGTCATGTTAATACGTGTTGTACTGTGCTTGCGAGTATAGTAAACTAGATTCAGGCATAATTCATGGAGACTTATTCCTAAAATATTGAATTTATTGCAGTAGGAGAGTATTTTGTTTATGGTCCTTCAACGTCCCTTAACCGGTGTGTGCGCTACGATTTAGGAAACAATTCTGTGTGGGTTTATTCAGAAGAATGTTTGCTACTCTAGTCCATAATATTTTGGAAATAATGTTGTGCACAATTAATTGATGTGAAGTTTGATGAAACCCTTTTTTCTGAAGAAAGAATTTAATGTCTTGTGATAAAAAAACAAGTTGACAAAAAATTTGTCACGTTCATGAAATAATATAAAATATCAAGAGATCCCATTCTTTTACGATAAAATATTTTTCAAAATCATAAGAACCTGAGTACAGACTCTTGTTGTGACCTGTTTCCTGTGAAGTGATGTTGCAATATCTCGGCTATCTGATTGTGTTTCTTCACTTGCGCAATGCGAACCGTCATATCTCTGAGATTATAGTCTCAGATATCAAAGACGCTGAAGTGAACGAATTTATTAGACAATGAATTACAGTGTAGCCAGAATAGTGTTGAAATTCTGACTTAATGAATTTTTTCTCTTTTAGAGATAACTTTTATCGCCGCTGCTTCTGCAATGTTGCAAAAAAACTGAAATGAGATTCTCCATGCTTTAATTTTTTGGGTCTTATTGGATAAGTCAACTAGCTTATCGTGGTGTCTCCGGCATTTCGGTACATTTTGTACAAGTTCATAATAAGTGTAAAAAATTAAACACGATACAGATACCTGAATTGTTTAACCATGGGAACAAAAAGAAACATGGAAGTGTATCAATTGAAGTGCTTTCCAAAATGTTTCATTTTCGTAGTTAGGTTTAAATATCATCGATCTTTTGGACCATGTGCTAAGAATTCACGTTTAGCCGGAAAAGCAGTATAGTATTTCACAGTGTCTCCCCACCGTAGATGCAATGTGCTCCCTCCACCCCCATTCCCACCCCAAAAAACTAGTACTAGAATTCTTCCAGAATATTCAGGATCTAATATTTTTAATTATTCAAGAATGTTTTTGATATATCCTACCAAAAAGAGTGCAAATCAATTCATCTTGCCGAGCATATTCAAATTGCTCACCTCCGCAGTACAATTGATCACCTCCGCAGCTGACTTAAAACACCCAAAAAACCACCTTCAAACCACCAAAACATGTATTTTTGAGTAATTCTCTTAGAATTTTTACAAAGTATTCGGAAAAATGGCCAGCTCCCCAAGATTAATTAAGCGAATGAATTCAAACTAAATGTTACAAGCTTCTAGAGCATGTTGGAAGAGAGAAAATTATCGCTTTTTGCCAATAAATACGTGGTTTCATTAAACGAAGTTTAAACATGACATGATCTAGACTGGTTGGCATCTTATCATGCAGAATTCATATACTGTGCATGTTTCACGGATGTGCGACGTTTCTTTGACTGTGGTCGACGTGACCCACCAAATCACAGTGCACGATGAGTTTCCTAACAATCACCAGCAAATGGCATGTGTGTAACTTCATTATATAATGATGTCGTAGGCTTATATAATGTTTCTCACAACCCGTTCATTGGGGAAAAGTTGACTTCTATTCCTCTACATCCCTTAGAAGTTTGGAACATTTAGTATTTGAGTACAATACACATAACTGTCCTCAGGAACTCACAAAAATTTATTAATACTGACTGCAACTTTACTCAAACAAATTATTCCTAGTAAATTGTACGCTGTTATTAACGCTTTTATGTCGAGCATTTTTAGATAGTCATTCCATTAATAGTGCAATGAAATTTGAAACCTTTCTGTATGCTTCATGTAATATGACCTTTAATTCTTTTATATTGGCAATGTGACCTAGTTTGTAATGTATTCTGAGAATCCTGCAAAGCAGAGCAATTTCAAAACAAATTTTCGCATAATCCACATCTTTAACGAAGAACCAAATGCGGAACTAATTGTCTGTTCAAATTCGTCCATGTTAAATGCGAAGAAATAAGCGTGTTTCATCTCCCAATAGGTTGCCTTCTTATTTCATTTTATATGTCTCGATTTGTTGAGAATGTTTTGATATTTTATGTACTCGTTTATAAATATTAAAATATTCATTTATTTTCAGGTAAGCAACTTGCACATAGAGAATTCTGTAAGAACAGGCACTGTAGGTGAGTACAAATATTTCCTTCTCTGGCCCTTAAAAGATTTAGAACGTTTTTGTTAATATGTCTATTCTAGTCGCATAAGATACACTACTTGTACTTCCCTTTTTTCTCGCATGCTCATCCTCAACAATAAGTTTTACTACTCTCATAAACGAAGAAAATGTATAATAATACGCTCCATTTAAACAATTCAGTGACTTCTGCTTGTCGCTAAATATAATACTGTTGTTCTTCTTTTACTTCAAGTTGAATTATGATTATTCTGTGTAACTCTGTGTTGAATTAATTTCTCTGAATTCTCACTTGTCAGTAGGCATTTTACCCTGCAATTCGATGCGTTTACGTAAATATTGTGCTAACGATATGAAAAATATCTCCACACAAAGTAATTACATCTACATAAGAGCTATAACTGATATTTGGAATATCCACCGACATTTAAAACTTCCGGATCGAATAGCAAGTTCGAATGGCACCATTCCAACATTGAGACAACAACGAGATAATCACAGTGACCGCGCCGTTTCTGAAGGTCGACTGCTGCAATGGACCCCTGAGTGTTTGTAAGTAGCTTTTTCTGGCTGCGTGGCTACATCGCTCCTTCCCCCAAATACAAAGGCGACATTTCAGCGACGCTGCTCGGCTTGAACAACTTCGCCCACGCCTGGAATTCGCTAACGTCCTTCACTGTCGCACGTTCGGATTAACAACATGCACGCTTATCGCACTAAAACCAATAGACCACATTGGTTCAGAAGAAATTTATCTTCTAATAGAAAACGCAATGCTCAGGCCAGAATAACGTAGCTTAAAGAAGAACTAAATTTTACAAGGGAGCTAAAAAATTGGATAAGATTTCAGAGTTTGGAGTTAGACTTTGGATAATAAAACTTATTTCAGATCGTTAGTTTTTATTTCTCTATCACTACAATGTATATAATTTGATACTTTGTAATTGATATTAAATTATGTGGCTTACAACATTTTGGCTGAATATTAAAAAATATTGTTCTACATTTTATTTTTAAAAAATGAAGCAGGTAAATATAATTTTTGGAATATGACATATTATAAGAAGTATTCTTAGACAGTAAATCTATGTCAAAGTCTCAATTCATAAACTATGTAGGTTATTACAACTTGCAGATTAATGAGCGTAATAATACAAATATTAATAATAATAATAATAATAATAATAATAATAATAATAATAATAATAATAATAATATCATTCCTATTATTGAATTGGCGAGAGTCAGGCCACTCACTAGGTCAGTTTTTCCACCTGACCACCAAATCCACCCCGTTAATAGTAATTTTAAAAAGAGAGTAAAATGAGATTCTATTCACTAATGTGAAAGTTCAGTTCGCGAGATTTAGGGAGATAATTTGCACGTTTTAATAAAAATGATGGATTATTGAGTATTTTATTTCACTCCTAATAAAATCTCCTAGTATTTCTACGATTTAAATCGTTCATGTCTCTTTTTTTATTTATTGCAAAATTTGTTGATTAATTTAATTCTCAGCAACATGGCTTTTCAGTTGAGCTGTAAACTCATAAAAATATGAAGGGCCTAATATTTCTTCTAGAGAACAGAAATTTAGAGCAGGAACAAGAAACAGGAATAAGAGTTTTGTTCGGCATGAGCGAATTCAGTTTGTAAGACTATTCATTGCACATATTTATCCGTTCGAATAAGTGAGCTATGGAACAATTCCTCACATTCATGGTAGAAATAATAAATGTATTTTTACCATAATGGACAAGAGTTAATTTTCACGTTGATATTTATGTCCATTGTAAATAAGTTCCAATAATTTCATGTTTATGATGTACGTTTTCATTTCTTCAGGTCAGGTTGATCTTGTGAACGGGAATAAATAATGAATGTCATAGTAGTAAAATATATATTATGTAAATAACTTAAAATGTTTTGAATATAAAATTTATTTCAAGCTTTCACAAAACTCTAATGATTTTATAATTCCTAAATATTACAAGAAAAACAAAATTATTCAATAACACTGCCAGGAACACAGGTGTAGTCTGACGTTTGCGGCTACCTGTTCGTAGCATCGAGTTGGTGAGGCAGAAGGTCAAACGCTGATATTTTTATCGCACATATGGGGGCCGGATGTAGCGCGACATGCTGTCAGTACTTTCCAGTCGTTTTTTCCTCATTTTTCGGAGATTTTTTCCCCCGACGAATCTAGAAACTCTGATGCGCTGAACCATATGTATCTACGCATTTGGTACTTTGCGGTCGGATGAATGCGACTTCCGCCAGCTAGCGGTGTTCCCAAGCATGAGTCCTGTTTTCACTGAGGAATACATTTGGAGAGTATATTCTTTATCTTAAGTCACACAATTTAAAGGTAGCTAGACGCATTTTTAAATTTAATTTGTCTCTGGTATTTTTATTAATTTAATTTAATTTGATTTTTCACAAATATGTAATGTTATTTTAAGCGACACACGAACTAAAAAGAAAAACTAAAATAACATCAGCGCGCCTCTCATGAACATCGTGTTAGCTTTCCTTGGGTTCGATTCACTGGGTCTGGCATTCTTTCCTCCTGGGCTTTCTTTCGCCATCTATAATCTGATACCATTGTAATGGAAGCTGCAGCTCTATTGTTGCCCCGACTGGGAATCGAACCCACGCAAAGCTGTCACGCAGTTTATGAGTCACCCGAGAGAGACGTAGAACCATATTTGATCCGAACATTTTTGCCTAGTTATTTTGTTTTTTTTTTCTTTTTAGTGCATGTGTACTTCAGATCAGCCAGTCGCAGACAGATAACATTACACTTTCGTGAAAAACCAAATTAAATTAATAAAAAGACCAGTGACCAATTAAATTTAAAAAAGGTGTAGCTATCTTAGGTTGCGTTATTTAAGTGCATTTCGACCTCGCAGCGATCACATTAAGCTCTGACTAGCTGTCATTAGGCGAAAGGCCAGAGTTGTGCAAAGAGGGTGTCGTGAATTTTGATTGGCGCGCAACGCAAGGAAAACATAGATTCGCCCGCTTGCGCCCCACGGACGGCGGGCCGCGGTGGGGTGTTAATGGTAGGATGTCGGTGATGGGTTGAGGGTAGTGGAATGTGAGCTACAGCCGGTGGGGTGTGGGTTGTGGGCAGTGGCTGGTGTTACATGGAAGGTGTGATGTGTGCGGTGGGATTAGTGGGGTGGAATGTAGCCGTGGGCGAGATGTCAACAGGTCGGTGATAAGCGGTAGGTAGTGGCCAGCGGACGGAGAGGTGGGCAATGGGACGAGGTGAGCGGTGGAGTGTTTTTGGTGAGATGTGGGAGTTGGGATGCGGCCGGGAGGAGGTGGTGTGTGGGCAATTGACTGTGGACCGTAGACGGCGAGTGTAGGGTGGTGAGCGGTGGGTGTGTCGGTGGGAGGTGGGCGAGGGGCAGATGGCGTTGGGGGGCTCGAGTTTAGCGATGGGGTGTTTTTGATGGTATGTGAGCTGGAGGATGTGGGATGTGAACGGTGGGTTTCGACAGATGCTGGTCGAGGGTGATGGCCGGCAGACGGCCGGTGCTCGGTAGTGAGTATGAAGGTGGACGGTGGTGAACGAACGGTGGGAGGTTTGAGGTGGACAGTAAGATGAGGGCGTTGGCTTACGAGCGAGGGAATGTGGGTAGTGGGACGAGAAATGCCGGCGAGGAGCGACAGGCAGAGGGCGATCGGCGCGAGGCGGTGGGCCGTGCAGGTGGGCGGTGAAGGTGGAGCTGGGCGGTTGCAGGTGGGCGGCGCCCTACTTGGCAGCGGGCGCGTGCTCGCGCGTCTATTCCGAGCCGCTGCACTCGCATGCGCCACGCGCTTCCACGGTCGCCCCCGCGCAATCAGTCGCGGCGTGCGTCCGCCTCGGCCACGCCCCCTTCCCTCCCCTCCCCTCCCTCCAATCCCATCCCACCCTCACCCGCCCTCCAGCCACCGCCGCTGCGCAGCTGGGGACTCCGCGCGGCGGCGAACGCAGCCGTGCACCGACAGGCCGCCTGCGCTCCCCCTCCCTCCCCGTCCCTTCCTCCCTCCCCTTTCACGCCTCCCGCGCCCACCTCGTCGCCCACGCGTCTCAAACCACCGCCGCGGCGCAGCTGAAGACTCGGCGAGGCCGCCCAACAGGCACTACGCGTCCCCCCCTCGCTCCCTCCCCCCGCCAGCGCTCATCCCGCTATCTGCGACATCCGCCGCCTTCGCCATGCTTCTCCTCCTTTAGATTGACTGGCGTTTCCGGGCACGGCATTTGCGAAGGACAGTTTCGCCAGGGAAGGGAGTGGGGGGTGGCTGTGATACATCCACGCTGGATGGGGAGATCCGGCGCCAACAACATTAACCTCGGCTTGCGGGTGGTTTCCCTTTCTAGGTATCTTCTCCGGTGTGACATTGCCACAGCCGGGAGAAGCTCTTACCCCGGGTTCTCCTACTGGCGACCCGCAGTGCTAATTATTTTGGCCCGCGAAAGGTTTTTAGTCAAAAGTGAAAGACACTTTTTTATCCGTGTCGGACAAGAGAGCCTAGCGCACGCGCCCTGCAGGGGTCAACTCCCCTTAATGTAAAAATATGTTAAATGTACATTTAAGAATTTTTTATAGGAAAAAGTCAACCCAGTGAGTTTCACTGCGTTATACGTGGTATGCCTGATATCATGAATGGTTCCATTTCCCCTCCCTCCGTTTCAAAGCAGCCAGGCTAAGTTCCGAGAACAACAATATGGGGAAGTCACGTGTCAATCCCTGGAGTAATGAAAACAAGACCCGCAATCATGTTAAAGGTTTTAGTTGTGTACCTTAAGGCTTTGCAAGTCTAACCTCTACATCTCCCGGCTTATGTTGCGGTGTAGTACATATAAGGGTAAGTATGTCAGGGGTAACGAAATGACAAGGAAAAGGAAAGAAAGATTGCACGCTGTCCGTAGCCCATTTGTTAGGGTACTACTGCGGTATTCACCTTGCATATCGAGGAAACCTCGCAAAACTACCGTTCAGAGCAAGTGGCCGCTATAGTCTTCATCCAGACATGATGAATTCGACTAAATGTCAAAAATCGTCCACCATTGTGACTCGAACCCATTGTGACTCGAGCAGAATCGTAGTGTGCTTCAGAGTCATCTGTAATGCTGGTTCTCTCCTCCCATCTTCTTTCCATACGCCGCTTGCGTTAATTTGTGCAATTAACGGGCATCGCACCCCCTTTCGTTCCATTTTGACCCCTCACTCTTTACCATTCCTGTTTTCATCTCTCCCCCTTTTCGCTTACCCCCTCCCTCACGTGTACATCACTTACCTCACGCACCTTTCCTCGGCTCGTTGCTTCCTCTCGCCTTCACCGCCGCCCTCTCACCTCCTCCTTTTCCTCCTCCTGAACCTCCTCAACCTCCTCCTTCTCAACCTCCTCCTCCTGAACCTTCTTCTTCTCAACTTTCTTCTTCTCAACCTCCTCCTTCTCAATCTCCTCCTTCTCAGCCTACTCCTTCTCAGCCTCCTCCTTCTCAGCCTCCTCCTTCTCAATCTCCTCCTTCTCAACCTCCTCCTCAATCTCCTTCTTCTCAACCTCCTCCTTATCCACCTCCTCCTTCTCAATCTCCTCCTTCTCAGCCTCCTCCTGAACGTCCTTCTAAACGTCCTCCTCCACCTCCACTTCCTCCTCGTCCCCTCGTCCATCGGATGGACTCGGAATCATAAAATGTTGCCTAGAACTTCAGGTAAGAAAAGTAGGCTCATAATCCCCACTGGGTCATTTCAGTATTCAGTTACATCGTAAATATTCCGTGTACATATCCCAAACGTGACTTTGTTACTGTGTAAACAGAATATTTATTATTTCAAATTGTGCAAAGCGTAAATTACCCAGTCTGGGAATTGAGCCCAGGGCGCCTGGTGTCCGCGAAGTTTGTCTCAGAAGTTCACTGGTGAAAGTGTATGTGTAAATCAGGAGCCAGGATTTTGATTCCTGGAGAAGACGTCTAATGTTAGAAATAGTAATCGGAAGCACGAAAATAACAGCCCAGAGCGGACGCCTGTGGAAGCAACTTTGTACACCATTGTGTATGGCCAATTGCATACCTTCCAGGCGTCGCACTCGCAAAGTTAATAACGGCATTGGCGCGGCGTCTGTTAGTGGGCGGCAGACAGCTGTCGAACCAAGCCAGTAAAGAATCGGCGCAGCGCGAGGCCTACACAGGCAGGTATACAGTGGGGCAAACGTGAGGAAATGCGGCCACAATTCAGAAATTTAATAATTTATTTTCAAGACATCAAACCGGAATTGTAATAACTATAGCTTGCAGCAGCTGCAATGCTGCAGTGCTGGTAAACAAAACCACACAAAATGGTTTTACGAAATATACAACGCACCCTGCTAAGAACACAAATGAAATACATTCGTCTAACAGGCAATAAATTAGATATTTTAACAAAAATTATATTCACAAATACCGCAATGATTTAGTACTATTCCATAACGCATCACATGAATGGCAAATATTTGATGGGCCGCGGTCTCTGCCTTGAAGTCTTCCTATTGCATGCCATCAGCTCTGTCGTAAGTAGATCTAGTTTGAGAATTAAGTCGTTAAGCGCAGTATCAGATACTGCAGATAAACATAATCCAAAAACTTCATTTTTGAAACAAACTATTGAATTCTTATTAGATGTTTCGAGTTTGTGAAAATCTAACGAAACCATAGATATCCATATCTCACATGTTGCCGCAGGTAACATAGTTACATGTTAATTTATCGGTATATTAGAAATTAGTAATATAGACGTTTTTGTATTTTGCCCGAATTCCTGGGTAACTAACAAACCCATAAATAGTTACCTCTAACCTGGCTGGCTGCTGAGTAGTTTCTTTTCAATTTTTGCGCACATTGAAAATAATAGTAATAAATGTTCTTACTTTTTTCTCGAGTCCCTGGATATCTGGATAATTTTCTTTCAATTCCTGGGCAATTACTAGTATAGATAATAATATTAATAATTATCATTAATAACAGCTGGCTATTATACTGACCATATTATTGAATAGCGGGAGCGCGATTGTCTGCAAAAACATTCTAAGTTTCAAACTCTAAAAACAAGTGAATTTTTTAATCGCCTTTGTTTCTTTCGGCGAAGAAGATTCCTCTTTATTTGTTAGATAGTTGAAAGAGTAGTATTTCTCAAGTTGCAGTATTATAAAATATTTAACCATCGCAAATATTTTATGATATTTTGAGGAAGTATGTGCTGTTGAAGCACTTCAACGAATTTGCATTAGCCACTATCAAAATACTGAATCTATTTACGTAGGCTACTTTTATATCAAAAACGATATAATCAACTGCACAGATTCAATTTTATATATTTAAATAATTTTGTAAGTATCAAAATACAGTAGTTTTACTTCAACATTCCACTGCAATACACTCGGCTCTGTTTTTAGGAATTTCTCATTTATGGTCGAACGCCATATGGGCAGAGCTTCGACTCACCGCAGATAAGTAAAGAAGATGGCCGATTATAGAACCATATCTGGTGCTTTTACCTGCGATAGGGTGCGATATGATATCAAGTACGCCATTGCATTTGTTTCCTATAAGCGTAGCCTTTGTTTTGTCAAGTGTGTTAATGTTATAATGTTCCTCGTCGTTTCAAAATTAGGAAGGTTTTTTACCGACAAATATCCTAGAAACAAATGTAAGTAAATTAAAAAATATCAAAAAAGAAATAGAGGTTTTCGTAGTGTAGTTTTTGGTGAAAAGATAACGGAATTATTTGGAAATGTTTCTTTCAACAGACTCTTATCCAGTTTTCCTGTTTATTATTCCCAGATTAATTTACTTTCAAGATCGTATGTAGTTCATTTTATTTACTTGTCGTTATAAATAAGTTAAACACTGTGTGACATATGAGAACTACAATCTGCGAACACTTTATTATTTTTAGCTACACAATTTGTATGCTGACTTTTTTAAGTCCAATTCTGAAGACAATACGATAATCAACATTTGACAAAATTTGATAGCAAGAACGTTTCTCCCTCGTGCTATAGAAAAAACGTTCATCAGCAAATCATTTACTGCGTGTGCTTTTATCCCTTATTGAGCTCCATGTGAAACAAACAATTGACTTCTAATGGAGAACTATAAAATTATGGTTCTGCTGATGAATTAAATTTTTCACTAACACTCCCAAGAAAATTGCTTGTGCCCATCGTGTGCAGCTACTGAAGCTAAATGTATGTTCAGAAAGAAAGCACGAGACCATACGCTCAATGGAACAACACAAAACTAAATGAATTTGTCATTGACGCAAAAGACGAACTGCTGTACTTTCTAGTCTAGTAATATTTAGTGTTTTAGAATTATATTTTTCAAACGATAACTAATGAATTTCTATAATTTTACATAAATTATTTTCCTTTTGAATGCTTATTATAGTCTAAATGTATAGAATTATTTGTACAGAAATATAATACTTGTCACTTAAACTTGTTTATTAATTTTAATTTACAATAGTCGTCTGGCAAATAAATGTATTTGTTCCTGCATGTGTAGTAAGATCAAGTTCTCGTATGTGAATTTTTATGCAGTGGGCTCTTGGTACTGATACCTTAAGAAAATGATTCCTATACCTTAAGAAAATGATGGAATATAATGTTATAATTGTAGACATTTATTGGCTAAAAATATTTTTCCACTTTTAAGTGTGTTAGTTTTGAGAGAAAAAGAATTATCTCTCAGCTGAAGCGCGTGACCCGGGGTACTGAGCAGTCATCTTACGAGCTCACAACACTTGTCTTGACATCTCAGCCTGTAGGCGATCTCAAATACATTCACATATTGCACTATGCACTTCTGTATATCGGAATGCGCAGAATATGAAAGATAAACGGGCGTTTGCATGACAATCAACCATTGACATTGCAACTCTTGTAAGGCTAATAATTCATTCACTCAGCTTATTATTTCTAAAAGTTATTATCAAAATTATTGTCGATGCGATGGTACGGAATTTATATACCTCAAAAATCCGACTGCATGTCTTTCATCTGACATAAATTTTGTATTATATATAAACCAAAAAATGTAAACCTATCATTGATGTAACATGATATTTAGACGTTATTTTCCCTAAAAAGTTTTTCATTCTGAATCTGACACTTGTTTTATCCCCTAACAATTGCAAGCTACATGTTATACGTGCCTAATGAATTGAAAACGTTTAAAATAAGTTGCTTCACATTCTGTCGACTTTTCCTCTTAAGTTTTACAATTGCAAATGTTGAGGGCGATGGAGAAGATTATTTTCAAGGCACTTTCGTGAAAAATGCTCTTCACAGAATCACTGAATTGACACTTAACGTACACAATTACATAAGCGCAATTTTAAACAACCAATCTTGACACTAACACAAAAGTTTCATTTACGCTCATTGATTCTGCACAACTTAAATACTTCGATTACTCGATAAACACTCCTTTTACTCTCTTCGCTATTTTTTCGAAACTACTTTCTCTCTTGGTATGTATGATTCGTTTATCCCGCTCGTTTTAATTACTACATAAGAAGTAATGCTAATTTATGCAATATAATGTAAAACTTTATTTGTGTTGTGTGCACATGCTTTGAAAACGAGCGACGTTAGAAGCGAGTTTTCAAATTTGTACGAATATAATAACACAATTATAAACGAGTTTCCTTTAGCTATATTTTTTGTATCACAGCATTATAAATTTGTAAGAAAATCAAACTTCATTTTGCAAAACAACTTTCTTGTGACGTCTAGGGTATTTGACATCTTTGCAACAAAACTGTTAATCTGTTCCCTTTACCTCTACCTCCCCACAATTCTCACGCTGTCTTTAGCTGAATGTGTGCTGACGCAGTCATTCGTGCCGTAAAATGCTAGTACGTCATTATTAGTGCCATAAAATGCATTTCTATGAACGATTTATTGCAACATAAAACGTTGTTTATAATCCTTGTACACAAAAAATTAAATTTACATTGTTTTGAAATGTTTATTTATAATATTCTACTGAATATTACAGACATTTACTTGAATTTAACGGAACGCTTTTTTTATTACGCGTATACAATTAAAATTCCCAGGAAGGATGTTCATTGTGGACTTACAACCAATCAGACTGACTATCTACGTAGCAATGTTTACATTCACTTCATTTTCTCTTTGGATAAAAAAATGGAACAAAGTAATGTCCCACAAACACTCAAACAAGATTATTCTGTTTAATTCGTTCTTTAATAACAAATTCCTTAATGTTTCTTCTGCCTCCACCAATACGTTTTGATTACTAATTAGACATTTTTCTTCATATTCTTCTTTCAAGACTTTCACCCCGTAAAATTCTCAATCATCCAGATTCTTTTTAATCTTCCCGTCATGCCAGCATTTCTCACTTCCTTGAGTGGCTTGTCCCGTCTTATTCACTCCACTATTTATAGACCATATCTCATACTTTGTTTGTCAGACAAAACTCTACCATCCCGTCAGGACTATAATCGTATTCATTCATTTTCAGAATATTTCGCCATCATAACCAATTCTCATTACTAATATATTCCTTTTTCCATTTTTCTATTATCCGGGAACCTGATTTGTTTCATGAAAATGATGACTCTCCATGATTTGCTGGCAAACCTCTCGTAACTTGGCATTACTCCTACCAGCACCTAATTGCATAGACTTTGTCCCGAGATAGAATACAGCTGAAAATGTTTCTTAACATCGAGAAGGTGCCAGTCACAAGTCGTTTAACAACTCCTTTGCTTGATGAATGTACGTAAGCTTCACGTTATCTCAGGATACATGTCAAGATTGATGGAAAGATAAAATGTCACATTGACATGGCATTGGTGAAGCCTCTCTGATTATTCGCGTGTATTTAGAAGGTGAATATCCATATTACTGCGTTCCTTTCTAGTTATTAGAATTAGGATTATTAGAACCTATTTTCAAAAAATTATAAGAAGGATGGATAAATGTGTTTGGTAAACAGAAGGGGCAGAGAAGTTAACAGACTTTTTAAGAAATTCTATGTTGAATATCGAGGATTTCACCTCAGAGTCTAGGGAACAAAAACTCCTCGTCATTCTCATAAATGTCCGTATATTTAACTAGAACTTCTTTTTTGTATTGTTATTGAGTGGTCTAAAAGTTAGTTCAAAACCATCATTGAAAGAGATCTTATATACCCAGAGATTTATTTATTTTCTAATTAAGCTTAGATTAATTAATTTAAAACATCAAAATACACTTTTTCTAATAAAAAATTAAAAGTGTTCATAATTCAAGTTTGGATTCCACATAGAAATCACATTTCAAGTGTTCACTTCCTATCTTAAAATTATCTGTCTTTCATAAATCTCCTAATATGGATGCAACTGGGACAATTATATCTCTGAGAGATTGTAGTGACTTGCAGTTTTATGTTAGCTCTACATTGTACTTACAATAAAACTGTGGTATGTATCATATTGCACAACTTTACGTTTAATTGTTTGCCTCAAAAATCTGAAAGCTATTGACATGTATTATTTGCCATCACTCACAAAATTCACAGACACATTAGTTTTGTTTTTCGACTCACTACATTACGTATTAAAGAGAAAGAATTGCAATAATGAAGTTGAATTGTCGATTGTGGGGAACCTGATATCGCAAAAGGCCCTCGCGGTTTAGCTTCTTGGTCAGCGTGCTCGCTTTCCATGATGAGACCCCGGGTTCGATTCCCCCATTGCCGCGAGTCCGGGACGCTACTGGTAGGCCCTGCCCCGCTCCCGGGCTGTCGCGCCAAGTACAGACAGATATCCAAAAAAGTCTATATTTATATCATTATCATTCTAATTATTATTAAAATTATATTTGTTTCTATATGTCAAAATTACTTCCTCTAACACATTATGTAGTCAGAATACCGTGTTTGATAGTGAGTCCTTGATACCGAAAAATTTATTGTTGGCAAAACGTTTGTTCGCCATTATGTGTCTGTCAATGGTCAACACTAAAACCTAAAGATTTCTGACAATTTTCTCTAAAATGTATATTCCAGAGTTTATCTGACCGAACTCGTGGCCCTGCGGTTTTTAATATATTTTCATTTTTAGTGCTTTACATCAAGCTTCAACTATATTTTCAAAAATTCTCTGAAAATGGCTTAACATTTTTTTTTAATTTTTCCTCTGATGTAGCAAAGTACGTTTAAAAACGTGCACAAGTAATATTTTCGTTGCAAGCACTGAAGTTTCAAAATTACAAAAGTTACAAATATGAAAGTAGAGTAAGAAAGAATGTCATGTAATAGCCCTACTTTTAAACATTACACGAAAGCACTGTTACCGTAAGTTTTACATTCTTCCAAGCAAAACGAAAAAGATATTAAATAAATAACCCACAACTGTTCATAAATTCAATAGTGAATAAAAATAACCTTTTTAATTATATAAGCTTTCAATAAAATGACATGACCATCCTGTATAGTTTTGAAATGTAACATAGCACAATGCGTAGAGGAACATAAATTTTTCAGGTATCCTATATCAATTTCTTTTATAAGAATTATCCCTGCCAAACATGTTCTCATTAAGGTGTGATTCAATAACTTCGATTACACCAAATATTTTAGTACCATTTAAGATTTCGAAGTACTGTTTAAAGTATTTGGTTTGTGACGTGAGTTGCGATAAAGTACTTGATTGGTTTTCAACAATTTCGCTTCAGGCGTATTTCATGAACTTTGTTGTTTCAAGTGGCAGCATATAATTGTTTTTTCGCGTTGAAGTATAATGTATCGAGCAAGTGAAGCACGTGTTCAGATAAAGCTTCACATACATCGTTGAATTTATCGTTAACATATTAAAACGATTCCAACGAAGTAAAAAGTTTTACATTTTCATCTTAAAAACAAAGTTTCTTAAAACATCCGCCGCGAAAATATTATAACTAAGTCGCGAGATAAACATTAATCGAAGCTTAAAATATGTAAATGTTCGGCTTAACCAATTTTGTGCTTTAATTTCTTACTAGCTAAGCCTTTGTAAACATAGATGTTGTGGTGAGTTATCGTTGGCATTTCTAATGAAATAATTATATGCGTCGTCATTGCCAACAATATTATTTATTCAAAAAGCAGCTTTCGATGGCTTAGCCATCATCATCAGTTTTCTAGTACAAGAAGAAAAACAAAAACATTAAAACGTGAATATTCTTTTGATTTTACAACAAAATTATAATGAAGGTTACTAATAATTTACACTTTTTTGGAAAAAATATTTAACATTCTAAGAACTGAAAGAGAGAAAAGTGGGGGGGGGTAAGTCATTTAATACTAAAGGAAAGTGAGTGAAATAGAATTTCAACACGTAAAATTTTGAAACAGGAAACAGAAACATAGCTTTTTTAATAAATAATTTTGTTGGCAATGACGACGCATATAATTATTTCTTTGTGAACATTCTTAAAACAAGTTTTAAAAGTAGTAAAATAAGTTTTAAAAGTTTAAATTGCGGGCTTAGTGGCATAAGCGTATCGGGCTGTTGTACCCACGTTTGTGGGTCCACACTCGATCACCCAATCGATGCCGTGAATTTTTAAGGGTGAAAAAATAGTTCGTACGCTTTTCTTTGGAGGAGAAGTAAAGCCATCTGTCCCATGCTGTAGATTTCAGTATGTAATAGACTCTCAAGCCTCTGAGACAAAGCCTCTGAGATAAAGGCAATATCGCCTCTTTTGTCGCCGGAGTAATTCCTGCTTTCTCCGCTAGATGGCGAAATGAGCGTAATTTGTGTGGCCAGACGGAAGAGAGGGCCTGATGGCCGGAGTCTCGACACTTAAAATAAGACTAATTAATTAAAATACCGTGATACCATTTCGTAACTTTCACTATTTAGCTCGTCCTAAACTATATGTTAAAGTATAATCAGCCTGTCTCGACGGGCGTATTCACACGACAATTTAGTTTTACAGAAATGTCTCGTTCTCCTCGTTTCTGACCACCTACAATATGTTCGCTTTCTTTTGAGTGGGGGACCCGGATGAACTCAATCTCCAAAAACGAAAGAGAAGGTTCAAAGGGTCTCCTTTTGTAGAATATTGCTTATAAAAACCATTTGCCCACGTTTTGTTCCCATGCATTTCCCCCACGTACTCTCCACACCTCTCCAGCATATTCCCGAGACGTTCTGAATATATTTACCCCCTTTCCTTCAATTGCTCTACGCAATTAACTCACATCGTCCTGGCATCCTCCCCCACATTCTCCTTACATACGTATGTATTTATAAGTGTAATTATTTTGTTTGTTTATAAAGATAGGTGTTTGTGCTTAATTAAAAAACAAGAAAAGCAAAATCACCTCAAACATTCTTCAAAACAAATTTCAAAATTAAATTGCCCAGAATAAGGAATGTAAATGTCGATATTAGACCATGACATGTAAATTAGTTAGGAAGTAATTCAAAGTCAATTTGGATTAGTTTGTAAGAATCTAGTCTGTAAAGTAGGCCTTAAGTGATCAGTGTAAATAGCATTTAAGAATTAATATGAAATGTACCCCGAATAAGATACCCTAAAACGTTAACCACATGATCTTCTGCATATTCCTTGGAATGTTCCACCACACACGTTCCTTCCCGTATTCTGTCGCACGTTCCTCCTCATATTGCCCATAATTTGCTTATTCCGCGTATGTTAATCTGGAAGTTCAACATAAAATTCCAATAATTAAGTGCCTTTTGTTACGAAGTATATTTATTAACTTAAGGCGATGTTATAGTGCAGTAGCTCCCCTGCTCGATAAAACGGAAAATTTTGAATATCTAGAGCACTCAGAAGAGAGGATAGTCCCAAAAATGTAATAAAAAATCCACGAAGAAAAAAATTGTCGCAAAAAATTGCAATTCCCAAAAAGCGTTCTTTTGTTAATCATCGTTTAAAAAATAGTTTTAATGTGAAACCAAACGTCCAGAGTTTCTAGAACCCGTGTTTCATACCTAGGGAACTTCCAAAAACGTAATATAGTGTTTAAAAACGTCTCATTTTGTAGATTATAGCTTAAAGAAACTCAACTCGTATGCCTTGTACGTAAATAATGCGTGTTTTTACGACCCGAGGGTGCACCGGTTCTGAAGATAAAGAGGGTTGTGGCCTATTGTGTTTTGCGAGTTCCCTTGCGACTGATGTACCGGATTTGCAATAACATGCAAACACTTTGTCATCTTAATAGATTGAATTATTATTTCGTGATTCCGATCGCATAAATTGCGAAGGTCACTCGTAAGAGTATTTCCCACTGCAGGGGCCGGTTATCTTCCCCCATTGTGTAACGAGATTCAAAACCGACCTACTCGTCGGCTGGTGAGGTTTCTCCATCCAAGTACCTCCACCAGCGGGTAACCGCCCCAGTAGAGACGAGCTCTAAGCTCCATACTGGTCTCCTGTCACTTATGGTAGCGTGTCGGTGTGTGTTTAAGTAAGTGTGGGTGGGGGGGACAGGACAAGGAAGAGAAAGTAAATATTGCACGGGGTCCGTGACCCGTTTGTTAGGGTACTGTCCCGTTTGTTTGGGTACAAATCGCCTGGTGATAATTGGAGAAACCTCGGAAAACTACCAATCAGAGCAGGCGCCTAGAATTCTCCTCCAGGCAGTGGTTGAGTTTGAACTAGTTATGTAGCTAGTGTCAAAAATTCTGCCACCGTCGGGACTCGGTCCCTAGGTCATAGGTACTGCACATCAGCTGATGTTCTGAGCACCCTAAGCCGGTGTTTCGACTGAATCCTCTTTGATGCAGGACTGAGAGTAATTCCCAATGCAACTGTAATCCATTAACAGAGTTTTGTGTCTATGGTTTCTTTTAAAAGGGAATAATCTACCATTTTTCTTTGGCGTGATATATATGGAAATTATTTTAAAGTGTTTTAAGGTTTGATTTTTACTTAATTTTGCCTCGCTTTTTTGGGTTACATGAATAAAATCCGGATAAGAGGTATTGAATCGTTGTTGCTCTTTTACGGAATGAAAATGTTTCAAGAATATCACTATTAAACAAATAATGCCGTTATCATACATAAATTAATTCGTTCATCCACTCCAGGTATTGCCGAAAGGCTTGTGTACGGTACTCAAAAGAATTAATACCAGAGGCTTGTAATCATAATTAAATTACAGAAACAATGGGGACCCTCGATACGATGGTAAAAAGGTCAGTAAAAGCAACATGTGAGTAGTTAAACAATGTCTCTCTCAAAAGAAGAATTGTGAAAGTTTTCTGAGCCCCACTTCCCTCCTCCCTTACTCTCTGCAGCCAAAATATGTTGTTACTTTTTTTGTCAACTTTACATTAACTTAACTAATTAAAAAAATTGTAAAAATAATTAAATAACTTATACTATCAAAAATATAGTTTATCCTGAGGTACCGTTTCCAAGTCATTTCCTGGGAGCAAGGAAAGTATACTTTCCTTGTTCTGCCCCACTTTGTATAGTGCATTCTCTTCCAGATAACAGATAAGACAATTAAAAGAAGAATGAGATTGTTAAAGGGTGGAATATTCCTCAAGAGTTTCTTAATTGGAATTCGAGTAGCATGCAATGAGGAAACCACGTTGCAGCTATATATGCTCACAAGCAACGTAGTGTATAGTGCTCACAGCAACAAAGAACCGTCCCAAAGAGATATCCGTGCACACTTTATTTTCTCAAAGTTACGAACCTTCAAATTTGGAGAATAATAAAATTTACCTTGTAGAGCACCTTCAGGGAATTAAGTATACAGTTTTGTGAGTTTTCAATATTTGTCTCTCAACATTGAGATTGATCATAATAGGCTCAATATGCATTACACAATTTCGTAATAGAAGATGCGCTCCAAATAAACACATTTTTGTTCTTAAAGATCTTTGCTTCTGCAAAATTACTTTACCTCGTATCGATGTTTGGAAATGTTTGCATAATACACTTGTAATAATACTAAATGTCAGGATATTGCATAAGTAAGGCCTCTTATACAGTTTTTCTAAAAGCAATTTTCCATTATCGGAGGAGACTATTTAGATTATTCTGTTGAAGTTCAGGAAAAACCCTGACGTAGAGAACGAAATGTTTCTTCGGCATTTGCAACGTTATTTCCTTGTAGATAAAAATCCCTTAATTAACGTGATTGCAGGGTTTTCGATTAATTTATTGACTATTTCATTTCTTGCTATGGTCTTTGGTCCCGTAAGTGTGTAGCATATTTTTTTTATTATAGAAGGTTGCTGTATTATTCCCTTGCTGGATTGAGCAACCCGGGGCCGACCTAAAGGTCCACCCCAACCGGGACATGCCACATGCTCCTGACTGTTCTCCCGACATTTGTGGTAGTGTGGTGCATGTAAGTGTAAGCGTGTGGAAGACGTGTAAGACCAAGAGATGGATTAATATTCATTCCCCTGTGACACACCTTGCTCTCGGAAGACTTAAGGTGGCTCCGGGCATCATTTGATGTCAATGCGGTGACTTTGACCGCGCGCGATCTTTCTTTCCTCTTCCTTGTCATACCCTCGCCCGTTACACACACACACATTTGTAAGCACTACACTTGCACACAAGACGGGAGATTTGTGGGAGCTTAGAGCTTGTCCCGGTTGGCGCGGTGCCCCGCTGGTGGAGATACCTGGTGGAAGGAAACCCCGCAAACCGACGGGCAAGTCGGCGTAGAATCTCAAGTATCGGTAGATCACCGCCACTTCCCGCGAAGCAAACATGCACTACACTAAACAGGACTAATGAGAGCAGTTGACACGCCCGGAAACACTAATCAAACTATCAATCTCAGGAGACTGTAAGTATCTGCAAGTAGGCGGAAATTACGTCAAGAAATCTGAACAATGCTGTATAGCTATCAGTTTTGAGAGACCAAAGGTATTTTAGGCGGGTTTCGTATCAACCCAACCCAAGTTTCCGGCATTTGAAATACGTGTTGTTGGTTCTGTCAATGCGGTATTCGGAAATGAGCACTTCATCTCCCAGATGAAGCACACCTCGTCTTTTCGTTGATAGTATTTCGTTATCTTAGTGAATCGGATCCCTCCTAGCACCTATCAGTATCTATAAACGAGCACGTGCACTGGACCACGTACGGTCCGTCGCGTCGGTCAGTATCACTGCGAGGCGGTCAGCACGCTAGCTTTCCACCTTGGGATGGGGGTTTAAGGTATAGGTGTTGTGGTGTGTTATCGTTGGCATTTTTCATGAAATAATTATAGACGTTGTCATTGCCAACAATATTTGGCAATATTGTTTGCAATGACAACGTCTATAATTATTTCCTGGGGGTTTAAGACCCAAATGCTCCGTGCGTAGGGAGAACGTTTGTTCCAAAATCCCAACTCGTCAACAACGACGAGTTTCATTTGCATTTATATCTATAGATGTCACTAAAGTATTGTGATTGCATGCATTGTAATGAATTTGGCAATTGGGTCGTTTGTTTTTTGTTTGCTTTTTTACCTTAGCCGGCGAGTTAAAGGTTTGCATTAAGAATCTAAGAAAGAGAATTGTCACTTGGTAGATGAATAGAAGTCTACACTCAACTTTTAAGAATAAAAATAATCATAATTAATTTCATTACTCAATTGTGTAGGGTTTTAATCTTTTTTTTGTAAAGTGCATATTTCGAAGTGAAATTCTTTTATTCCCTTGGGGTATCGGAAAAATAAAGAGTCGAAAGATTGACATTTCCAAAAAAAATGTATCTGTGCAATAAGTTTTGGTGATGAGTTAAAAAAGTGAACGTGCAAAAATGTGAGTGAATTTATGAAAATGAACAGTACAGTTAACTTTTAAGTCACCTGTGGCACACGAACGATACGGTGCATGTAATAATTACTGATAAGAAAACACCTAAATATTTCAATATGTAAAATCAAGTTAATATAGCGTGAATAATAGTTGTCTTCGATTCTTGTTAATCGACCATATTATTAAAGAGAAACAAGAAAAAGTAAATCAGAGTGAATACAATACTTGAATATATTTTATTTGCATGCTAATAAACAGATTGTATTAGCTTGTTTTGGCATAATTTTAATTTATAATTAAAATTTTAATTATAATTTGGCATAATTTTAATTTATAATAAGTATTAGAATCACTGAAACGTATATGTTTTAGTATTAGCATGGCTTTGACATACACCACATAATATTATATAGGAATTCAAAAGCAGAAAGTTGTTTTCATTCAAACATAAGATAGGTAAAAATATAAGAAAAAAATGTACACCAATATTATATCTCTTATAATCTGGGAATAAAATAGACGTAATTTCACTATATGTGCACGTTTCTTTCAGCTCAGTGGAGAATATACTTTTTCAAATAATCTCTCTCCAAGGTCTCGCTTCAGTAAGTGGATTTCTTTACGTAGGGTGCGATTAATGAATGTAGCCAATATCTTTAGCTGATTTGCCTTTGCAAAACGTTTTTATTACATGGGGTGAATATTTTCTTAACAATTCTTGCAACAACGCTCGTTTCTACATTTCAAAATTCAAACTAATATGTGAGAGTTAGGTAGGGACCCCAGCGCTCAAGAAGACGTGACTTTTTTAATTAATTTATCAACTTGACTTATCCACTTTTTGGTTACCAGAGCCCTGTAATAAGAGTCTTATGCCGAAAATATGCCGTATTTTCAGTCAGCATTACATAACATTCTTTCTATACTCTAGTGATAAGGGAACACAAGAGAAATGACCTCCAGAGGAGGTACATTTCACTTTAGTAAGAGACCAACCGGGTTGGACATGAAGGTTAGGAACAGTTTGAAAAGTGAATATTGTATTTAAACGAGCCCACAGAACTATAAACGCACTGGTGTATATCCAAGTCCCACGTAAGATTCGAATATGCGAACCTTCAACATCACCGAGACCTCAACTGTGGGTCCACTTCTAAGATCTTGGATATCCAGGTCACCCGAAAGACATGGGTGAACTATTTCGCATTGCGTTCGACTTCAGCGAATGAGCTTCATACGTCACAAAATTAGCGGCAATTTCAAATGCAGCCAGATACTAAAATTATAACTTTGTTACAAGTCATTGAAACAGAAACGAAGCTTTTTTGTAAAAAAATATAAAAACAAAAAATATATTTTATTCTAACTACACTTTCGACGTGCTATTTCTGGCTTATCACCGTTAAAAAATGTCACTTTATGCCACTTTCAAAATGTTTCTCTGCACTCCTCGATTGCTATGCAGAATGTCGGCCTGCTTCTGGCCTGGCTTTTCAAACGAGTTTCGGTGTTGTGGTCCGTGACGCCAACAGGTGCTGCGCAGAACGAGAAAAAATCGGTGCTCTGAAGTAGCTCACCTATGTCTTTCCACCATATCTGTGGTGTATTTACAATGGTAGCAATGTCAGGTACCATAAGTGTTACTTTTACGCGAAATAAGACGGAATAAATACCATTTGTTTTCTGATTGATCGATTATTTCGTGTTCGTATTTCGCGTCAACTGCGACTGTGATTAGTCTCGTACGTGTATTGCATGGTTTTGTCACGGAAGTGGCGGTATTCTTCCCGCACTGAATGGTGAGATCCTACGCCGACATACACGTTGGTTTGCGTGGTTTTCCTCATCCAGGTATCTCCCGACTGCAGGACACCGCCTCAGTTGGGTAAAGCTCTATGCTCACGAATGGTCTCCCAATGTGTGTAGGAGAGCAGTGAGTGTAAATGTAAGTTTGAATGTAAGGGGAGGAGATAGGACAAGAAAGATGAAGGAAAGATCGCGCGCAGTCCGTTACGCATTTGTCAGGGTACTGCTCCGACATTCGCCTTGGTGAAACCAATGAACTACTGATCAGAGCAGTCGGCTGGTATAATTCTTCTCCAGATAGCGGTTGAATTCGATCTAGATTTGTGGCCAGTGTCGAAAATCCTGCCACAGTAGGGACTCAAACCTAGGACCTCCCGGTCATAGACAGTCATGCAGTCGATGTCAGATGCAGTCAACGACGTCAGCTAGTGACCTGAGCCTCTTTCGCCGGTACACGCTACTCACTGTCGGAAGGGCAGACATACAAGAAATTATCGTCCTGAGGAAACGCGCTTGTCTTTTGCAAGCTCCTCCGCCATCCGGGCTAGACATGGAGGTTAGAGCGAGTTTAAGAGGTGACAGGTAAACATATGGGTCACCTTTGTCAAGCCCAGATGGGATTCGAACACGTGTATCTTTGCCCCGAAGCCTCAAATATGCGTTGGATTCGACAACAATCTCAGTCAGTCGCGGCGTTTCTAGGTTGATATGTGCGGCACGTACGAATAGCATAGGCGTTTCTATCAAACCACAGCATGCAGCATTCTTCATTTGCAAAATCGTCGCAAATTTATTTTTAATTCCTGAAATATAGCTATTAAAACAACTATAAATGATATGAGTGTTGTCTCGTCCAAATTGGTCTCTGCAGTAATAACACTAATGTTTCGTGGTATGTACAGCATTTTATCGGTCACCATTAAATTTCAAACGTTTTTCTGTGATAGGAAACAAATTAATTACATTGTTTCGGCACATTAGTCGATATTGTTGGGTGTTTCTTGTGATATACATATTTAAACAATATTTGTATATCGTGTTTCGAGAAACATGAATGCGAATAATTGTTCTGTGTCTCAACACATTTTCGATCCAGCTGCCGAACCTTCACGAAAAAAACGGAAGTACGGTATGAAAAGGCATACCAGGAATTTAATGCATGGCAAATACAAATTCATGTAGACGTGATTTCAGAAGGTTCCATAAGCTTTATGTATTCTTAAACAGATTAAACGTTGGTGTGCAAACTAAACAAGGAAAATTTTTGGAACATGATGAATGAAATACTTGATAGATGATGATGGGGAAGATGAATATTTGTTTCACAAGTCGTGATTGTTACATTAGTATTCTGGAATGAAACAATGTAAAGATTTGGTGTAAAAGCAGTCGATGTTTTCGTAGGTTGATCTAATATCTGAATCGGTGCAAACAAAAAGTTCTATGTCACATTTTGCCGGTTTTCAGTTAACAGTGAGATACTGTTCTTAAAATATAAATTTAATTTTCTATACATACAGTTTTGTTGTCCGTAAAGTCTACGATTCCAAAAACCATAATTCACAATTTTTTAAACATAGTTTCTGACGGCTCCGTAAACAATGTGGAAACAGTCATGAAATATAGATTTGCGTAGAAAACACAAAGACCACGACAAATTCTTTTTTCGCAGCAGTGTAAAATGTAGTATTCAAAAAGTTGGCATTCGCAAGATTGCAGGAGTGCCAAAAAATACAGCCACCTATCTTGACCTCCCAGAACCCGAAAAATACACCGGTCACTCTGTAAGAACAACTTCGCCTACGACATTGGCCGATTCAGTATCTTCTGTGATAGACTTGAAACGTTTTGATAGGTGTCGGAGCTCTTCTGGAGTCGAATCGAATGTTGAGGAGTCTGTGGCAGTCAGGGTAAAAGTGGCAAAAAGAATGACTTTTGGCGAGGAAGTTGACGCGTCGGCTTTCAGTACTGACTGCACATTTTCAGTAAATATTACCGGAGAAGAGATGAATTTCGTTGAATGCCATTAAAATGATGGTAACTTACCCTATATATATATATATATATATATATATATATATATATATATATATATATTTTCAAACTGCACAATTATTATCATTACAATTAACAAAAATAATCCCCAAAATAATGCGCTTTTTATTACGTATTGTCTTGAAAATCGCCACATTGTTTTCCTTAATAAAGTTGATTTGCTTTAAATCGTTGGTTGTTTATTTGCATTGCTAAGGATGTTAAAACCCGTTGCCAAGGATGTTAAATTTCTTAACATACAAGTAGGTACAAGAGAACTTAGCAAAACTGAAAGGTTGCATTATAACAGGGTTTAAAGACGCATGTGACCGATAAAATTGTTTAATGAAAAAAGTTGGAATAAATATGTGTTAATAAAAGTAATTTTTATACTGTATCCCACTAGATTGTCTTCTTAATGTAATAGAAAGAAAATCTGTGCGACAAATTCCATAACATTTAGCAGACTTACAGCTTTAGTTTTATCACAGTTCAGAATAAAGTAGGCTGGGAAGGTCACACACTACACAAAGGCGAATAGGGCTGTCTTGGCGCCCTTTGTGTTATTCAACAGGCAGTGATAGGGTATAACTGAAAGTGTACTAACTATAACAAATAGACGATAGTGCGACTAGACCTCAAAAGTAGTATCAAAACTCACATTTCCGTGGCCGTCTTAGAACGTCATTAGATGCTCGTACCCTGTTTCTGTTTAGGATAGGACAGGAAATGTTCGAAGGAATACACGCTGTTGAATAGGCGATAGAGAGTAGGATTTCGAAGCGCTTGAGCTAAGTCCGAAACAGCGGGGACTCCTTAGAACAACATCTAATTCTTCTGTCACATTTAAAATGGGATTTTAGTAAGGTAGAAAATTTACGAACAGCGGGACCAATGGGCAATTTTGCGGATGGATTTGGATTCATGTATGTAGCGCTCAAACCACTAATTAGTCTTCAAACGCCAATTAATATTCGAATAAAACGCAGGTGAGGTAGAAAACGAAGAAAACAAACGAGCACGTCTCTCTACCTGATGAAAAGGCGATCTTAATTTCGCTCTTAACAGGAGGCCTACTTAGAATGCCCTCTGATGGTCGAATAAACTTCAGTTCAGACAAGAAGAGGATTGAAAGTTTAAACTAAAAGAACGGCCAGAAAGAGCAGGCGCGTCTTTTTAGCAGATGAATTGGAGAGAGAGAGAGAGAGAGAGAGAGAGAGAGAGAGAGAGAGAGAGAGGCTGAAATTGGAAACCTTTGTGCTGACTCTAAGCACATGTGGCGGTCTTAGAGGATCCCGTCTCCGCAGGATTGGGATGGGGCAGGACAGGAAACACACAACCGGACCCCCATTTTAGTTTGAAGAATTGGGAAACGTGCAACTGAACTGAATCTGGAAACCTTCGTGCAGCCTCCTCTTACGACGCTGTCAACGGCTGAGATTTGCTCGGAGTCAGCATTGCCGCTGATAGGAGAACATCTCTAGCGACGGATCACGGACCGAGTGCGATCTTTCCTTCCTCTTCCTTATCTTATTCTCTCTCCCTACACAAACGCACACCCACGCGCACACACACTTACATGCACTATACTACCACACATGTCGGGAGACCTGAGGGGAGCTTAGAGCTTGTCTCTGCAGGGGAAGATATCTGGAGAGGGAAATTGCTAGCTGACGTGTAGTTCGGCGCCGAATCTCAGTATCCATCATTGCCTAGCTACATAGCGATTCAGCCACTGTCTGGAGGAGAATTCTAGGGGCTGGCTGCTCTGATCGATAGATTCTCCGTGAAGTCTCCTATCAACTGTAGGCGAGTGCCGGAGTAGTACCCTACCAAACGGGCCACGGACCGCGTGTGATTTTTTCCTTCTCTTGCTTGTCCTATCCTCACCCTTACTTGTACACGCACACACAGCCGGAGTAGTAGGAGTAGTAGCCGGAGTGCCGGAGTAGTACCCTACCAAACGGGCCACGGACCGCGTGTGAACTTTTCCTTCTCTTGCTTGT
>BOPP01000003.1:24016416-24052684 GCA_017312745.1 Gryllus bimaculatus
GCATTCGTGCCCCAGGGCCTTCCGGAAGCGATGCTCGGAAACATCGCAATTGTGTTAATGATTGATTGAATGATTGATTATATAAGGCGCGTCGCCATATTAGCTCTAAGGTCGTTAGTCCCCAAAGGAGTGTATGTTTCCTCGGGTAGGTGGCGGTTATCTTTCCCAATGGATGACGAGACCCGACCTACCGTCGGCATGTGGGTTTCCCCAACCTGGTATCTCCTACCAGCGGGACACCCGGAACCAAGCTCTGAGGTCCCGACATGTGTAATAGCGTAGTGCGCGTAAGTGTGAGTGTGTGTGTAAATAAGTGTGAGACAGATAAACGAAGAACCCGTTTGTTAGAGTACTGCTCCGGCATTCGAATGGTGTTGTTCGGAGAAACCACGGAAAACTGCCGATCAGTGCAGACGAACGAAATGATTATCTCTGCATGCATGTATGAATTTGTTCGTGATTGTATGCAACTCACCTACACTGATTTTCGGCAAAGATACATCTTCGTAGCTACAGACATTACAGGAAGGAAATAGCTTCCAATCAAGGCAAATGTTACACGTGTTACTTCTTTATAAAGATCACACCATCCTTCATAGACAAAAGTAACGGTTTTGACCTGCTATACCTTGAAGAAGTGTAAGTTAATTAATATTAGCTCTAAAAGAGAATAAACAATATGGTATAGACCGGTAACCGAGATTTTTGTTACCTGTCGAACACCCGATCAAGACAGACAAGATATATTGACGCACGACAATATTTTTGTAACTGCCAAACACCAGAGAAAAATTAGTTTCCTTCCATTTAGGGTCAAATAAATGGGTGAAAAACAAAATGAGTATAATTGATATTGATAAATTCTAATAATCTGTTATTTAAGTCAATATCCACTTAAAGTCGCCAGTGCTTTGTTTCATCATTATAACCACGCATTTCAATTGCTCCATGAACCACGGAAATACACTGCCTCTGAAATAGAGTCTAATAAACACGTTTTCTCACAATTAATAAAATGCCGTTTTTGGTTTTCACCCATTTAAATGTCTCATTGTAAATTTTTATAATGAACCCACGCCAACCCTATTCGCTCAGTCTAGGTGCTTATCGTTTATCACATTTACTCTGAAATTGCTTGAAGAAGAGGATGAAAATGTGTCGGTAGCGTGCGGCGGCGAGGAGGGCGCGGGCGCGACGTGGTCAGCGTGGAGGCGCCGGGCGCGGCAAGGCCTGGCGGCCGACGCCACGGCCAGCGGCGGCCGGGCGTCAGCGGCAGGCGCGTCCGCCCGCAGCCAACGGTATTTCGGGCGCGCCCGCCCACGCCACGCGCGGGGCGGGCGGGCGGGCGGGCGGGGCTGCCAAACGGGGTGAGCGAGGCCGGCGGCAAGGCGAAGGGTGGGCGACGGACGGGACGGGATGGACGGGACGAAAGACGGACGAGACGGCGACGAACGGACGGGAGGACGGACGGAGGAAGGGACGGACGGGACGAGACGGGACGGGACGGGACGGACGGACGACGGACGGGACGGGACGGGCGGGGCGGGGCGAGCGAGCGGGGCGGGCAGGGCGGGCGAGGCGTGGGGCGGCGAGGTGGGACAGGACGAGACGAGCGCGCGTAAAGGGATGAGGATAGGGCGAGACGGACAGGGCGGGCGGGCCAACGGGGTAGGGACGGGCGCGCGAGCAGTGGGCGGCGGGCGGGCGGCGGGGGGCGGGGCGGGCTGCGCACGTATGGGATGGACATAGGCGGGGCGAGACGGGCCGGGGCGGAGCGGAGGTAGCGGTGAATCGTATTTGATCAGACAGTGGACAGAGACAGTGGTGAGAAACTGTTTGCGTGGGAGGAAAGAACGAAGAATCTTGGTGAGCGGTGACGCGGGGAGTGGTGGGTGTGGTAGCATGACCGATTCAATGAATTCATAGTGGGACGGAATGTCGCGTCGGGAAGAAAATGTTGGGAGTGTGGCAGGAGCTGTTAGAAAGATGTGACTGGTGGGATAGAAGTGGCAAAGGGACGTGATGCGGAGACGTTGCAGGGTGGCGTGCAGAGAAGCTTGGCGGGGAGAGTGAAAGGACCACGCGGAGCGAGAAGTGGCGAACATGCAGTTGAAGCGATGTGGAGTCGACGTGGCGAAAAAACGTGTTTGTGACGTGTTAGTGAGACTTTTGGGGCGATATGTTAGAGAGGCGTGCGGACTCATAGCGAGGCATGGAGGCGTGGAGGGGAGGCAGGTAGGATTTGTCGGGTATGTGGGGGGACACATAGGAGAGGTGCGACGGGAGGCCTTAGCGGGGCATGGGCGGTAAGCGTGGAAGGAGCAAGACGAGAAATTTGTCGCGGTGTTGCGGGGCATTTGCGGGGATGCGTGGCGCCGACGCATTGTAAGGGAGTGTGGCGGGAGGTGAGACTGGGCGACAAGAGCGTCAGGACAGTGCGGGGCTGGCGCGTGGACTAGACTGGGTAGAGGACGAATCGCGACCACTGATTTCCTCGTCGCTTTGGACTCCTCCCAACGAGCCTTACGTGCTCAGAATGTTCTGTAAGAAACAAGGAAATTGTAAGACTGCGATAGACGATTCGAAGAACGAGGGTGGGTCGTTTTCTGCAAACTGGATTTTATGATTTGATTGCGCCAGTGATAAAATTTGAATTACAGATGGGTTTGATGAACTCCAAATCATTTCCTTAAGTGGATCAAGTATACCGAATAGATATCGATGTATAGTAATCCTAGTCGTTGAGTTGTTTGTAGAATGTATTGACCTAGCACCTTGGTGCAAAGTGTCGCTATTCTATTCTGTTTGCCCGATGTTCTTTGCCGCAAGAATTACTAGTCTAGCTGGTTATTCCTGTGATTCTTTTTTCTAGTACCCGGCACAGAGATACATTGAGATAAATTGGGCGCGATTGTGAGACACAATGGCATGGATTGTATTTTATAATAATCCTTTCAATAATAAATATCTGGTTATCTTTGATCAATCTGTTTATGCAATGCAATTCTTCTGATTCCCTATAAAGTGATAAATTCATGATGGCCATAAAAGAATGTAACATGATGCAAACACGAATATTGTATATTCACAACAATGTATTCAATGATCATTCAAATTCTGGAGAGAGTTGATAGTGAAATAGTAATATCATCTTGGCCAACATTTTATTATCATTTTAATGATGAGTGGCTGTTCCAATGACAACCATTATCAGATTTGCCGATTGAAAATTCCAAGTACTCAGTAAAGGAGATATAGTAATTGTTGTGAAATACTCACGAAAATGAGTATTGAATGAGAGAAAATTATAAAATTTGACGCTTTTCTCTGAATACATTTTTTAAGCATAAATGTTATTACTTTAAAGTACTACTTTACAGTTACTTACAGTATTACTTTAATTGGATTCATTTTCCACAATTCGTTACGATTCCTCATCATAGTGTTTCTCTCGCGGAATTTCTTTTTCATATCTTTTTAGACCCGTCTGGGTTTATATTGTCCTTCAACCACCCCACAATTAGCTCCCTCGATATCTTCAATAAACTTTACAATAAATCTATCTCGAAATTCAAATTCACTGTCGGGAGCTTAGAGCTTGTCCCGGCTGAGGCGGTGTCCGTTGGTGGGAGATACCTGGCTAGGGAAAACCCCGCTAGCCTACGTTAGGCCAGCGCCGGATCTCGGACTCCAAGGGGAATACAACTGCCACCTCCGGAGGAAAACACAAGCACTACACTTACGAGACTAATGATCTTATCCTTGACGCTCCCGAATCACTAACAACCAACCATCATGACTATATATCTAATTTTCACCAATGATTCCCATCGTCTTCCAATCCAACGCTCCACTTTTCCTCTCTTGTCACTCAACCTTCATCTGTCAATAGATATTTCCTAAAAACTACTCAAAAAAATGTTCCCTCTTCACGACCTACTCTTCACCTTGACAGAACATAAGGGGCAAAGTTTATCCCCTCCTAAGTATGGGCTACGAGTGTTTTCAGAGTTGAGTAATAATCATGTAATATGTGTGAAATGTTCTGTACAATTGAAAGTGATTAAAAGTTGTGTTTTTAAAATAATTTGGCTCAGTTAACTTGTCAGAAGAATCACCAATTTTATACGATAATTTGACTAGCTTCGAGCATTTTCCAATGAACGGCGAAACCCCCTCCTTCGGCTTCCGTCGATTAACTTGAGACTCTTTTACCCCAGCCAACGCAAAATTTACTACGCAGTCTCGCCAAAATTCCGATTCTTCTGATCTCGTCTCGCTTTGAACACTGTAATTATTCGTCTGCTATAAATAACAACTATTAAATCATTTGTACAACCCAACCGCAAACAGATTGCCATGTCACGCGTGTGGATGGATCCAACCTTGAGCTGTTGTAGAACATCCCCGCCTCGAAAACCCTGGGTGGCCAGTGGTGCAGCAAAGACGACAACACTCCATGTCCACATCTACACTCACGTGTGCGCTGGTCTGGTGACCTTGGAGCGGTTATCGTGCAGGCGCAGCCCATCTGATAACGCAGGCAGGTGTCCGCCACGCGCCTCAACCACTCCCCTCCCCTCCACATTATCGCTCCCCTCCCCTCCCTCCCCTCCCCTTCCCCCCCTCCCCCTCCGGCGCACCACACATCCGTCGCGTGTGAGGTCGCGCGCAACGTAAGTAATAGTTAACATGTAAGAACGTCTGGACAGCCGGAAAACTAGATTGCGCAAATTGCTAACACGTTCGGCGTTGAATGTGCTCAGCGCGATTTGCATAACGACTTTCTTCTTGGACATTATGATAATACACGTTTCGGGTTGTAACGGTAGAGGCTAGGTACCGTTATTGATAAATTCCACGGCAGATCTTACTGGTTGGCCGTTATTTCATTTCGCATTTGTTTCCGATTTATTCTAGTGTGGCAATGCGTTTGTAGTGTAATACTCTGTTCTTTGCATGATGGAACAACTTGCATTAACTTCTACAGTCCACGCTTCAGAATGCAATAAACTTTGTGGTACTGCGATTACGCCGATGTTTCCACCACTTAAAGTTACTGTATGACCGTGCGCAGTTTCACAACTTGGTGTTTACCGTACACCTTGTTTACCTAGTTTCAGAGCGTGCAGAAATTCCCTGTTAAGAGCGGTGTACGCCTTAAAATTTCCTTAGATATTCGCTCGTCAGGTAATATAATTGTCATTTATTTGGTAGAACCGGTTGTGCCATTCACCTCGAATACGTTTCTAAGTAAACCGAAAGTTACAAAGACTAGAGGATAATCTAATTCGAGAAACAACTAGCCCGTGATCTGTACAGGAACAGATACGTCAACAGCCGAAAAACTACAATGGCTGCTTGATATGAAGGTGCGAGATAATGGGAATAACTCATTGGATGAGTAAATTTAACGATAAAATAATATAGTTCATATGAGGAAAAATGAACTATCAAGGAAATCCGTGTTTAAAAGTGCTTTAAATTTCTATTGTTCTTTGAATGTAACAAATATAACATACTTGAATACTATCTCTAACAACTTTCAAAATTCCCTCTCATTCAGAGCCTACAATTCATGTGGTCCCAGCGAGTTTATTGAATGATCAACTGGGACATGCGAAAGGCAGTCTCCTTGCATAATTGTTCTCGCGTCTGTAAACTTTGATATATCGTCGACTATATACAAGAAAGAACGTGATCTTTGACGACTGATGCCTCTGTAAATAACGGAAATTACTTTACTTCAAATCGTTGGAGTGTTTATTTCTTAAAATAAACACTCAATAAATATTCGACATATCATTCTAAGATTAACATATACGAAAGTATCGGCCAGACGATGTTTCTGTTATATAGAATTAAATTTCTTAAACGTATAATGTGACGAATTTTCTCTAGTGAAGGTGAAGACGTGTCGATCATTTCCAGCAATTAATACCGAATTTCGATATCTTACGCGTTTAACAAATACTTCTTTTAAAAAAAGAAATCGTCGCAGAAAGTGATCTCCACATTACTTCTTGCCAAGTCCTTCTTGTTAAGAGACTTGTTTGCCATACTAATCGATGTCTGTCAAGAATCGATACCGATAATGCATTATCGCGTATGGCTCATTTGTGTTATTCCGACACTCACAAGAACTTTCTCGTAACTCATGCAATGATAATTTGAAGTAGAGTGCGATATTTTTTCAAAAGATTATATGTTGATTGTTTTTATATGATGCGAAATAAAATGTGTTGATCATTATCATTTGTATTATGCCTAAGAATCAGGAAAGAAACTATACAATATAATTCCGAAGAAAATTTAAATTCGATTCGTATTCGATCGTGTGTGTATATATATATATATATATATATATATATATATATATATATATATATATATATATATATACTTTTCACTTTTATGTTGAGAGATTTGTGGTGGGCGATAGGCGAATTGTGATAAGTGCGAGGCTATGGGCTAGAGCCAAAACCTGAGAGACAAAGGTGCTCGTTGAAATGATGGGTGGGAAGCAAAGAGTTTTAACAAGTGCAACACAAGGTATGACGGAACACTGGCTATGAGAGACTGGCAAGGCGTTTATTCAAAGGCAACGATGGGCGTTGCTGATGAATGAGGGGCATTAGAAAATGAATAAGGACCGAAGAGTGATAGGTGAGGATGTTGGGGAGGGGTGATAGGTGAAGATTATTGGTTTGTTGGTGAGGTATTTTGGCCCTTCAAATATTTGAATGAAAGGTGCCTTTACCAACACTGCAAGACAATCGATTTTATGGCTTCTAGAGACAATCTAAAGATGATGTCTTTGCCGTCAAAAGCTGTTAAAACAAATAAAAATGTTGCTAATGAACAATGAGAAAAGCTGTTATCCAAATACGGTGAGTGGTGGCGAGGAAAGGGCAGCGTCCGCGTGTGACTGGTGACAGGCAAGGGACGGCAGACAACACGGGGAAGGGCGATAGGTGTCCGTTTATCTGAAGCGACCGACTGGACTGGCAGCGACGCTGGTGCTATCTGCTGTCTGGCAGGTGCAACAACAGCGATCGCGATTAGACAAGCGATCACGTTCTTTCGTATCTAACCCTGTTGTCCGTCTGCCTCACCGGGCGCAGGCCACCCTCCACCACTGCACCGTATCTAGGACGAATTCAGTCACTGTTTGGAGACGAATTCTAGAGGCCGGTGCTCTGATAGGTGGTTTTCCTTGTTTTTCCGATAAGCACCAGGCGAATGCCAGAGCAGTATCCAACAAACGGGTCACGAACTTACGCTTACATCGGTTGCGTAGGCTTCCGCGGCCGGAGTTTATGTTGTGTAGGCTATCCGGGACGAGCCGTGTCACTGTCATGGTGGCTAACGTTTCGGCCAGCGTATTGTGGCCTTCTTCAGAACAGCTAGCCACCATGGCAGTGACGCGGCTCGTCCCGGATAGCCTAGACAACTTACGCTTACATCGTCCATCCTCTTCCTTGTCCTGACCTCTTCACCTACATACACACACTTACACAGATATGCACAACACTGACCCACGTGTCGCGGAGACCACCTACGCTTCATTGGGGAGGTTTCGTGAAGGGTAACTGTGTTCCGGCGAGATCCGGATATCGTCCTCAAGGTGTTCTTGAACCGGATGGAGAAGCGATTGGTTCAAAACATTTTTAAATGAATGTTGCAATATATTGAATGTTCAATAGTAATGATCAGTTACCGGGTTCTGTCTATTTTTTACAAAAATATCAGTATTTCGGTACACTAGTAACATCTACATTTTATTATAAATATTTATTATTTTATTAAAATATCTTTGAATTCATGAAATATAACGAATATACGACAGTTTCACTTAACATCAGTTGTATTAGTAATGTTGAAATGTTGATATATATAATTACCGACTAAAATAGTTTTTGTAACTTATCGACGAGCCTGAAAAATAATAGTATGTTGATATGCCGTAGTTTATGCCATATACTGTCTAACAACTTTAGTTGATAGATTCTGATTGATCGACGCTGCTGGATGGCGAAGTCCGGCACCGACCTACCCGTCGGCTTGCGGATTTTTTCATCCAGGTGTCTCCCACTAGTGACACACCGCTCACGGCTAGTAAATCTCCAAGACTGCTTTCCCGGCACGAGTGGTAGTGTAGTGCTGGTTAGTGTAACTGTAAGTAAGGGGTGAGGATAGGACAAGGGAGAGGAAGAAAAGATTGCAAACGGTCCACGGTCCTTTGTTAGGATTGCGTTCCGGCATTCGCGTGGTTTTGATCGGAGAAACCACGGAAAACTACCGGTCAGATCAACCGACCGCTAGAATTCTCCTTCAGACAGCGGCTGATTTCCTCCTAACTACGTAGCTCGTGTGGAAAATCCTGCCGTCGTGAGATCTCGAACCTAGGACTTCCCGGTCAGAGGCACTGCATAAATGGATTCCCCTGAGCCGGTTTACAACTTTGGCCGTCCACTCTCAAGCAATAGGTCGTTTTTATTGCGTTTAGCCGCCGCCACTTATGACGATCGTTTATTGGATTAGCCGTGGGGGCAAAGGGGGCGGAGCGCAGGACGATTTGGCCTACTTCAAATCCCAAGCGTCATGCCCGGATTAGAGCCTCCGCTGAAGGCCGATTGCCTTGACGTGTCTTTTTATCGGCAGCGCAGACGGGGGACGATCACACCTATTGATCCACATTTGTAAGCTGTCAAAAAACAATAAATTGTGTTATCATGTTGTTTACTTTGTTGCGAGTCTGTTGACAATTGTCCGTAAAACGAGAGGTCGTTCGTTTGAAACCCGACAGTGATGAATTTTCAACACAAATTAACAGCCCGTGGAGATTAGCGTCGAGTGGATGAGGGTTATTCTAGATATTGGTTGATCTATTTGGTTGTATCCACTTTCCGTCTGGTTAATAACTCGTTTTTTTCTCTGAGAGACGTGGATGTGAGAATAGTACACAAGCTGGAATGTAACTTCATCAGAGAGAAGAAGGAAGTTATCTCTTTCTCACGGAATTGTGCCGCTGTTTCTGCAGCTATTCTGGCCGCGAGGTCCTAGGGTTCGAGTTCTGACGGAGACAAATTAGCTGCGTAGCAAAATTGAATGCACACACTGTCTGAAGAAAAATTCTATCCATCCAGAAAAGGGCAAATCGAATCGTTAGATAATATTCAAAAACGGGCCTCAAAGTTTGTAAATCACGGGTTGCGTTGGGACGAACGCAGAAGATTGGAGTACTATCAAAGTAAAGGAACGCGGGCGCGTTATGCCGTAATTATAAGACATTACAGAGGCACACAGCGTGGGCAGATACGTAAATATTTACAGAAATCAGATTATAAAAGCAGCAGTGAGACCATCCTTGGAAAATACCGATGTTAGAAAGCAAAGAACTTGATTGTAGGAAGTTTCTCCTTTGTGAATCGCACTATAGTAATGGAGTAAACTTACCTGCAGAAAGCACTAGAGCTGCTTCCTCCAATGTAGCCAAAATTAAAAATATGCTTCATCCATCTAAGCATCTCGAAAATACTGACTAGACATTTACATTAGTTATTATTATTCATATTATTGATTATTATTATTATTATATTATTATTTATTATTATCATAATTATTATCGTCCATGGCCCCTATAACAGTGAAGTGATTGAGAAGTGTAGTTGTAGTGTGATGTTGTAGGGGGAAAGGAAGGGTAGGGTAAGTGAAGGGGAGTGGCAGTGCTGTAGTTGTTAGTGTTGTGTTAGTGTAGGACAGATGTTATTAAACTAGAAGTGAAATCTTAGAGTTAGCTAGAAATAAATGAAACGTATTATAGAATAACAATTGTAATTGTTAAAATGTTAGTAATTCTAATATTTAATTGTATGATCATGTTTGCCACCGCAGCATAGACTCAAAGCAATTTTAATAATGAATATCTATCTATCTATCATTACTCTGATTCAATATTTTTCATTGTTTCCCGACGAATACTAGGCGATAATAGGAGGCACCAATCCTAACAAACGGGACACGGCCAATATTTCCTTCCCATTCCGTGTTTTATCCTGTCCCCTAAAACACACACCTACTTGCACATACATGCACAGCACTACCGCACCTGCCTGGAGCTTGTCCCCGCTGAGGTTGTGCCCCACAGGTGGGAGATACCTAGTGGGGAATATCGCCCGAAAGTAGACGTGTAGATCGGCGCCGGATGTCACTATCCAGTGGGGAAAAAATCACCGTCACCTCCTGGGACACAACATTCACTACAATCTCGGGACTAATGTTCATATCAGTTGCCACGCCCGGAAACGTTATTAAATCAGTTACGTAATCAATCTAACGTAATTATCGTTGGAAAATCACACTATCCAGCGTTCAGGTGTTACATAACGGGGCAGTACTTTGAGCTTTAAATCACACCAGAATCTTGGTATGTTGTTCTTACTTACGTTTACTGAAGGGAGGTCTGAAGAATACAATCATCTTTCCCCGCTAATGCCTTTCTCAACGGACTCCCAAAACTTCTTTGGCATTCAATGGGTGGCAGAAGAAGAGAAAGAAACACGTAGAAGCAAATTGTAAAACTCTTCAGCGCTACTCTGTCATTTTAAATAAAATTAAAGTGAACAACTCTTGTGCTGTGTACTTGAAGTTGTAACGTGTCCAGAAATAGTGAAAGTCACCCTGGTATCGTGGAAAAATATGAAGAGAGTTTGAAAGGTACATTCGGAGAAAGATGGCGATCAGTTGGCGAGTCAGAGTAAGAATCATTAGATGCTGGTAAGAGTGCGCGAAAACAAAAATGTGTTTTGTCCAAAGACGAGAAAACAACTGACAGCTCCATCTTAACTGCTTTCTTGACGCAATGAAGTTATAAGACATGCCTTTTCTCTCTCAGCCAGTTTCTCTCTCTTTTCAACGGCTCTGGCAATCGATATACCGACTTAGATGGCTCAGGACATCACTGTGATGCCTCTCCCTGGGAGGTGCTAGAGTTCTACTCCCGACGGCGGCAGAATTTCCGACACTACACAGCTAGGTCGAATTCAGCGGCTGTCTGGAGGAGGATTCTAACGACCAGCTGTTCTGATCGATATTTTCTTCGGGTTCTCGGACCAACAACAGGCGAATTCCGGCGCAGTATTCTAACGAACGGGTTACCTACCGCACTCGATCGACCTTTCTCTTAGTCTCGATTGTATCGTCACCTCCTACTTACACACCTACATGCACTGCTGTACCATACAAGTCAAGTGACCATGCGGGAGAGCTTATCCCGGCTGGATTAGTTCCCCGTTGGTGGGAGATACCAGGTTGGGAAAACCCCGCTAGCTGACGTGTACCAGATCTTACCAAGAAGTGAGAGAAAGGCAAGGCGATTATTCAAAAGCAACGATGATATTTGATGATGAGTGACAGATATTAGAAGATGAGTGAGAAAAGATGAGTGATAGGTGAGGACGTTGCAGAGGGGTGATTAGTGAATGTTATTGGTTTTTTGGTGAGGTAATTTTGGCACTTGGTCGGCGGCAGAGGGGACAAATGCGAAGAATCGCTGTCTCCTCCTCGACTACACTTACGGGACTAATTTCCCTCGCTGTTGGCGCGCGCGCGGAGTCTCTAATCAATCAACCAATCTCTCTAACTACGCCGTTTCGCTTCCCGCCGCCGAAGGTATTCGGTGAGTGGGATAAGGCGGGGCCAAAGGAGAATCGTCGACCGCCAAATCCCAGCCGCCGCTCCTGGATCAGAAGCCCCCCCCCCCCGACACCTACGTCTTACGCCGCGACGAGCTTTGTTATTCATCAAGAGTCGCTGGCGTGCAGATTGATCGCGCAATCGGAATGTCTCATCAGATTAGCGTTGCCGTGAATAGCCGCGACGACGTCCCATTCAGAGATATCGCCGCCACTCATTGTCTTGCTGATGAGATAACGATAGTTCCAGAATATTAGTCACTCGACTAAATTTGCTAATATGACGGCAGCTCGATTGTAATGTGATTTAGGAATGTTGCATTGTCGCCTTTCAGAGGCACGTGTACTGGCAACGCGCGGTTTGTTCGTGTGAACATCTTCGCAACGGTTTTCAAAGAATCGAAGGATATACAAGGAAAATCTTCCAACTATCGCGTTTCGTATTCATATTACAAAAGGAAAGCGCATTTCTTTCTTGTCTTGAGAACCTCTACATGCGACGTTAGAGATATTTTTTATCAGTTTAAATATCTCTATACAGTATTTGAGTTAATGAGAGAGTGCCTCACGGTTAGACCACCTCCCGTGCACCAATCGAAACATAATTTTTTATAATGCAATGGTAAAAAATCAATTCATGTATTTAAGGACATCCAAATGTGGAGATTTAGCTTTAAATAAGAAAATGCGATGCCAAATGTATTTTAAATAAGTTTTCTTAGACGGATAATATACCCAGCTTCTATTTAAATCGCTAATAATTAGTATTGGGAGGGAATTGAATGTTTTCTGACATGTAATTAAAAATTTAAACAAATAGAGAATGGGATAAATAAGTGATAATATTTCATATCATTTTTTTTAAATTATGGTATACGGTCATAAACCATGCTAACGTCTTATTGAAATAAGAAGAGTAAAATTCTTTAAACTTCGAACATTTACAATTCATGAGTTTTTTTAATATTTTTATTACCGCCATCAATTTTATTATCAACTATTTATCTTCTGTTCTTCGTTTTTATTAATTTACTTCTTTATACTTATTTATGCTGTTTTCCCTATGTACTACTTCTAATGATGACGATGATGATGATGATAACGGCGTTAGCCTCGTCATTGTAGCATCTTATCATAAAAAACGAATTGGCTGTTTCTCTTAAGGAAAGTTGCACTAAAGGAGTGTAATCGTGCGAGACGACTTTACTCTCAGGGAGAAACGGACAAAGGCTTTGTCATCGATGACGTTTGCTCGAGTGTCTTCAAGTGGGTCATGTGAGCTCTGCGGAGTAAAGTCAACATACGTCTTCCTGCAGATTACAATCGAACTTCAGCCTCCGAATGATATCTCCTCATCGGCCGAGACCACTTGATTCGCTAGTTTTGCAAGTGTTTGCAATGGACTCATTCACCGCAACGGCAGCTGTTCTAGCTTCTGTACCGTAATGTCATTTGTCCACATTCTTGACTTGTATTCTAATGCAAATTGGTTACCAGATTACTTTAACATTTTATCTATATCTTTCAGAATTAAAATACTAAAAAGGTACGACAAAACTAGTTACGGAAAAATTGAAGTAAAATTGTAGTCTTTAATATCAGCGAATTGTGTGTTATTTTGCAGGAAATTACAGTAAATTCGTTTTAGAATTAACTATGCAAACGAATTTATGACGTCGCCAAGTTTGATCTTCGTGACCTGTTAAATACACATCCTTATACACACTCCACACACCCAATACACACATCATACGTCACATATATGCGGGTACGCTATATGCACCCTTCACACAAGCAACGAGAAGCTTTATAACGAAACTCTTCCATATTTTTGGGCATCTTTCTTTGTTGACTCTCTTCCTGATATCCATCCTTTCTTTGTTTCTTTCTTTTTCTGAGCACAGCGCTTTAACGTCGCTAATTAGATAAAATTCAAACTATGATAAGATCAATTTTTCCTCAACAACGCCCAACCAGTTCAGTTGAGTAACACGACACTACATACATTAAAACACGTTTTGTTATGTAATGTTAGGGACTTTTTTTAGAGAATTCGAGTATAAAAGCATTCTTAAAAGTTAATTTCTATTTATGCTAGCACTTACAAAAAAACACTGCTGTAAATTATATTGTGAATGCTCATACCATGTATATTTGTCGAACTGAAAAAAATTAAGATCATGACAATGGATGTGCCACTTTCCTTCTAATTCATTTTCTCGCCGACAACTTATAAAATGTTTTTCACAAAATATTGAAACCACCTTTCGAACTAAATCGGGCTTGGAACATCACGCTGATGGCGTTCCAAACAACTGCTCAATGTCCAATCCAACGAATTGAAAACTTTAGTGGGAAAGTGGGAGGGGGCAAATATTTTCAGATCGGATTCTAAGCGCCGCGGGAAGAGAAGGGGAACAACTCCCCCCCCCCAGCCCTCTCCCCCAACATCACCACTTGCGCTTCAGACATATTTATTCATACGGTATGCATTCATGAATGTGGACGCGATGTCGTGATGTTTACAGGTTTGTGAAGCTTTGACACTGTAGAAAAAGATTTCAATACTTGGTTGTTTGCCAACGTTTTGGAAAATGTATTTCCAATATCAGAGCTATAAAAGATGAGAAAAACTTTTTGTGGCTTTATGTGATTTTTCTCATAGTTTATAGCCCCAATGTTGGAAATATATTTTTCAAAACGTTCGCAAACAACTATGAATTGAAATTGTTTTCTCCACTGACCAAGCCCCATAAAGCTGACTTCAGTATGAACACCACTAGCTGTAAATCCATTTAAAAGCAGAGAGTTTATTTGTTTTTGTTTTTTTTTTCTTATATGACACTTACTTACTTGTTGGAGTTTCATAAATAGACTTCTGAATGGTGTTGTTTGTTAATGTTCATGTTGCCAAAACGACGTACTTATTCATTACTTTAGGAGAATTGCTTTCATTGTGTCGACAATCGGTGCATCACAATTGTTTCATGAACTGTCAGGAATCATGTGCACCGTTTCACAGCAGTTAGTTCAGTCAGATTTCGTCATACTTAATGATTTCTATACCAGCCTATGAAGAACATAATGACTTAATTATCTGGAAAAATTCCTCTGACAAAATTCTTCCAATGGTGCAATATAGGGCTAGGTAGGATACGCAGAACTCACGGTTTAAATTCCCTACACCATCGCTTTTGATGGAAAAAAAGGATACAAGAGTTTCGTAAAAAGAACCTAGTGACACCTTCGTCATTTTCACTGACTTCATTAACGAAGTAAAATTGTTGTATTTGTTTACAATATATAATTTTCCCCGCCCTTTGAGCACGTCTCGGTAGCGTCGGGATTAAAACAACTGAGAGGGAACGAGGAGACCAGGATTCGAATCCCGGTCGGGTGACAATTCTTTGAACGAGTTCTATTTAATTATTATAATCAATCCTTAAGTCAATCCGTCACCTTCCACAATTTCGGAAAGCGAAGTAGATAGCATCCCGTTTCTCGCGATGTCTCGGAGTGACCTTCCTACGGTAGGTCTCTAGAGAGCTGATTGTCGCGAAATGTTTCCTTTGGCTTGGAGATTGTAATCGAAGGGACTCATATCAGGTGAATGCGGTCAATGTTACAGCAGCTCTTATCGCCAGATTATTACCACATACTTGCTTTGTAACAGTTTGCCGTTTTTACTTTCCGGAATAATTACTTACGAATGACTGCCACCAAAATATAGATTGTTCTGAAAACTGCGTTCTTGTGTACGCACGGGAAGCAACAATAGTGAAAGTTTTTGTAATCTCTAATGATGATTACAAGACTTTTGCCAAGACGTTTTACGTATTTTCTAGAAAACAAATCTCCATCTTTTCTGCATTTTGTGCAGAAAATTTGAATTGTTTCGTGATTTTTTTTTCTTTTGCCGCTGTCTTGACTTTTGATATACTCCCATTTTTTTAAATCTACTTTCAATTTACCATCTCCATTTAATGCTAAGAGCTCCAATAAAACATCACTTGGAATATTATTGTTTATCCGGATGTAATTGCAACAATATTTAACTTAGGCTCTAAATAAACAAGGTTCTGAAATTCACAGACAAAATCTTAATTAAGATAAGTTTATACGTTCGATACCAGGCGAATGTCAGGATAGTACCCTAGTAAAAGGACAATGGACGTGAGCAATCTTCCTTTCCTCTTTTTTGTTCTGTCTTTTTTCTCTTACATACGCCCCGTACACTTACGTGCACTACACCACCACACATGTCAGGAGACCAGAAGGGAGCTTAGATCTTGTCCCAGGAAGATCGGGGCACCGCTCGAGAAATACTTGGATCGGGAAAACCTCCGCAAGTGAACAAGCAGGTCGGTACCGTATCTCAAGATCCTGAAGGGGAGAAGTACCTTACACTACACTTAAGGGGCTAATGACCATGGCCGTTGACACGAGATAATCAATCGATAGGGCATCATTTTCGCTTTCACCAGCGCACTCTAGCGGTTCACTCTTTAACCTCGTCGCCTCTCCAGTATAGGTCAATCCCTCAGCGATCTGTTTCTGGCGATTACGTTATCAGATGTCCGGAAAATTCCGGAGAGTGGCGGATTTTAACGACGACCGATGACGTGTGCAGGAGTCGTAAATTCTCGGGATGACGAAGACCTCTCAAAATATATCCTAAGTTTAGATCGAGAGAACAATCATTGTGTCGAAGGATGTACCTGCACATTCCTAGAATTGCCGTGTTTTTCCGCTGGCCTGACAATCTGAAAGAATGATAAAAAAAAGAAACTGTTGAGGTACATGATTTCTCATGTCAGTGCACTCTTTGAGACATGTTGAGATATTATGAATATAGATTCCTATGACCATTTCAGTAGATCATTAAAATAATGATAAGAAAACATCAAATACCACGTTTCCATTATTTGTTACTTAAGTAATTTTCAGAGAGTTCAACGAAATGAGACCTGTCATTTTGAAGCGTTCTTTGCACTATCCGAGAAAAAAATTAAGAAAAAGTATTTCACTGTTTTTTATTCACTTGAAGCAAAAACTAAACGTATTATTTTTAAAATGGCTATGAACTTATTTAATGCTCTTTTATTTTAGATCACGTGTATGTGAAGAAAAACCTCTATTGTCAATGTTGCAGTTTTTAATGTTGATTGTTTGCAATTTTCGAAAACACCGACCGATTTAGATGGCTCGCGGCCTCAAGTGGTACCAGTGCAGTGCCTCTGACTCGGTGGTTCTACGGTTCGAGTCCCGACGGTGACAGGAATTTCGACACTAGAGAGGTCAAGTTCTGTCGCTGTCTAGAGGACGGCTGCTCTGATCGGTTGTTTTACATGGCTTCTCCGATCAGATGAATGCCAGATACATGGCTGCCAATTACATGGCTTCTCCACCAGATGAATGCCAGAACAGTACCCTTCCAAATGGGCCACGTACCTCGCTCAGTCTTTCGCTCCTCATTTCTCGTCAGATCCTCAGCGCTTATACGTACATGTACTAACACACATGTCGAGAGACATGTCGGGAGCAAAGACCTTGCCCCCGGTAGGGCTGTGCCCCGCTGGTAGGAGATACGTGGTTGAGGAAAACCCGCAAACCGACGTGTATGTCGGCGCCGGACATCGCTACCCAGCGGGGGAAGATCACTGCCAACCACCGCGAGAAAAAACAAGCGCTGCACTTACGAGACTAATGGCCTTAGCAGTTGACGTGCCCGAAATCGCTGATCAATCAATAAATAAATCCATCGATCGAAAATACATAGATCTCCGAAAACAGAACCTGCACCATTTTTACGGGCGTTATTTTCATCAGCTGCAGCTGCATTTCGCCTGATGAAATTTAAGCTCTGAGGCCACGAATTGACTTATTCTAAGTCACCGGCAGTCAAAACACAGAGCGGAAGGCCGGGAGATGGTGAGCACCTCATTGCTCAGAGTACATTAGGTGTAACTCAAAACCTAAAACTTAAATCAATCCTCTCTGTGTATTGTACGCTAAGAAAAGATGAGGGATTTCTACCATTTATAGAAAACCGTCAACACAAAATTCAGTAAGTGAGCAGCTGCGGGTAGGTATTTATTCCCGCTCCTCTTCCTCCCCCATTCCTGCATCAAACAGATGAATGACAAAACAATTAGTAGAAGTTCACGTACCATAAGGTGTAACAGGGGGCGGATGTACGTTACTCTCCAACGCACTTATTTATTTGTTTAAGTTCGCATTAACTTCGAAGTTATTAGCGATCACATTACTGATTTTAACGTTGTCGTGAGAACCGCCAAGTAGCATCTCCGCGTACGCGCCTCTTTACACGAGCTCCTGCGTCACTACCCAGCGGCCAGAAAGGAAAAGAATTAGGACAAGGGTAGGGTTAAGGACGCTTCACAGGGGTTGGGCTAGCCACCGTCGGGACTCGAACTTAGGACTTCCAGGTCAGAGTCAATTGATGCCCTGAGCCACCTCTTCCAGTAGAAATGTTTGTAGTTGGGTTCCCACAGGGAGCTTTTTTCTCTTATAAAACAATGATTTTGTACAAAAAGTAGACATTTCGCACGTGTTCATAATAACACAGTTTTTATTCGGAATGTATCCGACAGAAAGAAATAAACAAAGAAAGAAAGAAGAAAGGCTAGTTATCTCTTCTTCTTTACAAGTGATGTTATATCTCGTGCCAATCCTCTGTGCCCAAAAGCATGTACACTTTCTTAGTCTGCCATCTAAGAGAAATAATTCATATCTGCACGCACAAGCACACACACACACACACACACACACACACACACACACACACCTCTGGCCACAGTGTACTTTGTCGCGTGCGAGCTAAAAGTCGCCCGCTCCCTGTCCCTTTAACTCGAAATATCGTCTTGAGACGAGCATTACACGTCTTGAGACGTCATGTTCCTTTCAACACCCTTCACGGGGTTTCGTGCCTACACGTTAAGGGAGTGTCCTCTCTGCTGATTGATGTGTCATGTGGTGACGGACGATGACGTACTAAGTTGGCAACCTGCTATCGCATAGAACCTTTTCCCCTTCCTTCGCATTGTAATGCTACCGCTCCTGCCTACGTAAAGGATTCGTGGGCTAAAGGGCTCAGTTGGATCAGTCTAGTCTAGAGGACGTCCCAGCCAAGTAACTGTCATCGGATAAACAGTGCTAAACCGTTAACGCAGGATCTAATTTGGGTGCGAAAGCATTGAAACTTGGGTGAAAGGAAAAAGGTTTTGTACGTATCCTCTGTAGCATAACGTAAGATGGCTTTGCTTGGGTGTTTCTGAAGTCTACACAGCTTCCCCCCACACGAAGGAAAATCGTCTATGTACATCTATGTACGAACACCCGAGATGGAGGTAACGCCTCGTTTTAAAACGGAATTCCGCGTTGAAAGATTAATGTTTTCTCCACTCAAATCCAGGCGAATGCCGGCGCAGTACCGTAACAAACGGGCCATGGACCACGCGCAATCTCTCCTTCGTCTTCCTTGTCCTATTCTCACCCCTTACTTACACCCACTTACACTTGCATGCACTACACTACCACACCTGACGGGAGACCATTCGGGAGCTTAGGGCGGTGCCTCGCTTGCGGAGATACTTAGAAGGGGAATACCCCACAGGCCGACGTGTAGGTCGGAACTAGATCTCACATCCCAAGGGGAGAGGAACATCGGTACCGATTCAGTCGGCGCGTGCGGAAGCACCAAATAATCGATCAATCGATTGAATGTTGAAGGCAGCATACCGGCTGAGATAGATCAGGTTGAGGCGACGTTACCCATATGTGTACCCGGTTTGCTTCTTAATACAAATCCTTCTTTCTTGAATTAAAGAAGTTAAAGAAAAAATATTAGCATTAAGTATATATTATCACTTGAATGAAGTTATATACACGAAATGAACACACTTTGTCACGAGAAAGAATTGCTGTATGTCACGCAGCTTATTATATTGCCCTCTGTTTTCTTCAACTATTTCCCGGGGCTAAACGTCGTCATAAAACTGTCACTGACGGTTTCCACTACTCCCATGTAATGGATGTACGATATGGTGGCTATGTACGGGTTTGCCACACAGTGCATCAACTGATCTCGCTGCAGTGCCTCTGACCTAGAAGTCCTAGGTTTCGAGTCCCGACGGTGGTAGGATTTTCGACACTATGTAGGCTGTCTGGAGGAGAATTCTAGCGGTCGGTTGCTCTGATCGATAGTTTTCCGTGGTTTCTCCGATCAACACCCGGCGAATGCCGGAGAAGTACCCTAACAAACGGACCGCGCGAGATCTTTCCTTCCTTTCCTCCTTGCCCAGCACTACACGTAGTTACAGTTTTATTTACATGCACTACTCTACTACACATATCAAGAGACCGGTCGGGGACTTCGAGCTCGTGGCGGTGTCTCGCTGGTGGCAGATACCTGGTTGGGGAAAATCCCTGGAAGCAGGTGCGTACAAGGTCACCGTCCAGTAACTACTATACGGCGCCGACCTACTGTTGATTAGCGGTGTTTTCCCCGACCAGGTTTCTCCCACCAACAGGGCACCGCCCCAGCCGGAACAAGCTCCAAGATCCCGACCGGTCTCTCGAGGTGTGCGGTAGTGTAGGTAGGGACTAATTGCGTTAGCGGTTGCCGTGCCCCGAGACACTAATCAATCAATCAGTTGAGAAAGCAGACGAGCCGTGGCGGCCTCGTCAATGGAGAAGCCCGCGTGGCCCCGCCCTACCTGAGCGGCGCGCCGTCGCCCGCGTGTTTGTGTTGGTCTGCGCCCAAGCGAAGAGGCGGCCGCGCGACCGCCGGGCCGCCGCACCGAACCGAGACCCACCCTGCGCTACGCACGTGGGGCAGGTTATGGGCTCCTCGCTCTTTAAAGCGGCGAAAACTGGAGACTGAGGATGGGAATGATGATGATGATTTGGTTAGTTCATTTATTTTTAGAGGTTCCGGGCGCGTGAACTGCTAAAGTTATTGAGTCCCGTAAGTGTAGTGCATGTGTTATTTCCTAGGGAGGTAGCGGTGGTTCTCCTCCGCTAGATGGCGAGATCCGGCGCCGACCTACTGTTGATTAGCGGGGTTTTCCCTAACCAGGTATCTCCCACAAGCAGCGCCCTTGCCGGGACAAGCTCTGAGATCGTGATCCGGGCTGTCCAGGTGACGCCGCGTCGATGGCTGAGGTGGCGACGTTTCGACCGACATATCGCGGTCCTCTTCAGGGCTGTACTGCGTCACCCGGACAGCCCAGATCATGACTCTGGCCGCGGAAGCCTACATCAAGCTCTAAGATCCCGATCGGTCTCTCGACGTGTGTGGCAGTGTAGTGTGAGTGTTAGTGTATGTAAGTAAGGGGTGAGAATAGGACAAGGATGAGGAAGAAAAGATCTCCCACGGACCAAGGGCTGTTTGTTAGGGTACAGCTCCGCCATTAGCCGGATGTTGATCGGAGAAAGCACGGAAGACTACTTATCAGAACAGCCACCTGCTAGAATTCTCCTTCAGAAAGAGACTGAACTCGATTTAGTTTAGAAGCTAGTGTTGCAAACCCTGCCAGAGTCGCGACTGGAAGCTAGGATCTCCCGGCCAGAAGCACTGCAGTGACATCCGATGATGCCCTGACCCACCTCTCCAGGTGATTTGATTTGATTAATTTTTGACGAGAAACTGTACACTGTAAATGACGTGCGGGGAAGGCCTATAATCTACGCCTTTTTCTTGAGGTCCAAAATTTCTACCCCACTCTTTTATCACTTACTGAATGATGAATGAAAGTTCCAACAATGTGTGGTTAGTAACTTTGAGAACTAGTCAGCTCCGCATCCGTTGAACCGAAACCATATTTACGTCGGTAAATGAATTAAAGATTGTATATTGAGTTCATTTCATTTATTTGTCAAAAAAGGGGCCATCTCAGAGAAGAATGCCGAAGCCAATTAAACTGGAAGAAAAACCTAATGTAGACAGGGGTCATTGACTCAGAAGTCTTTGTGATTACTTTTGAAGAGCTAATTTTCAAAGTGACTCCAAGAAAGAGAATTTTCAAGAAATGAAAATCTCTATCATCTCTATAGTTTGAGATAGGATTCCGTGGGTTCGGCCCCGGTTAGTATAGGAGAAACGCCATTTTTAATACAGTTGGCAGGATGGTGGAGAAAAATATATGTGTGATACGAAATAATATATTTACTTATAATAAATAATATAAAACTAGAAAACCAATGGCCGTAGAAAGACTTCACTTCAAAAATAAGTTCTTCAGTATTTGAGGGCAGAGATCTACACTTTTCTAATCTTCTGTCCCCATCACAGTGATGGTTTGTCTGGAAGGATGATCATGAAAGATTAACAATATAGTTCAAACGTGCCGCAGTAACATAATTCACTGGTTTACCATCACAGTAATGTAAATTTTTGCACAAATTGTGATATTTTATGGTGATAACGAAATGTTACAATGTTATAACTGCGTCGTTCGACTTCAAAATTCGGCTCTGCTACGCTCCACTTCGATATTTAAATTTTGGTCTCTGCAGTAATATCATTCATAACATTACTATGTGTGTTAATAGCTATAAAAGATCCCCGTCTGTAAAGAACAGTCGAAACAAATGAATCGGAGCTAAACTTGGCACTCATTACTTTTCTTGCGAAAAGTATTGAACGGGATACGGTTAATTTGATAACACGAATAAGAGAATCGGTTGGTTATAAATCTTGGCAGTTGCTTCACTTTATAAACGTCGACCGCGTCTATTGTTTCCTGTTTGTCGCACTAATGACCGTTAATAACTAACAGAGTTCTACTTCAGTTCGTCTGTTTATTATGCGAAAACGAGCATCTTCATCAATCTTATTGAAACCACTTTTGGATCTCCAACGGCACATTCTGCTACAAGTTACAACATTAATGTGTACACCTACACAGATAGGGAATTCACGGCTGAATTTCATTGGTAAAGAAGGCGGAAAATACCACAATCCGCAAGAGATTCGCTAGTCAATGCTAACTCATCCGAAATACAATTCCAATGTCTCGAGTGTTGTGAATGAATTTTGAGCATTGGCCTCTTTATTACAGAAGACGACGTTCCGTTTTCGAAGCTGTTGTATTGAAATATTACAAAACTGGAAGATGTCTTTTTCATTCCGACTGCCTTTGAAGTTCCGATCGAATTTTCACTGAACATTGTACGTAGAATGTCTCCATAAGTGCCTTTTTCCCTTTTCAGAAGTTCCTACTTTATCAAATCCAAAGTATGATAATAATAGTTACTACTCGAATTGCCTCTTTTTTCGTATTCTAATACTTCACAGCTGTACCGAAAAACGCCAATGCAATGTGTCTGCTACCCATCATAGTGGACAGAGTATGTAACTGACGGGTTATGAGTGATGTACGCCAACAGATGTGATATGCAAAGACGCTTCCTGGCTCCCCATTGACGTTCTGCTGGACTGCTGAGGAAGAAGTTCAACGAACTGAATGTATGTCGTGCAATTTACGTGTTTTCTTCGTTCTACGGAATAAGTAATTTTCATATTTTTTAAAAAAATATCCGAATAGAACTGGAAAATGGCAAATTTAATGTCTCGTTTATTTTTGCTAGAAAGACAGTCATGTGATTGTTTTTACCTCTAAATGTGACGACTGTCAGATATGATTCGTAATTGTAAACCTACTGTGGTTTTTCAGATAAAACCTTAGAATGTTTTTACTTCGTTAATTTCGTTTTAAAGTTTTGACAATGAATTCAACGTTATGTGTGTACCATTGTCAGAACAACTATTTCATTCAAGTTCCATTAAAAAAAGCGAAGATCTCTAAAATACGCCTGACACGAAAGTGTTGGAAACCAATTATGAAACTTATCTTGCAACCCTACGTTATCTATTAATGCCAAAATCGCATTCGGATGTATTACAAGGTACAAAAAACATTTGGGGGAGTTAGTAGTTATTAAATGAATATGCGTCCTTATGAGGGCATGTCTGGTAGGAAAGGGCCGTTCAGTAGAAATTGTCATCTCATATTTGAAATATTTATGTTTCTTTTCGCAATGTGCCAGTTGAGTTTAGTTCCGTTCTCCGTTGAGCACCGGCTAGATTTGCTGCTGGCTCCACAACGACTCTAACAAGATCTTAAGGTTTGAATCCCGATGGGGGCGTATTTTAAACATTAGATAGATGGGTCGAATTCAGCCTCTGAACGAAGAAAAATTCTAGCGGTCGGTTGCTCTGATCGGTAGTTTTCCTTGGTTTCTCCGATCAGTATCAGGCGAATGCCGGAGCAAACAAAGAGGCCACGGACCACGCGCAATCTTTTCTTCCTCTTCCTTTTAATATTCTCTACTATTACACACACACATACTCACTGACACTGACTTGCACTACACTACCACACATGTCGTAACACCAATTGGGAGCCCAGAGCTTGTTCTAGCTAGGACTTCTCCGCCGGGGGAGATATGTGGAGAGGGGAAATCCCCCGCAAGGCAACGTGTGGCGCATCGCGTCTCCCAGCGGGGAAGGAATCATCGGCTTCTTCCGGAATAAAACATTCACTACACTTGCTGTACCAATGCAACTTTCAGGACCCGGAACCCATTCATCCATCTCCCTTTGAGCTTTCTCAGAAACTCCACCTCACGGGCATGCCATTCCTTTTTTCCAATCCATGCGTGGTTCTTTCTTCCCATCCTGGCTCCCTCACATCTTTAACCCTACACGATTCGCTAACTCTGCATCTTCATATCAGCGGGGCAGAAGAATAGACACATTTCAAAAGTCTTCGTTTGTAAATTAAGTGAATAGATAAGTTTAGAAAATAACCTTGTTTTTCTATTTAAAATATAAAGAAGTTCACATGACAGCCGATATATAGGGCAAAACACTATTTTGGCCGCGATATAAACGACTCCTTTCACGTTAAACCTGTTGTCCTGCACAATAGCATTTGCATGCGTCACTTTCCTTGTGCAGCGACGTTGTGGCCCATCCCCGATGATCTCGAAAGACTGCGCCGGAGCTGCCAGTATTCTGATGACAGGCCAAAAGCCGTCGAGGTTAATAGAGTCAGACAATGGAAAACAAGAAGAGAAAGTCTGCAGATGTATTTTTGCTCCTCTAATTATGATAACTGTCTGGCGAGGGTTTCTGTTGTCATTGTAGCCGTTAGCAGGGCGAGATGACGTGTCCCCGAGGCACGCGAGATAATTACGCGCCAGCAAGTACAGCCAAGCCCCCTCTCACGCTGGCGCGCGGGAAACATTCCAAGGGGGTGTTAAATGCTGCGTCGTCAATGTGTGCGAAGGCCCTGGCAAATTCGAGCGAGGGAACCATGCCCCCCCCACCGAATCTATTTTTTTCTATTTTACTCACTTTATTCAAAATAATTATTACACAGGTTGCATCACATTTAGAAGAAGTCTTCGTATTATGCATTTTTATGTGCAAATAATAATAGTCGGCAAACTAAGACGAAAAATTAAAGAGACCTCCCAAAAAATATTTTCTTTGTTTCTGGAAAGGTACCTAGAGCACCTTAATATTGATTTCTTCCTAAAATTATCGACGACTAGGCCTTGCCTAATAACAAACATGGTCTTTCAGATCATATTTCTGCGTGAACATTGTTCGAAAAATGAAGTAAAGAATACATATATCGTATTCTATTTATGAAAAGTTAAGGACTGAGGAAAGTGGATATGAATGAATAAGGGCAAGGATATGACTGAATCACTTACAAAAAATTTCAAAAGAAATGGAATGCGAATAATTATAGCCAAAAATTCTGGTGGAAAAAGAGTAAAGAAATGTAAGAGTTTTTAATGGTAGTTGACACGACTCTGACATTAATGCAAATGGATTAATCTTTAAAATTTAACAGAAAACATTTAAAAACAAAAACCGAAATTTTTGATTAAGCTCTGACTTTATTTTAACAAAGATCTCCAAAGAGAAACACATTTGTAAGGGTCATTGATAAAAGAAAACGCTTCATATTTATAAAGAAAAGCAAAATTCACTAATGCAGGAGATGATATACAGTAGTTACAACCAAACAGGAATGAATAGTGCTTTTAAATTTCCTTCGTACAGACGTAAGGAAACTGCTTTATTTTTCCTCTGTGAAAGTGATTATTTTTCCTGTGTCAGAGCGAGAACATTCGGCAGTGAAATCAGGCGGCTATCAACTCCGCGTAACAATATTAGAAGACCGTGATGCGGGGAGCGTTCATTTACCACGCCCTGCTAACGGCTACTAATGATTAATTATCCTCTGAAACGTTAGGTACGACACCACTGGGAGGTTCTGACACACTGGGGGTCATGCCAGTAAACATGTGCGTCGTTCCCATCAATCACGTGGACACAACCCTGTCCCGGGCTGCGTTTAGCTCTCACCCAATAACACCACTATCTCTGCAGCGACTCCGAGCCAGATGTCCTAGGGTTCGAGTTCCGAGGGTGGCGAATTGTTTAAACTGCCTCGATAGCTCGGTCGAATTCAGCGGCCTGTCAGAAGTTGAATTCTAGCGGCCGGCTGCTCTGATCCGTGGTTTTTCCGATCAACACTATGCGAGTGCCGGAGCAGCTCGCTGACAAACGGGCCACGGACCGCGTGCGATCTTTCCTTCCTCTTCCTTATCCTATCCCATCCCATACACACACAATTACATGCACAACACTAATGCAGGTCTTGGAAGATTGTCTCGGCTGAGGCTCTGCCCCGCGGGGAAAGAAATACTAGAAGAGATTCTCCTGAAAGCCGACGTGTGCAGTCGGCCTCGCATCTCACCATTCAGCGACGAAGGAATCACCGCCACCTCCCTGACTTACATACTACATTTACATACTACTCGTAACGGGACTAATGACCACTGCAGTTGGCGTGCCCGAAAAAATCAATTAATTAGTCAATCAATCAAGCAGACGCATCTCTGGGGAAGAAATAACTTATTGATAGATGACCTATCCCAAATGAATTTTGGCTCACAAAACTGAAAAGCTATTATCAGATTATCTTGGATTAATCAACAGAGAAAGAGGTTAGTAATCCCATAATCCAACAAGGAACAAAGAATAATTAAGTATTAAACAGTTGACGATCGTGTGTCGCTATCAAAACTATGTTTTGATTATGTGTGAACAGAGGTGTTTTTCAGAAAATGTAATTTAATTTTTTTAACATTTGAAAAGGTATATTTTTTTTCTTCAACAATACTCAAAAACTTTTAAAGATGTAGAGAAACTTCGTAAAAGATAATTTAAAGCTTTCTTGTTTTGATTGATGCTGTTGTTGAATCACGAAAAACATTGGTCCCGTAAATGCCAGATGTTCACAACCCACGAGGTGTTCAAAAATTCTTAGTTTGTGATTTTTATCTCTCAAGTTTACGTAGGACAGCGCAACCTCTTTCAACATCCTGCTCGCTTTTATTTTTTGCTCTAAGAAAATTTCCAGTAAATTTCTCTCCAGCCATTTTCAACATGTCTTCACTTGCTACTTAATCCGCACATCTTTTGGCAACTTCCTCGCGGCCCACTCTCAGAAGCTTCTCTAACCTCTTTAAATCTACCTTCCTGACCGGACCTGTCCAAGTCCGAGAAAAAGTAGGAGTAATTCGAAAATAGATCTACACATAATTTGCTAACGTTCCATTCGAAGCCGTCATAGTTCTCCTTCTGTTTCTACTGGTACCAAAAATTGCCGGTACTTCATTCAACAAATAATATCGATAACCATTTTATTCCGTCTCATAGTGATAGGAGTCAGAGACATTCCATTAAGATCATCTACCCAGAAGCTCATTAAGAAGAAGCATAAATTCCTCTCGCTTCTGTTTGTGTTTGATCTTTACTTGATATATTTCCTTCCTTTCTCACAAATCCTTCGTGTTTACTTAATAGGATGCTGCCAGGTCGTGTTAATCTTTTCCCTTCCTTACACTTCATTTCAGGAGCTGTGTATTTGTTATATCGACTACAAAAGTCAGTTCAAAGTTCTCATTTTTCCCACCCGATTGTTCAATGATACATACAGATTTCGTACTCGTTCCTTCAATAATAACAATAGTAGTAATAATAGCAACAACAATATTATTAAGTACATTATAATAGTAACGATATGATTCATTAACAACTCATAATTGTAGGTTGATTGACGTCCAGAAGTAGATTAAGTGAGTTTGCAGAACGCGTTCTATTTTTTTGTCCTGAGTAGAATCTGCAATCTATATTCACATTATCCTTATCAATATGTGGAATAGTATATCAACGTGTGGAGTCGTTGGATATAATTATCAATATACCGGCATTAGTAATTCACGTAATCACAATCGCTCATCACTCATTATTTTACACGTGCTTGTAAAATATTTTTATTTTGTATTTATTAAAATTAATTCAATAATCGGTTTTTAAAATGTGTACATTCAATATTTTGTTTATGATATATTATGTTTATGAGTTCCGTTATGAAAGAATAAAAATTTGTATGCATTTATGAATTCATAAAAGCACACTTTTTGCAAATAAAATATCACCTTATTGTAGCTCCTGAATTTGTATCTTATTGTTACGTCATGAGAATATAATTTTGTACGCGTTATCTGAACTCGTAGAAAAGAACAAATGAGGGATGTAGCGTCGCTGACTACGGACACAGAGATTTATTGAAGGAGAATACGTCGAGTTCGCTCGAGAATGGAGATCTGAATGTAGTCCGGAAATGTTAAAGCTTCATTCTGGTTTTAAAACCCAATGACTTAAAGACTTCGAAATATTGGAAGTTGGGCGAAATCTTGGGGAAGGTACTTCGATAAATTAATCTGTGTTTCTATAGTAAGGACCAAAATATTCGCAGAAACAGATGAAGTAACATTTTCCGATTGATTCTGGTTACTTGAAGTCACAAATAATATATTTGTTTTGGGCTTGACTCAAAGTGTTTTTGTTTAAAGTACCTCAAGAGAGACGCCAACGGATAGCGAGTTTGGTGAGTGACAATACAACTAAACTGAATTAGTATTGGCGTTCAAACGATCACGGCATTCACATGCGCATACGCTGTTGCAGGAAAAAATTGAGTTCTGTGCATTATTTGTGACAGTGATGCAATGCAACTAATGTATTAATAAATTGAAAGCTATGAACACGTTTTAAAAAGTACATTATCTCTTCATTCGGTTTTGTAAAAACGTCTTCGTGCAAATTTACTTTTCATAGATGTAAAAAATGGCTTCAGTTCACTGTTAACGTTCTCGTTGAATTTTCCTTGTGGTAAAATAAAAATATTGAGTGTAGAAGTTTCATTGAAAGTATAACTTTTAGAGTAAAAATGGCATTATTATCGTTTTTCTGTTACACGCCATATCAATAATAATTATTTATCTTATATACAACTAATGAGATATTTATATTACAATTAGTTGATTATTCACGTACGCGATAGATCGAGTGTATAATTACTAACGAGCACATTAGTAGTCATTTGGCTGCTGCGAATAATATAATATACAATACTTTTATCTTATCCGATCTCCTGTTTAACACGTTGACATACTTTCTATCGGTATGCTTATACGATGGATGGTGTAATATTTACTTTGGCAGTATCCCTCATTATATCGGTTGTAAGAATAAGCCATTTTATAAATGTCCATGTATTATATTGTAATAAAATTATAATTTTATCTACTCCGAACACGCAAGTAAACAGCATGTAAAGGCGATCGGAAAAATTTTACAAAATTGTTCGAAAAAACGAATTCGATTCTGAAGAGTGGGTCTTTCTGAGACGCGAGGGTTCCCTCTGCCAATGCTCGCGCGCCGTGAGTCCGGCTCCTCCGCTCGCCCCCTTCCCCCCCCCCCACCTTCGCGAGAGGGGGAGGGCGACCCACGCCCGGCCACGGTGCGAGGACGATTTAGCCCGCAGCGCTCGGATTCCCGCATGACTAAGGGCCCCGCCCCGCCCCCGCCCGCCCCCGCCCGCTCCGCCCCGTCCCGTCCCGTCCCGCCCCGCCCCCGCCCCGCCCCGTCCCGCCCCGCCCCGTCCCGCCCCGCCCCCCCGCCCCCCCGCACCTCCCCGCCCCTGCCCCGCCCCCGACCCCCCGCCCCGCCGCACCATTCACCCGCCCGCATATAACGTCCCCGCGCCGCCAGCGCATTGCCGCGTAAGATTTCTCTCGCGGAGCCACTGCTCGCCGAGCGCCCGCCTCCCTCTCTCCACGCCCACGCCCACGCGGAAGGGGGGAGGATGAAGTTAGGAAGAGAAGAGAAAGGGAATGGCAGAGAGAGGGGAAGGCGAGACACGGAGAGAGAAGTGGGTTTGGAAGAGAAGAAAGGTTTTGGAGAAAGAAAGATGGCAAGAAATCGCAAAAGAGAGAGAGGTGAAGAAGAGGGAGGGTGAAGTAGGTTAGGAAGCGAAGAGAAAGAGTAATAGAAAGGGAGAGAGAAAAGAAGGAGAGTGACGGAAAGAGAAGCAGGTTTGGAGAAGAAGGGATTAGTGGTGAGAAAGACAGCAAGGAATGGCAAAGAGAGGGTGAAAAGAAGGGAATGAGACATCATAGCGAGAGAGGGAAGGAGAGAGACGGAAAGAGAAGTAGGTTTGAAAACTGGAGAGAAAAATGGAGAGAAAAATGATTAGGAATATCGAAGAGAGAGATAAGAGAAGGAAGGGAGAAGTTGGTTAGGAAGAGAAAGAAAAGAAGAAGAGAAAAATAAGGATGCATGACAGAGAAAAATAGGGAAAGAGGAGGGAAGGATATGAAGGTTAAGTAGAGAATGGAAAGGAGAGAAAGCAGAGGAGTACGCACAAGGGTCCAGGGGGGCCGTGGTCCCCGTCAAAATTTTGAAAGGAGTTCCATAGCCCCACGTGATAAAACATTTTATTTCCGTGAATATGGTCAATTTCTGATTCTATCTTTTTAAGCTCATAATTTGCGGAACTGATTCACAACATTTGGATAAGAGTATCTCCAAACTATCTGGCAACCCTGTAAATAGTTCAACATAAAACCAACTATGTTAATTGTATCATTAAATTTATTTCATTCACCTTGAGTATGTTTTATTTTCTATTAAAATAAGTAATTTATAAACAAAAATATTAAATGATAAAGTGGGTCCCATGGGGTATAGGGGAGCCTAGAAATATAGTATGCCACCCCCTCGAGCTGTCGGCAATAAATGCCGCCTGTATGTTAAAGGGATAAATGATAGGGAGGGAGAAATGGAGAGGGCGAGCAAAAGTATTTAGAAAGAGAAGAACGAAAAAAAGCGAGAGGCAAACAGGGATAAATAATAAAGGGAGAAAAAGAAAGAGAAGGGAGGAAGATGAAGTTTACGAATAGAAGAACGGAATGATGAAAAGAAGAATAAGTAAATAAAAAGAAAGGGAGAAATGTTTTTCGTTGATTGTATGTAACAGGCGGACAAGTTATTTCCTGAGTGTAAAGGTAATAGGAGCTTATTTATTCTTACTTATTTTTATTCTTCACTTGCGTACCATTCTTCAAGTGTGCTAAAGTGATTTTTCAATTTTTGTACTGTTTATTAAAGGTTGTTTTCAGAAGACATTATGGGTGTATCGTCAGAAAAAGTAGCAATAGTTCTATTTTTCATTCTCCGGAATATTTGCAGAATTTGTTCAAGTAAGATACCTTGTGGTACTTCGCATTTTATAGGAAGGAGGTTTGAGATTTCATTTTGGTATTTAATTTTGAAATATCGATCTGAAAGATAGGATTGAAAGATAACAAAATGTGAGTGGAGTTGGTAGCGTTTAAGTTTACACAGAAGGCCCTTATACCATACCTTATCGAAGGCCTGGGATATGTTTACAAAGGTAGCAGAGCAATTTTGTTTATTTTGAAAGTTGCTTTCTGTCTATGACGTCATGTTTATCTGCTCTCCGGGAGTGTTGCTGGAAAAAATACAAATTAGTATGAAACAATGTTGTAACATGATGCAAGTTAATTAAGTAAGATCGAATTCTTATTAATAGTAATTTCGCAAATACCTTAAACGTGATTGAAATATTACTAAAATGGTAAGATGGTGCCTAATGAATAAGTATAAGAATACAAGAATTTTGAACACCTGCCATTGATTGTTGTAAAGTCTAGTGCAAATAATGCTATTGAAGAACGCTGTAATGTAATCTCTTTGCAAGGTAGTTCTCTTATCTGCTCACCAGTAGTAAGGTCGTAGCTCAGAGCTTCTTTTTGCAAAGGTCATTCTTTATCACTTCGTATTTCTTTACGCGTGAAGTATTTTATAGGAAGAGCTATTGGTGATGATGAAGCCGAGAAAGAGGGAACAATGGGGACCATGCCCCCCCCCCCAAGACAACCCTTTTTTTGGTATTTTTACTGAATGTATTCGAAATAAATATACATATGTCATCACATGCAATGTAGCTTTCCCTTTAGGAATATATGCCTACACTTTTTATATCAAGCTAACAATTAAAAAATATTTCGAAAACATATACCGGGATCTGAACTGAATTTGCCCCCCTGAAATACTTTCTGGATCCTCCCCTGACCATACCTATCCATTTTTCCTTCTCAGGGACACACCGAAAAGTTGAGGATTCGGTCTTCTTCGACACCGCTAAAAATAAACAAATATCATTTTCAAATGAATCTCACATCTTAGTCGAATCCTCCCCACCTCCCAAAGTTAAGTCCCGCCTTTCCCCCTCTTGTACGCCAAGTGCGTAGACGCAACTTTCTCATCCCCTTGCTAGATTAGCGTTAATGTGTTCCACGAGAGAGCGCGGTTCAGACACCGCTGCGAGAATTTATTGTCGTTTTAAATTCGAAAGCCTATCCAAAATAAACTGCTTTGCGTCATGAGGTTCCCTTTCCCCAACAGTGTCCGCTAAATCGCCGTTCCCAATCCCAGCGATGGATCTGGAGAGAGGTTGGGTGATAGAAAAGGAGAACTCTGATGAGTTAGGGAGAAAGGGGCTCGCAGTGAGTGAGAGGAAGAAAGAAATTTCAGAGCTCGACAACTCGGGATAATCTAACTTTCCTGACGCCGTCGGGACTAACCCTAAGACTTCCAGCTATAGGCTCTTGCTGTGACGTCAGTTGATACCCTCAGCCTGTAATTTTAAAAAATCTATACGCAAGAATAGGAATGTTGCTGATTATATTTAGAGATTGAAAAGCCTTTCTATAATGTCCATAAATTTCCATGGATACATTTTTTAGTGTCTTTAACGATATCTAATTTTCAAAGTTTGTTGCTGTATGATTGTTTATTGTGGGCAAACAAGTCTGTAATACATTTTGGCGTAGTTTAAAATACGAAGTGTTATTCATACTGATATTCCATTCCCATGAAAAACACACTATTATTGTGATCAGAATGATTAATTGTGTCGTCCACCAAAACAAATCTCTAATGTCAACAACTTTCTTTAAGAAATTTCTTATTAGATGACTCAACGCATCGTTGGCTAGCGAATAGTGTCCTTGAAAACAAAAACTATTTTGGAAGCACGTATATCTCCTGCGCATCTGAGGCACCTGCGAAATGCTTCATGGAACCACCAATGTTATTTAAATCGTTCCTATCTGCAATGCAGTACGTAAATATCTTCCCCTTAGTTGCGCCAGGCAGTGGCTCCAATGCCAACATCTCTTCAGTAATGTAACTAGAATTAAAACAGTTTTAATGTAAAAGGTCGGAGATCATTGCATTAATATCAATGAATAATAAGCAATGATTCCTGACATAATTTAAATATTATTTTATTTAATGATGGCGTTTGAATTTCAAATGTGAGACCCGCTTCAGTATCTGAAAATACTTTGTGGTTGCAAAAACAATTTTGAATAATGGTTTTAAAAGTCAAATTTGTATGTTTTAAATTCTCAATCTATGATTCTACAAATATAATTAATTGTTAATGGATTACCTGTAACTATTTAAGGTTATGTCCCACATGTTAATTAATTAGCATGTAATTATTTAAATAGTTACAGGTAACCCATTAACAACATATTCATAGAAAAGTGGATTTTCTATTTAGAGAAGTTTACCCAAATTTGACTTTTAAAACTATTATTTAAAAAAAATATTTTTTAACAACTATGTATTTTCAGAATTTTGTCACATTACCAGTGTGTTAGAGTTTATATTTCTAGAGCACGAGTGGCATTTAAGAGGATTACATCATAAAATAATACGTGTGCGTATGAGAATAAATAGTATAAAGTTTGCAATAAATATTAATGTCAACGAGGTACTAATGTTAATTATTGAAATAAGACAACTTCTAGCAGTGTTGTACTAAAAAATAAAGTTATCACAAAAGTAATTAAATTTTATGGATAAAAATGTCTCTAATTGAGACGCACGTAATTCTTGAGTTTAATTGACAGATATTTCATGAATGAAATTATTAAAGTAAAATCGAAAAGAATTCAAGTTGAATTGTTGTGTTTGTGTACTTTGTTTTTATACCTTTTTCATTGCACCTGACTTCATTTTAAAACATATTCCGGTGTGCATAGCCTCAAGTAGTTATATAATAATTCAGTAAGACAGCATATTTAATATTAGGAATGGGTATATGAATTGGTCGTTGAATAAGAGTATTTTCAGTTTCGAGATATTTCTGCAAGTACAATATGGTTTCAATGTAAAACGTATTTTCGTACTACATACGTGTTAAAAGTGGTTATTTAAATTTATACATTATTTTTTTGTTTTGCAAAAGGGAAAGTGATACTATTCGAAATTTCACTTCTGTTGGGATAGGAAATACCTTATTTTCAAAACTGATTATTTCTTATTGAGATATCTAACTTATTCACACTTTTCGCCGTCAGATGGTTATAAGCATGGCTGATGCTATTCATAACTGTATATGAATTGGTTCTAATGTTCACTTAATATATTTCAACGCAATATGCTAATAAATTTCTAATCCACTATATGAGATATTGACCGAGTACTTAACCGCTTGTTATTTCGTGGCAGCAACTGTCACTGATCGCGTTTGACCGGAGACCGCACCAGCGACCGCACTGACTGCCACCGTCCCGGTTTCGAGTCCAAATGTTGGCAGATTTTCCGTCATCAACTAAGTGGTGACAGTATCGTTGCCTCAATGACGATTTAATCAGTCAGTTCCATGGGATCCTTCTGTATCCTTCTAGGAGAATGTCAAATTAGTACCGAAAGAGAGTCGGAGGGAGTACCCTTTCCCATACTAAAATGGTATTTCTCTAAGGAACATGTTATCAATAAGTAATAGAGCTAATGTGTAGAAATTTATCAATAATATGGATTAGAGTTTCACTCGTACGCTGAATGGTTTGCATTCGTAACAAGCATGTATAATTTATTTTATATATTTTGTAATAAATTACAAATTCTTTACACATTTTCTTGCCATTTATCTCTTAATATTTCTAAAAATTATACATATTGTATGTATGTATTTTACTGACAATTATTCATTTGTAACCATAATGTGATAATTAGTAGCTCTGAAAAGTTTCGGCTTTTATCTTTCTTGGTTTGGCAGAAAATGTTCCTTACATATCAAAATATTGAACTTACGGCCTTCGAAGTTTCCTAATACATAGTTGCACCTTGTGCAGAATTATTAATCGTAACTTACTCCCACCACACTACACAAGAAAAAGACAGTTTTCGCAATCATTTGATCAACTTTCATCCCTACAACTGGTCACAAATGACACAAACACCCATTTTAAAATTAAAAATACATTCGAACAAAAATCTTGAACTGAGTGTCATGCTCCCAATCATGACATCCAACATAACCTCAAGTCATGCCATGAACGTAGGTGAATAAAATTGGATTTGTTTCAAATACAAAATTACACAACATTTTTAATGCAAAAAAATAATTTTTGAATTCGTAATCCCCTCCGGCTTTCCAACAACGTTCTACAGACTTCAAGCAATTCTTTCCTCGGCCAGTCCTCACTATAGTTCTCAGGGTCGGGCTATCCAATCTCCTTTGTGCCCTATCATGCATGATCAAAAATATAACGGCAGAACTGGGAGCACCTTAGAAAAGAGAGGGAAGTAAAATATACAGATAGAGACAGTCTCAGAAGTGAATTAAATCGGGATGGTATGATAAGTAGCACGTGTGCTGTCAAAATGACACTCGTAGTGCGTCACTATAATCTGCAAAAGTATGCAAGGAATTTGTTATCAACTTGTCAATTACCTTTTTAATCGCAATTCTAATGTCGATGAGTCACTTCCGTTCTGACGTCTTGCCAAATACAAAGAAAAACAGGTTTCAAAAGAATTAATTTCAGGCAGATTTCCTGTTAAAATGACATAAGATACATACTTAAAATGCATTAAGATACAGTTCAAATTAGATACTCATGAACTTATTGGCATACTGAGGCAAAAATATTGATTTGCTTTTTTGGGCACTGCACTACAGTGAACGAGAAATGACACGAATAAAAACAATGAAAATCGACATTCAAACATTTCTTCAGGCTACTGCTTGCATTCTAAAGAGTAGTTTTTAGAAATTGGATTTAATTGAATA
>BOPP01000003.1:24065185-24086902 GCA_017312745.1 Gryllus bimaculatus
CCCCCGCAGAGCCCCTCCCACACACCTATGCCAACGTCCCCGTCTACGTCAACGTCAGCGCGTTCGTTCACGCACACGCCACTGACTCAACGGAAGGGCAAGACGCCGTCACAGAGCACGATCCCACAAACGACCTCGTTCCCTCCGACGAAGCAGCTTCCTCCCTCGTTCTCGCCACGGACCACATCGCCAACGACCAGGACGAACTTGTCAATTCCAATGACCGAGCTCTCCCCGCGGATCAAACCCCTCCAACCGGAGACCACGCCCCCACCAAGGACAAAGCACCTTCCAAGGACCAAGCCCCCGTAGTAGACCGAATCTTTCTCATGGACCAAGCCCAGCCAACAGACCTTCGCAAGGACGAGGCTCTTCCAACGGATCAATCTCCTCCCAAGCACCAAGACCCAACCTCAGACCAAACCCTCATCACGAACACAGCCCCAATCGCGGACCAAGTCCCCATCAAGGACCTATCCCCCGTAGAGAACCAGGCCCCCGTTAAGGAACACCCCATCAAGGACCAAGCCCCTATCAAGGACACAGCCCCTATCAACACCCCCATCAAGGACCAAGCACCCATCAAAAACCAAGCCCCCATCAAGGACCAAGCACCCAACCAGGACCAAGCACCCATCAAGGACCAAGCCCCGGTCAAGGCTCAAGCCCCCGTCAAAGATCAAGCCCCCATCAAGGTCCAAACTCCCATCAATGACCAAGCCCTCATTAAAGACCAAGCACCCGTTATGGACCAAGCCCCCGTCAAGTTACAATCCCCCGTTAAAGACCAAGCTTCCAACAAGGACCAAGCCCCCGTCAACATCCATACCCCTCTCAAGGACCAAGCACCCAACAAGGACCAAGTCCTCATTAAGGACCAAGCACTCATTATGTACCAAGCCCCCGTCAAGGACCAAACCCCCATCGAGGACCAAGCCCCCAGCAAGGACCAAGCCCCCGTCAAGGAACAACCACCCGTTAAAGACCAAGCTTCCAACAAGAACCAAGACCCCGTCAACATCCAAGCCTCTTTCAAGGACCAATCCCCCATCAGGGACCAAGCACCCAACAAGGACCAAGCTCCCATCAAGGACAAAGCCCCCGTTCAAGACCAAGCGCCAGTCAAGGATCTGGCGCATATCAAGGACCAAGTTCCCATTAAGGACCAAGCATCCATTATGGACCAAGCCCCCGTTAAAGACCAAGCTTCCAACAAGCACCAAGCCCCTATCAAGGACCAAGCCCCCATCAAGGACCATACCCCTGCGAAGGATCTGGAACCCGTCGGAGACCTAGCCTTCGGGGCGAATCAAGCCCCTGTCATGGACCAAGCAACTGACAAAGACTTAGCTCTCGTCAAGGAAAAAGCTCCCAACAAAAACCCGGTCTTCGTGAACGGCCAGGCCTCCATCAGGGACCAAACCCCAATCAATAACCAAACTCCCGTCAAGGACCAAATCCCAATCAACGACCAATCCCCCGTGGAAGATCATGCAATCAAATACCAACTCCCTCAACAGAACCAAATCCCAATCGAGGATCTAAGCCCCGTGAAGGACCAAACCTCCATCAAGGACCATGTCCCCATCAAAGACCAAGGCCCCGCTAAAAATCAAACTATTAATGACCAAGACCCCGTTAAGAATCTAGCCACCATCAAGGTCCTAGCACCCGTTAAGGACCAGCCCCCAATCAAAAAAGACCAATTTCCTCTCAACGTCCAAGTCCCCATAAACGAACGTGCCATTACTCAGGAAAACATCTCCGTTAGTGACCCAGTGTCTATCAACGACCACTCTCCCATGGGAGACCACTATTACACTAACGTAAACGCCTCCACTGACGCAAATTCCTTGTCCGCTAACGTCGAGGAATCTGCCATCGCCTCTCAGCCCACCAAACCTCCCCGACACGTCAAAGCTCCCCGACGGACCAGACATCTCGTCAAACAAGCTTCGATTACTAGCATCAATGCTCCCTCCGACGCCTGCGCCCCAGCGCCTGACTCTCCCAGCAGCGTCTCCTCAAACACTGGTTCTCCCGCCCAAACTACACAGGTTAACATTTCTACCAATGTCTCAGATTCTGCAAACGTTCCAGTCAATTCACCTACACTCCCCAGCGTCCCCGACTCTGGTAATGTTCCCACCAATCCCCCTACCTCTCCCAACGTCCCTGTCATTCCCACCAATCCCCCAACACCCCGCAACGTCCCATCATCTGCTAATGTTCCCACCAATTACCAAACACCCCGCAACGTCCCTGACTCTGCTAATATTACCATTAATCCCCCAACCTCTCCCAACGTCCCTGACACTGCTAACATTCCCACCATTCCCCCAACACCCCGCAACGTTCCAGACTCTGCTAATATTGCCACCAATATCCCAACACCCCACAACGTTTCCGACTCTTCTAGCATTCCCACCAATCCCCCAACATATCCCAACGTCCTCGATTCTGCTAACATTTCCACCGACCCACCACTACCCAACACCCCCGACTCTGCCAACGTTTCCATGAATCCCCCAACACCATCCACCCTTCCTGATCCTAACAGCATCCCTACTGGCCCTGCAACACCTCCCAGCATCCTCGATCTAGCAATGGACTTTGCTCTCGGCAACGACACGCTTATGTATACGCTCACCAACACCCCTTCCTCCGTCAACGTCGCTGCATCCGACACTCCTCCCGTCCCCCCGCCCCGCACGCGTGCCTCCATGAGTAAGAGACACTCGGCCATGATTTGAGACTCGTTGGAAATTAGCCGCCTTCCCTTGTCTTTCGGAGCTCCTCGCAAGAAATTTCATCCATAAAGTACTTCAAGTCATCTCCACATCCTTGGTAGCGACCATTCCTCAACCCCTGTACAAAATGACACACGTCAATCGCACAGTATTTCGTTCGCTGTAATTTACAATCGTCTTGGTGCTTCCTTGTCTTTTCCTTTTATTTCCTTTCTATTTTCACTTCCGTATTCGGTTTTTGCCTTTCTTCCGCGTACATTTTGCAATATTTCCGAACATTCCCATTCTCCTATCCGCCAGTCCATTCATGACCCATTGTGTCTCTTTGCGGCGTCTGGAAAACAAAGAACCACATAAATATCTATTTTCACATTACACAAGTACATTGATGCAAAATTATTTTAAGGAATCCCAAGGAAAATAGTTCGACCAACAACAATCAGGGCACATCATATGGACAAATATTTTAACAGAGTTTCATATACCTCTTCTATTGCTAAAATACGTAAATATTTAAAGAGTAGCGTGAATAATAAGGAATTAGTTTAGGGATACCGTAATAACTTAAAAAATCGAAATACACAACATTAAACATACAGGTTTACCGATGCATCTTGCCTAAGAGTCTAAAAACGAATGCAATCTGTATTGTTTCCTGAGTCAGTAATTAATATCATTCAGCTAAGTGTTAATTATTCGTGATAAATACGACATTATTTAGATAATTCAATTGTAATTGCTAATGTTATACTTCCCACAACGACTTAATATTTGACTTTCGAAACTAATACTTACTTTAGAAACAACATTCATAGCATTCTTATTATTTTTCACGAAATCTAATTCATTAAAAAAAATAATTTTCAACTCAATGCTGTGGACGAAATTAAACGTGTACATCAACATTGCGTTCCCTTCAATATCACATATCTATTCCTTGTATCTCAAACATTCCTTGATCCTGATTTTCCACAACCCTACATCGGTTATTTCGAAGCTGTTCGACTGCTTACGATTCCATCACAACATACATAAATTTCAGGCCACTATCTGGAAGATTTTGCTTTCATTTCTATGTTTCCTGAACTGAAGTATCACCAATGCATTAATTTCACTCATTTATGCGTCATTTGGTGTGCTTTTTTTTCTATATTTTGCTAAAGTATCATTTAAGAGTAAGAACTTTCATTTAGAACGTCTTTTCTTGAGCTTCTACAAATTAGGAAAGTAAGCACCGTTCTTGCTCCTTCCCCCTGACATAAATTTCAGTTTTTTGCTGGAACACTTTTGACTATAACTGACAATTATTATAATACAAACCAGAATCTGAGTTCTAGAGATAAAGAATCTGCAAAATATTTTCACATTACATCGCTCTTCAATGCTTTCTATTATTCATAGGGATATTGTTAAAAACAGGAATCTTCGAGAGAGGTATTTTCATTCTGCAAAATTGTTTTTGCAACTACTATAGGATACAGAGGCTTTCAAAGAAGACTTTCTGTATTTTTTTCTAACGTCGTACTATTTCAACATAATTCCCGACCCGAAAAGGTAGAAGTGCTGACAAATCATTATTTGCTGTCGATAGAAAAGACGTTCATATTGTTTTTTGTCCTATGTGAAATGAAGACTATCTGTAATACATTTGTTCCGCTCGTTTGCAATGGGGTACTTCAGGAATCGCAACGCAGTTGTGGCCTGCTCCCACATTCCTTCCGTCCTATACGACGCTTATTGTCAACGCCAACCAACGCTTTCTCTCTTCTTAGAACTATCTCTTTGCAAAATCTCTCTCTGTTAACACGACAGTATTGGCAGAAGTAGAGCAATACGCATAAAGCTTTCTTCTAGTGTTTGAAGTTGTAATAGTAAAATCTGTATTCACTACACTTTTGCTCCTTTTTTTCTTATTTAGCTCTCAGTCTCCTGAGAGAGTAGAGCCATTTATAAGCGAGCGTATTATAAGCAGTGTGAAATGTTTCTTGTGTTCATGTGCATGGGATTTACTTATTGCTATTTGATTATTTAAATACCCAGGTTTGCCAACATTCCTAATTCCAGTTGTGTTCTCAAGCTACAATCACTGCCAAAGGAGCATTTGTCTTGTCATTATGAGGGGAGTTTGTTCATAACGGACTGTGGTTACATAAATAAGAAATAAAATTAATTGTTTACACAAATATCAGTATTTACATTAACATGATCCCATGTATCAGCAAAACGTATAGGTTTTTGACAAATTAACAAGTATTATTCCCTAGAAATCACGGAATGTTTCCACACTTTTATCAAAATATGCTTCTGAGCGAGGAAAAAATCTCCTGTCAGTTGTAACAGTTAACAACAAAAATTGTAATTCACCATGTTACAATAATAACAGCAAACAATCTCCTTTTTCAAACAGTATACAAGTTAATTTTCATCACAATGGTATGTCCCTTTAAATTGTTAATTTTAAATTAAATTTAAAATGTAATATACTTTCAGTTCTCTTCTCAGGTCAATAATAATATATTACTATTTCCTACACGAAAATCAAAATAAAAAATCGCTGGTAATATGAATAATTTTATCATTGTGAATTTATCGATGATGCAAATCTCATTGTTTCCTAAAAGACGAAATACCGACTTTTTTTCGAGACACTTCCTGATTATGTCATCGGTCAAATTAACGTGGGACTTCATTTTTCAGAAACATACAAAACCTGTTATTTGCGGACAAGATAATCTTAAAAGTATAAAACCATTGTTGAAGTAGAGAGATGTAGGTATTGAATCCCAAAACAAAATGCGGACGAGTACTTGTAGCAACTTTTAATAGGATGTGAGAAATAAAGTGTAATTATAAAATTAAAAAATAACTGTGAGATATTTTCAGATAAGAGCATTGAACAGTATATCCAATTATCTATAATATTTTTAAAGTCGCACTTTATTGAAACGTATTTTGAATTTAACTACATTTTGTTGGAAGTATCATTACCTGTTAAGCTCATTCTTAAATACGAACTCGTTTATTAATCCCAAAAATAGTTCAATATATTAGCATTGTGCTTCACTTATTTAAATCTCCTTCTGCATCAAACTTCTTTTACATCTCAAATATTCAGAAGACCGGATTAAAATATGAGTATTTCATCTTTTAAGTAACTGACTTTTGTATCGTCCTTACGTTCATAATGTACATGTTGCATCCCTTCAGTAATCCTTCGTCATGGATAGCATTATCACCTTCATGCCATCTTCAACCCGGGATTCCCAAGAATCTCAGAATTAATATTTCAAAAATGTGCCGGAGAGCTGACTTGACTGGTCGTAAGACGCCGAAACCCGAGCAGTATTGCCAACTTTTCGACTGACGTACGATACCTTTCAAGAAAACGCAGAATTCTGAGAACCGAATAATAAGAGAGTTTTCCAAGAAAAAGAAAATAAAGAAGGAAGATCTGTTGTTCTGCGGACACAAATCACAGAGTCTGAAGTGTATAACTATGACGTGTATAATTATTTTTTCGATTGTTTAATTTCAGTATTCAAGTATTTTGCAGTATTATTAATTTAAATATTTCGACGATTATTAAATTGATCGCTTCTCCTTAGTAGGTAATTCAATTTTCATTTCAATCAAATGTAGCGTTAGCTATGAAGTCTTTACACTTGTAGTCGAATTTGTAACTTCGGGCCAAAGCTCGCCCTGCAGCAAAGAATTCCACATAATCGTAACTCCAGCTATTTTGGAGACTCATATCCTTGCTCTCTGCGGTTAGTCATACGCTCGCCATCGCGTGTACTCAAAGCTATAATCATATGTAAACAGTACAACATTCCAGTATCAATTTGAACTTAATAACAAAACAAAATCCCTTATCAAATGACCGAGTCGTGTGGTACGGGTTGTCCGCAGGAATGACGTGTCAGGTTCAGGTTACCCTCTGCTGTCTCGGTGACGCCGCATCGAATCCTGGTTTACCAACGTTTTGACAACCTACCATGAACTTCTTCAGGCATACTTTCCGCATGCTAGCTCCGAAGAAGGGCGCGTTAGGATTGACGAGTCAGTCCTAAAAACCAACCCATAAAACTAGGCAGCGCGACAGGGCAGCCGAGAACATTCCGGCAATGGAAATCTACTTCTGGAACTTAAGACGGCCCAGATCGACCAGTGTTTCGTTTCGTGATGTCGCAGGCGTCTCAGAATAAATGTTACAAACTTCTACGGCATGTAGGCCAGAGGAAGATAATTACTTGTTGCCAATGTTATGATAGTGAAATTTATGTAACTTACAAATATGGCATGCCCCCGATTGGTAGGCAATATGTCAAGCACTGCTGTTCGGCAGGCCGCGTATTGACGCAATCAAAAATATTTTCTGTACCTGCCAAATACTAGTATTTAAAGAGAGCGCAAGTACCACTCATTTTGTCAACGTCTTCATGTTTGTCTCGAGCATAGGATAGGTAGGTCATTTAATGCATTATTTACGTTAATAGTAAATCAGGAAATGAAAATTAATTACTGAAAAGTCCTTGAAAGGTTTAGGATGTGTATCCCCACGCCCCGCCGCCAGCGACGTCCGTCTTTCCATAAATTCACCTACGTCGGTTCGGTCCGTAAGTAAGAGGCGTCGTCGATGGGAGATTGGCAAGCAAGTCGGTGGGAAAGTTGAACAGATGGGAACACAGCATTATTAGGAAGGTTGGGGAGATTGAGACTTAGCGACAATGGAGGAAGGAGGAAGTCAGTAGGACGATTGTGGAGGTTGAGTCATAATGTTGGTGGGAAGGTTGCACAGGTTGAGACGTAGGTTGACAAGCAATTCGTTCGGAAGACTGAGCAAGTGGAGATGCACCGTGCGCCAGTGAGGAGGTTGGCAAGCAGGTCACTGGAAGGGTAGGAGAGGTAGAGTTGCAACGGAAGTGGAAAACTTGGGAAAGTTGAGTCGTAACCTCGTTGGAGACGTCGATAAGTATCATCGTCGGTAGACAGGTAGACAAGCAAGTCGTCGGGAAGACTGAGGAAGTCGACGCGCTGCGTGCGTCGGTGGTAAAGTTGGCAAGCGTGCTCAGGGCGGCGCCTGGCGCCCTTCGAGCGTTCCGCCCCCGGCCCGGCCGCCGCCGCCATCGCGTCCCCGCGTCGCCACGCCCTCTGACCCGCGCGTCTTCCCCCAGAGTTCATGTCCTCCTCCTCCATATCGAGTAGCCGTGTGTCGGAGGAAGTGGTAATGCAGGCGAGTAGCACGATGTCGTCGTCGAGCGTCAAGACCAGCAGCTACCAGCAGGTGACGTCGTCGTCCTCGTACGAGGAATCGTCGTCCTTGTCGACGGTGGCGGCGGGCAGCGGTGCGCTGGTGCAGGAGAACGCGGTGGTGCGCATGGCGCTCGTCGCTGCACCAGCCACCGAAGGCCGCCCGGCCTTTGCGCAGACCATCTCCGGCCTCAGCCTCGAACGTGAGTACACACGCCCCACCTCTACTACCATTCATTACCTGCTCGTCTCCTCGCATACGGAGGGATGTTGTCGTGCCTTTGAGTTTTTTTCATTTGTTGCATCTTCGTTGACGCAACGCAATTCTGGTTAAGCACTGGTATGGAGAAATCCCCCATATTATTTTTGTCAAGTCTCGTCAAATCGCAGTCAGTCAGATAATTTTATCCCTTTGGTCAGGTGCTCGGCGCTTTTAAAACCCGGGGTTCCTAGACGGTCACCCAACCAGAAATCCGAGAGGTCTCGACTTCGATTATCCTCCGTGACTTCACGGTACACGAATTCGGCTAGCGACGCCAGCGTTCGTGCAACGTGTATCGGTTTGTGTTTTTTTACAATTTCAATGTAAAACACGAAGTACGAAATAGTACCTTAATTTTCTCGTCAAATGTCAGGATATCACTTTTCTGCTTTTCTTATTTCTGCATTGATGTGTAGGATTTCGTCAAGTATTAAACAGGATGAGTCTCAAAAGTATATTAGTGTGATCGATGAGTATCTTTTATGACGTTTTCGTTTATTATTGCTTATCGTAACATTGATTCAGAAACTCTAGTACCTCCATCGAAGTACATTAGAGGTTCACTGATCTATATTTAAACTCAGTTTTTGAAAAATGTTTTCTTTTATCCCATTTCTCAATTTCTGAAATATGTAAGTACCATATCTTTCTTTTATTGAAATAGATAAAAATAATGTTTTTAGTTAGTGTCGCAACATCCCTCCCTATAAGTCCTACTCCAATATTTAATTCGAACTCTTACAATCAAAAGTGGTATCACTCTGGTAACGACTGTGACAAAAGGATACTCCTTGCCAAAAATTTAATTAAGAGTTTGTTAAACATTCAGTCTCTTAGCATTAATTAAAACTACATACTAAAGTCTGTATTGGATTATTGCCATTGACAAGCTACGAGATGTGTTTTAAGCTTTCATTATTCGATGTTTCAAATCTATTACAAGAATAATTTCGGAGTCGAGTTAGGTTTCAGAGAAAGTTCCTGCAACTCGTTGCCAGAGTGATCTCTTAAGACCTTTGCTCTTGATAAATTAAGCTCTAACAAAGAAGGATTGCGAAGTAAGAGTCATGCGTGCAAAGTAAGAGACGCATGTTCACTTGTTTGGTTTTTCTCATGGCCCAAATACAATAGGGAACTTATTGAGCGAAGTACTTGCATAAACACTTAAAACATTAGTTATGTCACCAAAAGAGTATATCAGGTATTTAAATTTGGCGAATTTCATAACGCACATTGTTATGTTGTTTTGACGTAATTTCAACGTTGCAAAGGGCATTCGACTTATTAATATGAGTTTATTTATCAATTCTTCAGAATATTTTTTCATGAAAATAGTATGTACGGACCTGCGTGGAAAATTATTGGTGAATTGCTATGTCGTTAACAATAAGCCAATGTTTAACCTCTTCGTGGTCTTAATTTTAAACTTTATATTTTAAGTTCACTTGATAACTGTTGTTGAATTTATTTTGAATTTATTTGCTATTTTAATGAATATCATGATAGAAAATTTAAGCTTTTTGAGAATTATGCAAAGTAAACATGACAAGTTTATTTTCCAGGAATTCATTTCTAATAAATGGCTTTAAGTGAGGTTTGATTTATTATTTTAAAAGCAAGCTAATTTTACACGAGAGCACTTTCATGTTGTTTCAATATGTTTCAAAAATTCAATAGAGAAATCGGGTTTTGTATTTACATTTTCTGTTAGGTCTACAGTATAAACATTATATTATTTTTATGTTAGTATAGAAAAAATGCCATGTTTCTAAATAGAGCATTTATCCATCTAAAATGCTAACGTAGTTTCAAGTAAATATTATTGAAAAATAATGTTAGAATTGTGAAATGAATATGTGATCTATATATTTTCGAAAGATAATTTGACATTACTCTTGCTCATAAAGTTAAAGTTTTGCCAGCTGTTTCCTAATACACGGTGTCTAACTACAAAAAAAATGTACTTTCTCGAATTGAAAATGTTAATATTGTTTGTTTTTTCGCTGACTTTCAATATCATGTTTTAATGACATGCTAACTTAAAAGTTTGTAAATAATTCTGCAATAATATCTATCACACTCTGAAGTTGTACATTAAGACTGTTTTAAAAACTATAGATTTCTAAATCATAAATTCCACAACATCAGCAGCATTTATTCCCGTTCTTATCGTTGATTTGAATCAAAATCAGTCATTACTGTGTTTCCCTTGTTATTATTTTAATATGCTGTCATTTAGAAAATATGTAATTAAAACGTACGTAATCCCCCTCATTCACGAAAGTTTAACCGGAATGTAGGATTATTGAGACAAAAAGGCAGCGCCCTCTAGCGAAATTTAATTCATTCTTTGTGTAGGTATATGTTTATAAAGCTAAATGGTATATGTTTATTTATGATAAGTATGTTGTATAAAATGTAAGTACACGATAATTAATAAACATTGTTTAATATTATAATTTTAATTACAATTTTCAGCAAATATCTGCACCGTAAGTCCATTTCTCTTTATTTTCGTCGCTCGTGATTCTATTCCCGTTTTAAAGACGCCAGTTTCACACTGTACCATAAAAACGGATGCAACATCTGTAAGCGAGCAATACTCATGGTCGATAATTAACAGTCACACCTCGAATTTTATTGCGACATTACATCAACTAGTTAAATTTATGTTTTAAACACTTTTGATCAACTATAAACTAAAAAGAATGTGCAATAAAACGTAATAAATATTAGCTTGTTCACATATTTATTCCATCAAAATTATTTATAAAAATCAGAATGGACAAAATTGCTCTTTTTGGACCTCCTATATTACCTCGAAAAATGAAGATATTATTAGTGGGAACAATTAAGCTCAAATTAACATGTCCTAGTCCAAATGACGTAAAATAACTTAAGTTGTTTAAATTAATTTTTTTGTAATTGGTTACCTTCAACGTAATTGAGAAGAATATTCTTCCGCTACCGGAGTCAATATCTACTTGGCTGTCCGGGTGATGTGTCCTAGGCATAGGTGCCAAAGTCTAGCCACAGGTGAGTCCTGTGGGTACTGTGGCCTTCCTCAGGGCGAAATACGTCGTCGGTGCCACTCAGGAAGAAATGTATTATATTCGTGTACTTTTTTTCATTTTCATACATTTCATGACCGAATCCAAGTAGAGGAAGATGAAGTCGGTATATCAACCGGGGCACATGAATCTCATGGAGACAATATCAAAGGAGCCATTAACTCTATTCTTATAAAATATATTTGAATATATTTTCTCCAGTAACTGAAATTCGACTTGGAAAAGAACTTTAGACTTTTAACTATTCGAGAGTAAGAATTATTTTAAGAAATTAAAAATAAACGTGTAAAACTACTTAGAAACGTTTATTTAAATTACTTCTAAAAAGTATGTCTAGAATGTAAACTGATACAATAGTGGCTATTTAAAATTCCCCTCCACAACGCGGTATGTTTCCCCCAAATCAGTGATTTCCCTGCAAGGAAATACACAACTAAATACTCTTCCATATCTGGGAGAACTGAACAAGGCCCCTCTCCCAAATTATCGATCTTGAGATTCTGCTCACTTCCAAGTAGTTGCATCCGCTCCATTCCTATACACATCCACACAGAGGTAAGCCCGCTTATCTCGAGTTTCATTGCTTAGCATGCCATCTATTGGCCTTGGTAGCGTAGGTAAGAACTCTGGTAGAGCTGTTCCGATGTAGTATCACTCAAAAGTACTTCCAGTTCAAATGCCTATTTGTCGATCTATTCTTTTTTCTTTCAAGCTACTTATTTTCTTGCTGCGGCTCTGAACAAGTACCATTAATTTAGGTGGCTTAGCCGGAGCTGTGCTCTATTAGTCTGTTGAACGTGAGCGTTAGTGCATGGTAATTTGCTTTACTATATTTGATCGCGTAGGCTTCAAAAGAACGTTTAAAAGCGATGTCAGTTTTTGCGAGAATGTTTTTATTGTGTAAAATGGTTGTTCTCTTGAGGGCGTGCTCCTAGCATGACTGGTTTAGCTGTGCTTTCGATGTCTCAAATCTTTACTTCGCTCTTAGTAACAACTTTCGTTTCAGATTTTTGCTTGGAAAATAAAAATGTGCTATAACAAAATTTCTTAAATTTCACTCTAAATAATTCTTCTGTGACTTCTTTAAATTTTGTATTTAACTTGTACAATTAATACATTAGAATATGGGAATCATTAAGATTTACTTGCATATTTACAAGTATAATTGATGAATAATTCTAAACATGAATCTTACGGAAAATAGTTAATTATGAACCATAAAAATGAATTAGATCATTAAAATCATTACTTTTATGCACACTTGTAAACTTTACAAAATTGAGAAATTTACCCCTCACATTTTAAATAAAATTTTGTAACAGACTTTGATATAATTCTATTAATTTTATTAATTTTATATTTCAATCATGAACTTTTTCATATTAATTTCGAAACTTGAGAAATGTTTTGAAGGAAAATATTATTAAATTACCATTACCTACTTGAGAGAATGTGAATATTAAAATACTCTGGTAAAGGTAATACGCATTGGGTTCATTACAAAATTCAGTCATTATATTTTTGTAAAATTTATACTTTTATAATATTTATATAAAATCTTGTCATTTATTATTTAATCAATAAATGTGTTAATACAAATATTTACTGTACATTGTGAAAAGTATCGATAAATTTAAAAGCCACGTCCCTAAATGCGCCCGACGAACGAAGAAAAACATACTGGTAGGTATTTTACGCACAAATTTTAAAGGACCATTAAATATAATTTAGAAACATTTCTCGTGGTTTATGCCCGCAAGACAGTATTAAAAAACAAGTAAGTTCGAGTAACGTTTAAAATATGGATTAAAAATAGTATGCACATTGTCATGTCTTTACTACATGTAGACGGTACAAAATAAAAAACAAAATTCACAATTTTCTTCGCAAAAAAGATAAATATTTGTAACAAAAAGTAAAACTTTCATAGTTAAACAGAATTACGTTTCAGTAGATTGCCGTTGACAATTCATATACAGGAGTTTCTAGCCGACGGTGTTGTATTTTCGGCCTCTGAAGTACTGCTCCTATGTGGAAGTTATACCATGACTGCAATATCGCTACATGAAATAATTTCGATGCGTAAAAAATTAGCATCATGCTTGAGGAGGCAACTTCTATAAGCAAGCACGAATACAGTTTCTGAAGAACTACTACATGTTTGAAAAACCGCAGGACTGCACATGCCCGGAAAGTAACAAAGGAGAAGTCACCTCCTTGTTATGCATCTCCCTTTTTTTAGGAGTCTTGACATCGCCGTAACTATCCACAGGAAAAGGGTGGCCTCTCCTGGTCCGAACAAACGATCCTCTCGCATGTTTAAGGCTTCACCACATCAGCCTAGTCCCTTCTCGCTGCTGTCAATCTTACGCGATTCAGAAAGAGAATCAGCTTTTACAGACGCATTCCTTGAAAAGCTCTACTCCCCCAACCGAACACGAGTGAGGAAGCTTTGCAACGCCTCCTGAGGTTCGCTCCGCCCTCGGTTTGTTTTTCAACGACGTTGAGTGATAAGAAGCAATGTACTCGTAGGCTCTCTAGGCCAGTGTCAATATGGATATTTCTTTCCGAACTGATAGGTCGAATTCGAAATAGTTTTACCAAACTTTTTTTAAATGTGCGGCAGGCATCCCTTGTCTCAGTACGGTGCCGGGCGAAGATCGCTTTGGGTTGGCTCCTTGGCTGATCCCGCACTGTCTTTCAGGAACCGATCACTAGGATGCTATCTCCCTGATAATCAGCTAAGAGCCGAGAATCGAATCGAGAATCAAATCAAGAATCGAATTGGGAATCGAATCGAGATTCGAATCGAGAATCGAATCGAGAATCTAATCGGGAATCGAATGGGTAATCTAATCGGGCATCGAATCGAGAATTAATCGAGTCGACAATCCAATCGGGAATCGAATCGAGAATCTAATCTGGAATCGCATTGAGAATATCATCGAGAATCGAATCGAGAATCGAATGGGTAATCTAATCGGGCATCGAATCGAGAATAGAAACGAGAGTTAATCGAGAATAGAATTGAGAATTAATCAAGAATCGAGTCGAGAATCGAATCGAGAATCGAATCGAGAATCGAATCGAGAATCGAGTCGAGAATCGAGTCGAGAATCGAATCGAGAATCGAATCGAGAATCGAATCGAGAATCGAATCAAGAATCGAATCGAGAATCGAATCGACCGACGGGCGCTTTAGGGACGTGAGCGACGGCGCGCGCGTGGCGGTGCGGGGCTGCCCGGAGCGGGCGTGGGGCGTGCTGACGGCGCGCCCTCGTGTCCGCAGCCGGCCAGAACGCGGTGTTCGAGTGCAAGGTGCGCTCGGAGTCCGCGGCGAGCGTGACGTGGCTGCGCGACAACCGCCCCCTCGACGACAAGCTGGCGGACCGCGTCATCCAGACGTCCCGCGACGACAACACCACCTTCCGCCTGGAGCTGCAGCACACGCGCGAGTCCGACTCGGGGCTGTACACGGCGCGCGCCACCAACACGCAGGGCTCGTCCACGTGCTCGGCGCAGCTGGTGGTGCAGGAGCTGACGGACGAGGAGCGGCGGCGGCGCGCCGAGGCCAACGCGCCGGTCTTCCTCGTCATGCTCAAGGACACCGAGCTGCTGGAGAACACGTTCCTGCGCTTCATGGTGAAGGTGCGCGGCACGCCCGCACCCGTCGTCAAGTTCTTCAAGGACGGGCGGCGCGTCGAGGACTCGGAACGCATGCGCGTCATCAGCGAGCGCGCCGACGTCGGCTTCTACGAGCTGGTCATCGCCGACGTGCGCAAGGAGGACGCGGGCAAATACTCGTGCCAGGCTATGAACAAGTACGGCGACGTCACCTCGGAAGCGGTCGTCACCGTCACCGGTATGTGCGGGGCCGGGAGGCGCGGGGCGGGGCGCGGAGAGAGGCCCGCTGCGGGGCCCAGCGGCAACACCATCGCCGGCGGGTGGAAGTTGCACAGGGCAGAGGCTAAAACCGCGCCCCATTCGCGGGAAAGCCGGGTTCACGCGTCTGCGAAGCGCCGGTCGTGACACTGCGCAATGGATAGCGACAGATTTATGACCGGCGCGTGGCAGACACGAGTCTGACTTGCCTGTGAATGGGCAGCTTTAATCGTATAATAGGGCATTCTGTAGTGATTTATTCGCGAGGAGAAATTGTTCAGTCACGAGTGCACCAGAGCGGATCTATGATCTTCTGGGTATATTAGTACTAAATCTCTCAATATGAAATGATCATCAGTTGATTTTTTTAGTGATTACGCGTCTTACTGCGTGCTCATGTGTGAGTTGAGCTAGACGCTCACTCCTCAAAGGATTTTGCAACTCTGAGCATTATCAGCTAAACCTAAAGCTAGGCACTCACCGGCAAGCCTCGCTCGAAAAGCTGTCTCGCGCCGATTGCAAATCCGCTGCTACCTGATTGGTTGTTCGCAGAACCTGGAACAGTGTAGCGTCAGATTTACAACCGGTGCAAGTCCGGTTTGGGAGAAGAGCTTGAAAGTTTATAGATTGCTTATCACAAGAACTGAAGACGCCCGACTACTCATATCAAAAGACATTTAATGCAATTTGTATAAAATTATGCGAACTAGTGGACCCTCGGCAAGTGTAGCTAGATTTTTTGTATCAATCTTTGGCATAAACCTCGGAAGTAAGATTTTCTCTAAATAAATAACCTAATTCTAACCGCTGTCCTGAACGCATCCACTATTAGGAATAAGATCCTACTGATGTACTGTACATCAAGATATTTTAACGGGCGGCCTCGCTCTGCCAAACTCGAGACTTTACTTTTATCCCTCATGAATAAATCTCTATTTAATTCCTTGTTATACATAATATTTTATTTATTTCACGCATTTCCTTAAAAATGCTTTTTATAAGTGAAATATCGCTTTTGATTGGAGATGAACATATTGTTCTTTTCCATTCCTTAATGAACCCATATCATGCATAAACATTTTGTAGAAACAGTTTAACTTTTGAAGGGTTTAAGTAATTTTCACCCCAAAGCGCAAATCTGATCTTTGAATAACGAAAAATCGTAACATCAAATGTGCGAAATAAATAAGAAAATAGTCACATACATAACAATATGAAATAGAAGATAAAGGTACAATTTGTTTGAAATGTGCTACATGTATCTTGTTAAAAGTACAGTTTTGCTCACAAACAAATTACGTATCAATGAAAACTCTGTCTTAGGAATACACTATAAAACATAAATTAACTGTCATAAATTTAAATTTACTGTCATTCGACTCCAAATGTTTTCTTTCGGTTACAATCTTTTTTGAAGCAAAAAATGTAAGAAATAAATGTTTCTGGAGCAACCTCCTTGTTAGAAATGTAATTATTTTCAAGCTGTAAAAGTAAGTTATTTCATTCACAATTGTCATCATCAACGTGAACTTTGGTCGTCCATAACGCATGTCTGTGGTAAGAAGCTGATACAAAATTTAGGAAAAAAGTTTTGTTCGCCCATTAGTTTTTCTTGGTATGACTTAATGTATCTTCTGTTCATATTGTTATACCTAAATGAAATGTTTTACATAAAATATCTACAGATGAACCTCTGCACTTTGCAATTTCCCCCATATGTATTATAGTACTGATGTATTATAGTACTGGCTTCAACAAGAGCGAACTGCTTATCGTAAAACCAATCTTAATGTCAGTTGATGGCTACCGACTCATGGTTCTCGATATTTCCCATCTTTCCTTTGAAGTCAAGTCTTCCACATTCCTGTGTAAACATTATTTCAAGTTCTTCAAAACAGCATTGACTTCCTTATACAATATCCAAAAATTACTTATACCTCATCCCACATACAACCCTTTCATAGAATAGCAATGAAGAAACAACGTAGTTGAACATCACATAACCTTTACACTAAATTTCGAATTATTTCTCGTTTTAATACCTAAGTTCATTTTAAACATTGTTTAAAAAAGTGACTCAAGTTAATATTTTACACGTCATTTCCAATAATCCCTGAAATTTGGTTCGACTACTTTGTAACTTCCTCCGAAATAGATATAAATTAAGTATAAGTTAATTACACCATACTCCTCGATCAAACACTCCCTTTCCTAATACAAATATTATTTCACATCACTTAATTCCAACTTACGGTGTCTCGTTTCAATTCAGTGCTACACATTTTGCATGATTTTCAATGTGCTAAAAAAACAGCATAATATTAAGACATATTCAAAAGCTCCCAACATTTTATTCGGAATCGAAACCAGTTAAAATCATTATCTTCCCTAAAACTGCAATATTTTAGATATCTGCACTGACGCCAACTTACATTTCACCAAGCTTAGACAAAGTGTACCAAAAGCCAAAATATTTTTTCATTATTTTTAATTTTTCGTCGATGGATTTTTGATATTTTTTACATTTTTTTTATTTTTACAACAATTTTTTTTATTTTTCAGAATTGGCTTTAATTCTGCGTTGTTTCGGGGTGACAAAGCTGACACCATATGTTCAGGCTCAAGCAATTTTAAATTATTTACGACGTAGGCTACTTCAAAAACGAGATTCAATTGAGATAGTATTTTTGATACATAATGTTACTCGTAATTAAACATTGTAATTATTTATCCTGATATATTACAATAAAACTCTTCACATTGTATGTTTTAACGAGCAATGAGTAACATTTCCTAGAAAACAAAGTAGAGCTGATTTTGTTTTTATTTTCAATTGATTCTCATATCTCTAGTAAATATTATCAATCCTACAGTTAACACACATAGATACATTCGCAGGAAAATTTACATGTGGTGGGTTCCGGAACCATTTTCACTGATACGGTCATTGAAAGAATGCCTCATAATGACTAGCATCGCCTCGCCACGCGTAGACGCTGTGCTAGGATAGAGGACAACGTTCACCGGCCTCCATGAGGACTGAGGTCGCAGTGCTGATTCGAAGCGAGATCGATTCAAAGTTCTCGTTTTCTTATCATCACATTTTTTCGCTTTCTGACCCCGCTCCTTCTTCAAATTGTTTTAGCGATGTTCAAGGATTCGCCTTAAGGACTGGCGAACGTATCTCTTCGTTTTCCCTCCATTTTTGCTATTTGGCGACAAATCGACTTTGCCTTCAGAACAGATTTATTAATCTTCGTTTCAGCCAAAACCTATATAGTATTTTGTCACGGAAAATAATGTTTAAAGATTTTCCAGTCCAAAAAAGTTCTTGAAAATTAAGCAGCAATATCAGTACATTGCGAAAGTATAGTTTCAATATTTTTGACATAATGTCATGCCGGAATTATAGATTTTAAAAACGTGTTAGGAATGTTCACATTTTCAAAATGATAAAAAGTGCTAAACTTTGCAAAAAACTACCAGTTTTATTTATAAATTTTAAATTTTACACTTTAATTTCCATAACGTAAATTGACGCTATCAATTATAAAATTATAAAGTTTGCCTGATACACTTTTAAGTGCATGCTTTTTCTTTATGATTCTTAAAATTGAGCCTGCAATAAGTATCGTAAAAATAATAAATTACATATTAGAAAAGGAAATTAATCACTCTGAAAGAAAAATGTTAGAAAAGTTTATTGCGCTGTAACTGGAAATGGATTTATAAAATTAACACTGCGTTCCCTCTTCAGCATTGGATATAAATAAATTAGCAATTATTGAATAACATCTTCAGAATGGAGGATAATTTTTTTGTTAACTCCTTCACTTCCTCACGAGAGGAATTAACATTTCAACTACCAAAAATTGAGTTCCCAAATTGAATTGACCTAATATATGGTTTGTGAGTTGTGATGTGAAACAAAAACTCCTTCGTTTTCTCTCTCCCTCTCTGTCTCTCTTCTATCTCTTCATTCTCTGACTATTCTCTTAACTCTCCATCTACTGAGGTTTTGGATTCCTTATCCTGTTTTTCCGTGTCCCGCATGACCGCATGCCCCTTTCCTACTGAAGAACTAAACACGGCGCCCCGGCCATCGTCAATTCCTGACGGAAATTTAAGAAATGACTCTTTCCGACAGAAAGAAGAGTATTATTAATCAATTATCAATTAATTATTCATTATTAATGAATTAATTATTAATTAATTATTAATAATTAATTTAAAGTGCAGTGTCGCCATTAAAGCACATAATCGGTCAGGTGTCACGTCTTCTGACATTTTTACGCGTTCACTTCAGTTTCAGTTTCAATGTCGACGTTTTTGAAATAGTAAGTGTTTTATGTGAGATTTAGTTTCAAATTCAGAATAGTGCTTTCTAATAATTTTGAAAAATGTGTATAATTAATTAGATCACAATCTTTTGAGATATACAATAAAGTCACACAATAATGTCCACCATGTATTCCAACCATGTCAAATGGTTACACAAAGATGGACTCAATGATGATCACTTACCACCGAATCTCGCGAACAAGCTCTAAGGATTACGCCACAATCCAAGACTGGTACTCAAAGTTAAATTACTCATGATCTGCAACAAATCAGCTGGCGCTACGTCAAGTGAGCATGTGAGCTATGTGAGCAATTAAAATAATAGTTCCCTAATACGCCCCCAGGGAAATGTTGGGATACAATCAAGACCTTTTCCGCTTGCATATCTATGACACATAGAGGTTGCCGTATTTCGATTTCTTCATCGTAAAAACCGTAATTCGATATCTTCATCAGTACAAAAAATATTGGAGGGGTTAGTAGTTATTAAATTGCTTCTTTATGAGGGCATATCTAATAGGTACGACCTGTTCCGGATAAACCGACATCTGATATCTGAAATGTTTGTGTTTCCCTACACTATCCGCGCAGCCACATCCCAAATATCTGCAGTAAGTTTATGCCATTTCCTTGCAATCATCTGGATCAGATTGTCTCGATAAGAACTCCAGAGATTTGCAGCGTTCATCGATCTTTTCCGTGGTTGCGTCCGATCATTCCAGACAGATGCCGGAGCAGTACCTTAAACAACGGGCCACCTCGGGTGCCGAACTTTCATCCCCACGTAGTCATTCCCCATGATCTCGAAAGATCTGGCCTTACTTCGGGCACAAGAATGCCAGATCATGGCTCGAACGAGGCTGGAGCGCTATTGGATAGAGGGCGGTATTCATTTCATTATTTACGAACATCCTCCCCCGACAGAAACTATATTTTTTAAGGATTTTTTAAGGATTATTTAAAGATATTTAAAGGCTTCGTAAAACTTTCTTAAACGATGTTTTCAAAGGTTAATCAATTACTGCTCTGATGCAATTAGAAAGACTTTCGTATATCCACTGAACCTGCAATTCGACTGAAGCTGAAATTGAAGAAACGATGTAAAAGATGTCGTGGGGAAGGAAGTGGGTCTGGAGAGGCAGCGGTGGCGTTGGCGACGGCAGTAGCGGTGGCGGTGGCGGCGGCGGCGGCGGCGGCGGCGGCGACGACGGAGGCGGAGGCGGAGGAGGTGGCGAGTTCGGGGGAGGCGATTGCTGCAATGCCCCTCCTTCGCCATCACAGGAAGACATGGCATGTGAGAGGTTATGTGCTCCAGGCGCTGGTGTTGATTTTTGACGGGAGTCACATGTCGCTTTTGAGAAATCTTAAATGTATACCTCGTACCAAACTTCGTTGCGCTGGAGATCCGGAGTCACGAGATGACTATCCCAGCAAGCACCTGCAGCATTATCGAATGATCTGAACTACCCTGGTTGCTCTCTTTTGTGAATAAATTAGAGGGATACTGAGGAGTTGTGTGATCAGAAGGAGGCGATGGAGCGATTTTTATACATTAATGCGGAGAGAGTTTTTTCTCGTGTGTTGGTAAAGCTTTGTTTAGTCATTGTTTTATTGGTTTTCATAAATAAAATGTCCGTTTTTGTTAAATTATTTTATCATGTGATAATTTGTATGAGTGTCTGAAGTAACAAATCAACACGCCAAAAATACGCCAAAAAATTGAAGAAGTTGATTGAATATGTGAGCAATGTTTTCGATATGTAGTTAAAATTCAAACAAACTCAATACAAGTCAGGAATTTTATTATAGAATTTCTTAATTTGCACCGCGTTGGTCTTTCAGCGTTACCGAGTCAAGTTGGCTGCCATACTCGCCATCACATATTGACACAACAACGGTCTCAATCGGATTTACCTTCGACTTGTGTTGTTTCCAAAATGATCAAATACGCATACCATAAGGTAAATTGTCACAATATTTAATTTTGGCCAGAGTTCTTGTACGTGTCTTAACCTAAGATTATCCATTCTTCGAAACTTCAACCGCCTCAACCCACGCACTCTGATTTTGGAAACAAGTGAGAACTTCGTAGGAACTACGATTGGGGCTGGCAGTAAAAAGAAGTTTGGTACTCGGTTTGCATCCGGTGTGTAGAGGTAGC
>BOPP01000003.1:24088435-24113523 GCA_017312745.1 Gryllus bimaculatus
GGTTCCAGGATGAGGAGGACTCGCTGGCGCTCGTGTTCCAACACGTGACGCCTGAGGACGCCGGTCTGTACACGTGCGTGGCCTCCACGTCCACCGGCAAGATCGCTTGCAGCGCAGAGCTCACCGTGCAAGGTAAGCGGGAAGGGAGAGAAGAAATAAGATACTATACGGTTTTTTTAACATTTATTTTCAGTTCATAAAAACATAATTGTTTTTATACAGTTTAAAGTGAAATGACAAGTGACATTTTGTCACCTGTTAATATCAGTGTAAACTCTTTAAGATGAAATTGTATTTCTCTTATTTAAATACAGTGTAAACTCGAGGGACCGAGTGTTTTCGTTGAGGGGAGTTTTCGTTATATTCAGAAAATGAGTGCATGAGATTGTCAACGTATAAATTTGTATAAAGAAGTTTGTTAAGTTTACACTATATACTATACAAATTCTCTCATATATTACCCATTTATATAAATACGAATACCATTGCCTACTTTTTCAATGTCAGGCTCCGTGAATCAGCTGATGAAAGAGCCCGAGGTGCCAAAAATCGTCACCGACACGAAGTCCACAGAAGTCAGCTTGGGTGGGTCGGCCATGATGGAGCTCAAAGTAGGCGGCTTCCCTCGCCCAGACATTAAGTGGTAAGTAAAACTTGCAGACCGATCTAAAAGTGCTCGTGCGATTGGTTTTGTCTTAACTGTCAAGACATGCAACGGTAAAATGTAAAAATATGTTTGGTCTGTTACTCTGGTTTCTAAGTGTTGTCCACATGTTCAATATTAGCAATAGATAATTCCTTTACCGTTTTGGCCTCAAAAGTTAAGATTCCCTATGAAAGTTTTTATTTTTTATTTTTCCAATTTCGTCACCTTTGAATTTCATCGGAATTTTAGGTACATTTCGAAGACTCGTAGCGCTTTTGTTAAATAGGAAAGTCGTTAGTGAATAGCGAGTGCATTTCATTTCTGACGGCCAGCTGGTGAATCGTGCGTGGCCGGAGAGCCGCCGCGAGGCAGAGCTACCGTAATGTGCATCTCAATTTCGCCAATGCTCAAATTGGCGGTTTTTTATCGTTCGTATCCAAAATCCAAACATATTTTTTTCTCCGGCAGTACTTAGAAATGACTTCAATGCTTTGACTCTCTTTAAGCTGAATCTTCTGAACGTTACAGAAGAGAAATTGTAAATAACTTGCAGTGCGGTAACGAAGCATCTCTCAGTATTATAACCAATCAATTTAATTCAATTTAAATTCAATGACGCTTAATTTTCCGTGGATTTTCTGTGGCTTGGCTCAGGCCGTCATGCCTGCCCATTCACCTTTTCACCCAAATTCCGCTACACTTCTTTCACCGTCTAGCAGAGACAAGGTACCACAGGAGGAAACATGTGATCTGAATTTTACTCAGGGTCTTCTTTTAGGTTTGAGGATCTGTTAATGCAGTAAATCTACTACATGGGACAGATGGTTTTACTTCCCCTTGTAAGGCAGGCGTACGCCTGTAACAAGTTTCCTTTTTAGAGTAGCATGGATCTGGTATACTGCAACTGTTCTTTTTTTCCGTATACGTAGGATTCTTTTGCACTTAAATATAATTAACCATTACACAACCGTTACACAATTGAAACCGCAAATTTCGTCTAGGCAAACCGTTACACCACCGAAGCTAATTTCATCTTATTTCTATTTCGTCTAATTGAGGAGAAAACCGCTGTTTTGTGCTTTTTTTTTCACCTGAAATGACTCGCTCTCGCCCTGTATTCCCTTAAACAAAAAGTGTATTAAACGCTCTTGTAGAGATTTGCAAGAATAGCATTGAGCGAGGGTGTTCTGTGCCTGGTTGTCGTAGGTTCAAGGACGGCAAGGAGGTCCAGACCGGAGGCCGCATTCGCCTGTTGTACGAAGACGAGGAAACCATCTCCCTCATCATCAAGGGAGTGACTGTGGCGGACGCGGGCAAATACAAGATCACCGCCAAGAACGATCTGGGCGAGGACTCCATGGAGGTGGAACTCTTCGTCAAAGGTTTGGCCACTCTCCTTCGCTTGCTTTCAGTCAGAGAGATCCTAGATTTAAGTAATAATTTCTAGTATAATATTAAAATTATCGAATGTAATTATTTTTAAAAAGGTCATCTTGAGTTTGGTCAAGATTACTTATGAAAGAAAAAAATAAATATAATTTTATTGTTAGAGTCATGAAAAATTCTAGTACATTCTGATTATATCTGATCTAACTTTGCATTTTTTTTATTGAACAATATTTTTTTCAACTTAACTGCTATGATTACATTTTGTCACATACTATATGAAGAGATAATTTTGATTTTAAATTTGATTTTTCCTGACTTCCCTTCTACCTCGAACATGTTACCCACTATTCAATAAGCTTTAAAATGTGATGCGTAACTGTCACAGTAAAAGGTAATAGATCATGTAAATTATACCAATATACAAAGTAGTAATTCTCTAATGATTTTGTGTGTGTGTGCGCGTGTGTGCACATGCTTATGTTTGTTTCTTATGTATGTGAAATTAAGACGTTAACAACTTTTCATATAGCTCCACCAAAAATCAAGACAGAAGTAGAGGATAAAGCATGTATGACCAATGAAACTTACAAGCTTACAATTGAAGTTGAAGGCATGCCAGTTCCTGATGTTAAATGGTGAGTCAATCCTGGTGAATTTCCTTAGAAGTTCAAAATATATACAATACCTACTTACTCATATCTATAGAAACATCTGCTGAATACCATAATGCATTGCATTCTGTAAGAACATAATACTGTTTTATGCTCTTGCATTATTGTATTTTTAGTACTCAATTACAAAACAATTTTCATTTCATGGAAATGCAACTATGCATGTAATACAAATATTCAGTATAATGTTTTTTTTCTCAAGGTATCATGTAAGCCCTATATTTTAATAATAGACATCTGTGTATTGTAAATACTTTTTTTAGATATTCTTGTAAGACTAAAGCTCTTAACCAGAAGGGATTTTTTTCCTCTGTACCTCTGTTGATTTTTAAATAGCAATTTTCTAGTGCTACCGACCAATTAATTATATAATCACATTTTTTACATCTATACATATTTTACATTTATATACATTTATATTTTGCAGTTTTAATATACAAATTTAAGATTATGAGTTAAAAATAAATATATTTCTTTTCTAGGTACAAAGATGGGCAGGAAATTAAATCATCAGATCGTATTAAGGTCACCAAAGAATCTTCAGAATCATACTCTTTGACCATTACGAAGACAACTCTTGAAGATACTGGCTCATACTCTGTTGTAGCTTCAAATGAAATCAGTCAGACATCAAAATTCTGGAAGTTTACGGTAAATGCTGGACCAGAGTTTGTGAAGAGCTTAGAGAAAATGGTAGAATGCAGAGAAGCAGATACAGTTATTTTGGAAACAAAAGTCACTGGAACTCCACAACCGGAAGTCAAATGGTATATAACACATTTTTGCAAATAATATTAATCATAAAAATAATAAATAGTATATTGTTGAGTATTAAAGAAATACAGCGAATACATTTTGTCATTTTGTTCCTTGTTAGATTTCAAAAATTAATTATTTTTGAATGTATTAACGAGCAAAGCATTTTATATCAACAATCAAAGATCAAAATCCGAGAAGTTTATGAATTCATTGAGCTAATATTTTTTAACCAGTATAGATTTATTAATTCATTTATTTATATATCATCAAAGAAATTCAACATTTGAATCACATTCATACTAGACATAAAATAAATCATTTTTTTCATTTCTTAGGGTGAAAGATGGAGAAGAAATTAAGTCTGATGGCAAGCGAATCACCATAGCTCAGGATGGACACATTTACACTCTCACAATCAAAGGAACAACCCGCAAGGACACTGGAGACTACACCTGTGAAGCTTGGAATGATTTTGGTTGGAAAAAGTGTGAGACAAGACTCAACATTCGCTGTGCTCCAGAGTTTAGAACCAAACTCAGCGACAAACAAGCAAATGAAGGAGATGTCAACATTGAGTTTGAAGTCAATGTGGAAGCCTACCCCAAACCCAGCATCAAATGGTTAGTGTAGTTTCTATTAAGCATTATTTTAATCAGTTTCAGTCAACTTTGTAGCCAAATAAAAGAGAAAGTAAATTACAAATTGTAATTGACTTGAATATGAATTGAAAGCATATTAATTTTTCATTTAAAATATAAAAGTAGGATTAATATTATTAAAATGTTTGTTGCAATTCTAATACTTTCTCTAAAAAGCACCCTCTAAAAAAAGATTATTTTTGTGAATAGGAAATTAAATATTGTGGTTTCAGATATTCATTACATTTTTGCATTACACCTTTAACGCAAAAATGACTTTTTGATGCGCTTTTAATGACTTATAGAAGCAAGTTTCAACATAGTATGATCATTCTGCTAATTCTCTTTCTCACCTTGTCAGGTTCCTCAACGAAGTTGAGATCACAGAGAAGAAAACAGAATACACTCGTATTGAAGAAGGTGACAATTATAAACTGATCATAAAAGAAGTCACCACTGAAACATCTGGCAAATACACCTGCAAGTTGGTGAATGACATGGGCTCCAATGAAAGTTCTTCTCAGTTCACAGTAAATTGTAAGTAGATAAGCATAGTGTATTTAAAGCTAGTGAAGTGGCTAGTTTTGCCTCAAAATTGAACAACTTTCAGATAAAAACTTACAATTAAGGGGTTATTTAAGGAGTTTGTTGAGTAGATTTAAGTTGAGTTCATAAAGGAGTTCAAATTACCCAAAGAGGTTCAATTGTTAGTAAAATTATTTCATGTTCCTGTTGAAGTGTTGTCAAAAAACAAAACAAAAATAATGATCTCAAAAATATCATACTCTCTAATAATCTTTCTCTTAATAATAATCTTTTGGTTATTATGTTATTAGATATGGCATTTATAAATATTTACATTTCATAAAATGTCCAAAAACAAAGTCTTTTTGTAATATTCTTTGAAGTCCCAGTAGGCTTTATCATGTACAAAAAAGTCTTTTTCACTCTTGTGTTCTCTGTAAATTTAATTTTTTTATCCAAGAATTGTTAGGTCAGGACAGGGTGTTGTGATGTATTGTATGTATTTGTATTCGTCACTGAACTTTTGTTGGTTCATTTAAAAGATTGAAAGTTAACTAAAAATTTCAAGAGCCCTTCATCTCATTACAGTTTGCTTGAACAAGGTATTTCAAATCCCCCCATGTGTCTACCCTTATTTGGGCAAAGAAGTACTAAGTTTTCTGTTTTGCAGGTAAGCCTCGCTTCCCAAAATCCCTCAAGAACGAGGAAGTGGATGAAGGAGCAAGTCTTACTCTGACTATTGAGGTTTATGGTGTCCCAGAACCCAAAGTCAAATGGTGAGTTTTTTAATTATACCTCACTAGATTTAGAGTGCTGATCACCTTCAGCTCCAGCACAAATGTTATCTAAAAATCTAAATTTGGAATTGTCAGTCCAAGCCACACTTAAGCAAAATGCAACAGTGTGTAACCAACAAATGAAATATATATAATTATTGCTTAAAAGTGCTATACTATGTGTAATCTGTTACTAGTGCTGCAACCAGATGTTGCATTTATGGAATATCAACAAGTAATCATTTGATGTAAGGTCAAACAAACAAACAAACAAACACCAAAATTTAAGTACATAGTAACACTTTGTGAGACCCTTTTTTTCAAAATGTTCACATATTTCATCTTAACAAAAAGTGAGAGACCTTAATAACATTTATTCATGGTATATTTATAATACAAATGCGAAACTTTGGGGAGGGATTTTAGATTCCAAACTCTCCCTCCAGCTACTTTCTTAACTATACCAATGACATAAAAAATATCAACATCCAAACCACTTATGATGAAACACCAGTGAAATCTTGTGTAGGTACTTTTGTTATGATGTACATTATGTGTTGGCCAGCTTTGATGCCGAAATCTCTGAAACCCTCTGAGAACTAACCCGTTGACAATTTTTTTTGCCTACCTAAAATATTGTGGTTAATGCACAGAAGGTCAAAGAAGCAGTGTGCCATACTGCAATATTTGGAGCACAATTTGATTCGTTATTAACACTGTAAATTTTATTGCTTTGGAAGCAGATTGATTTTCATCAGATTTTTTTGATGTCTTATCCCTGGCCACTAAATCCATGAATAAATTTGGACTGGCTCTTGGAATTAATATTTATGTCAAAATAAAACCAAAATATTTCAATATTGTGGTTTTATTACTTTTAACTAAATTACTCAATTTCGTTGTAATCTCTTGTCTTAAAGATTACATGTGTTTGGAGAAAATTAGTATCACAAAATTTCTATTGTCACATACAGTCATGCTGTATAAATACTTTGTTTACTTTATCTACCCAATAATTTATTGTAAATTGAAGTAATCATTTACCTTCTTATGGGACATCAAGCATCATTTTATAAATCAATTAGCTTTTTCTTCAATGACATCAGTACATTGATCAATTCTGATCACATGTTGAACAGGTATTAAACCTAACTAATCTAGGATACCATTCATAATGAAAAATGAAATCTAAAAATTAAATATTTTTCATTAACATTTTGTAAGAAAAATGAATGTCTTTCTGACAAGCCTTTTATTTTCTCTAGGCTTAAGAATGGCCAAGAAGTTAGTGCAGATGCTCATATTAAGATCTCCCGAGATTCCAACCGACAAGAGAGTTATAACCTCAGCTTCACTCTGATCAAAGGATCTGATGCTGGAGAATATGAAGCAAGAGCTGAAAACTCTATGGGAACTGCTTCAACAAAGAGTACAGTGAAGGTCAACAGTAAGTATTGAGCTTCAGACAATTCTTTACTCTCTTATAAATTGGCAAGTGTTTAAAGGCTAAGCAACTCCGCTGATTGGCTTTTGTTCACAAAGAATAATGTTGCATATAAAGAAGTACAATTGGTTCACAATTTTCCTTATCAGTGCTGAAATTGCAGAGATTTGAAATAGCAGACAATGAATTAGACAAATTCAGCATTATGTGAGTACAGAATCTAAATTCTATACTCATACTATTCATTGCAAAATTGCAAATTACCACCTATTTTGACTCTAAGTAACCTACAATGTGTATTTTGTCTTGATATAGTATTATATTCATGTCATTTGTTCTTTTTTCCTTCATAAGCTTTACATGAAAACACATTGTAATCAGCATTTAATGTCTATCGCGGAATGAATATAAGTCCAATTATTTGTTCTCTTCAGTCTAAATACTATTTAGTGTTCAGTTTTAGAACTTTCTAGTATGTTCTTTTCTGCCTCTAACCCTCCTGAAGAAGACAAATTTAAAAAATAGAAAAAAATTACTCTGAACTTTCGACTTTGGAAAATTTTAGTTGGAGAGGTTAAATGTTTTAAATGACGTGCAAATGTTATCAAGTGTGAACTAGTTTCATTATGTGCTGTTTTTTGGGATTTTGTGATCTCTTGTAATATAAAATCGAGCATTTCAATGTTTGAAAATTTACAATTGCATCTCTGAAAGTTAAATTCCAATAATAACTTATTTCATAAAGTTTATTTTTATTTGTATCAAAAATCAATATCAACTAAACCCAATATTAGGTTTATTTTAAATATTATCATTTGTATTTTTTTTTTTAATTCAAATTATTTTTACATTAGGAAGTCACAATATCTTATGTTTCTTTACTAGAATTTTAAAATCAAAGTGCCTACCTGGATATCAAAACATTTTTTGCCTTCCACATAGCAGGTTAAGGTTAACAACCACCTGATATAGGACGTCATCAGGTGCTACGGGGTTGATTCTTGTAAGTAATTGTGACCCCCGAAAGCTATGTGTGCTCAGGTTATTTTTTCCCTGCCTCCCATGTCTGTATCAATGAGTTTCTCAGGCATGCCCCCTCACCTTTTTCCAAGTAAATTAGTCAAGATTTTTTGAGGACTGCCAACTTTAAGGACATGTTGGTCAAAGAACACAGTTAAAACACAAGAATATGCATATGGGATTTTCCATATGCTCCTCTTGCCGAACTACAATCACTGAAAAAATGGTTTATCTAGTTAAGAAAATATTGGAACATATTATATATTATGTATGCTTAAAATGCTCATTCATAAACCTTAAAATTATTAAAAACAATATAATAAAAATATCTAATAACATTTAAAAATTCATTAATAAATTAAAGTCTATTTCAAAATAAATTTTAAATACATTCTTTGTTACATTTTTTAAAATATCTTATTAATTTTGTTTATTTAATGGTGCAATATGTGTTTTAACTTGATCTATAAAATGACTTGAAAGAATTATAAAAACATTTTTCCTTTTGTAATATTTTACTGACTTCTCAGTGCAATGAGGTACTAATCCACAGGAATGACATTTATGCACAATTTTGTGTGAAATCCCTTTGGATGTTGAAGCACTTTTCTAACTATTATAGGAGAATGGGTTTTGTTGTTATTTTTAAGGTGAATAATTACATGTCATCCCTATCCAATTTTATCATTTAGAAAGAGAAAACATTTCAAATAATTTAGGCAATTAAGTGGGTCATTGAAAATGTCATAAGAAAAATATGAGTAGTTATTCATTTCCCTTTGCACTGTAGCCATCACAAAAGTCACAGAGACCACAACTGAAGAGGAAGTTGAAGAAGAGATTGTTAAGAAAGTAGAGGAGGAGATAGAAGCAGAGCCAAAGAAGAAGAAAGAGAAGCCAAAGGAAGAAGAAGCTGAAGTTATCATACAGGACACTGAGGCTCAGAAAGTCTCAAGTTCAGAAGGTAATAAATGCAGTTTCCGTAGGGCACATGCAAACCTTTGCTCATCTTACAGGTGCTATGCATGAACTGATATCATAAGCAACATAAAAAAATTTACAAGAAATAATTATGAGGGGAGGGGATCATAAAATCAATATTTTTTTGTCAAAATTAGTACTCCTTCACTTATTTTATACCATTAGGAACTGGAAGAGAAATTTAAACAGTCGTTAAAGAATATTTTTAAAATTTTCTTTAATTCTAATTTCATATACATATGAAACACATTTTCAAGTATTGAAATACCTTTTTAAATAGTACAAATTTTTTTGTATTGAAAACTACCTTTGGGTCAAATTACAATTCATTTTTTATTACCTTTCAGTTCTAACACATGTACACATTGTTTTTTTCTGCACCCACATTTTTCTGTGACATTCCATGAGACCTGTTGTCCTGATTTAGCCTTCATCTTTCTATCATGATTTATGATCATTGGCCTGTGCAAATTGTTCTAGAATAACTTTTAAAAAATCTTGTATCTGAAGTAAGATACAATATAATATTCTTAATTGGGAATATCCTCAAACATCAAGTTACCAATTTTGTTTACTTTTTTTATTTAACCTACAGGATGATTTTTAAAAGCAGTTTCATTGTTATTATGCAGTTGCAAGAAATTTACAAATTAGTTGTTTTTTTATTTTTTTTAAATTTTTGGTTAAGGAAAACAAAAAACAGAAAGAAAGAAAAACGAAAGAGCAAGAGAGAGAGAGAAAAGTAAGACTGTGTTTCAGAGCATAAACCGCATTGTTGATTGTTGTTGCCGTTTTTTTATCATCCTGATTTTATCACCATCTTTTTGTATTTTGTAATGTGTAATTATTTATTTTGAAATTCAAAAATGACCCATTTGCAGATATTTCCCAAAGTACATGGAAAAAGAACAACTTAAGAGAACACAGTATTGTATGTAGAGCTGGATTAATATCTCAAGAGGCCCTAAGCAGTGCACATTCAAGTGCAAGGTTCCAAAACTCCTGTCAGCAAAACACAGAAACTTCATTAATAGCAACATAAGAAAAATCAGATTTAATATTATACATTAACACAACGTACTTTGTGTTTTGAAATATGTTTTTCTAAAAAAAATTATTTTTTTTTGTTGAGAATTTTAAATTGAGCAATTATTTTGTTAATAGCACTGATGTTTAATGACAAGTTGCTGTTAGTTATTTCTTCTTGGTTTTCTTTGCTTTCTTTTATTTTCATAGGAGCCTTAAGTGTTTGCTTAGCCCACTTGGGACGTTAATTCTGCAACAGTTGAATGACCCCCTTCCATTCTATTCCCACTCATTTCCCTCATCCCCACAGTAGCCTAGTGACCCTCTCCTGTCTGCCACAGTGGAGCCTGAGGGCTCCCAACACGCAGGCAACCTGATGTCTGTCGAGACACAAAGCATTACTTATTCTCGTGGGGAAGGGGACACTGTGACGATTTCCATGGCCTCCTCCATGCACCACCAGTCGGCAACTGTTTCAGATGGGCTGGAAGGTGAGTGGGAGGAAAATGCCAAAATCCAACTAGAATTTCTCAAGCGGTGTTTCTGTTCAATTCCGTTGAGACATTTCATCATTTCATCATAATTTGTACACTCAGAAAGTGTTACTGAAAAAGACTGAAGTGCTCAAAAATTAATTTGCTTTAAATTCTTATGACAAAATTCTTCTTTCTTTGAATTTAAAGCTCTATATTTTATAACTACTATACTCGTCAATAATAAAGTTTAATAGATTTGATGTATTTTTGAATTTCTAAATCAAACATTAATTGAGTAATCACTTTTGTAAACCAGTGTTTCATTTAAAAAATGTATAATGTTATCTTGATTCATTTGAAAATTTCATTCTCTACCTCATGGAGTTAATAAGATCGGTGTTTTCAAATCAGATCAAATTTTTTATTACAATGTTTCTGGAGACAAGTAAATGTTTGAGCATGTCAACATCATTAGAGAAATGAATCCAAGAGGGCAAAGATGTTCTTTCGTTCGTATTAAAAACATCTTGTTCAAATGCCCAAATTAAAGGCATTGCATCAAAGTATTAATATTTTGATTATATTTCATTTCTTTATAAAAAGAAACATTAGTCTTGAGGTTATCTTTCAGAGTGTTATGCTAAACAGTAATGGAACTACATCATTAGAAAATTGTTTTTATCAAAATTGCAAAATACAATTAATCAAAATTTTAATTGCCGTATAGAGATAATGTGCATAGTTGAATTTTGTCATCCTCCTCTTAAAACATACATATGGTATAATACATAGTTATCATCACACTTTTCATTCCCAATTTTCAAGAACATATGTTGGGAATACAATTACATGTGTATTCAGCTTTTTAATCTAATTAGCAAATAGATGCAAGCAGTTTACAATTTTAACATGTGTAATTTTTTATTCAGAGATGAGTGAATTTGTGTGTGTTTTTATGTGAATTTAATTGTAATTCACAATTCATATGTGTTAAGCTGCAGAATTGCTAATCAATACTCAGTGTAGTCAGATATAAAACAAATAGACAGAAATCTGACATCAAATTAAGTTAATGAGTTGCTAGTGCCACACTGATAAGAAATTCTGGGGAATGGCTACAATTTTTTTTTTTTTTTATTTACGAATAATCTGCTTTGTGGTATTTTTTGTCAATTATTTATTTTAACTTTTAAATTTTAATTTAAATATTCAGTAACTTGAAACATTGATTGTTAAAAAGCAATAATTTGATAGTTTCAATTCCATTTCACATCACATTTTTATAATTCACAGACTATACTGAATTAAAAATAATAATTCTTCTACTGCCACTATAAATTGAAGGTTATGGTTCAGATGTTCTCCTTTGAAATGCAAAGCCCTTACAAAAATTACTGAATGAAACAACAATTATTAAAATCCTGTAGCCACCAGAAGTCTTCTCTTTGTAGTGCAAGTTCATGTTTAACAGTTACTAAATAGTAGCTTGTATGATCTAGATCTTCAACAAGCAATAATGAGTAACATTTAAAAGTAGTTCTTCTAGAAAACTATTAGCCCCTGCCTGTGTAACTCAAAGGTACTTTCAGGATCAATGACTGTCCACTCGCTCACTGAAACCACCTCTACCACGGTGTTTTGTGAGGAAGTGAGTGGTCCAGAAAGCCAAACTGGAAGGATAGTGGAACAGCACATTAGCAGTTCAGAACACATAGAAACAGAAACACTGAGCTCAACTGAAAATGACATTTCCAAACAGCCGCAAGCAGGCAAACTGTTAGAAAAAGAATCTTTGAGTATCAAAGGTCCTGGTCAAGCTCAGGTGACTGATGGGAAGAGGACAACATCAGGCGTCATGTTAGAAGAAATAACATCTGACCAGCTGTCATCTCCAGAAATACATGATATTTCCCACAAACCAAATATAGGTGTAGTGGAGGAACCAGATAGTGATACAAATCTTGAAGAACAGAACATTAGGAAAATCCACATATCTGTGGAACGGGGAGTTTCCATTGTGTCAGTTGAAGACGATACTTGCAGTCAGGCAAGCATCTCAATTGGTTTTACCCATGAAGAAATAGAAGAAGGAGTAATTGGTTCAAATAAAAAACCTGGTGTGGAAGAGGGAAAGAGATCTCAAAAAGCAGCTGTTTTGACTCCAGAGACTGCTACAGAGAGGAAAATTCCACCAAGAAGACAATCAATTCAAGAGGACCTTCCACAACCACAAAAGGCAAAGCGTCTCAGTCTTGGAAACGCAGAAAACATTGACAAAAGCAAGCAACAGAAACTGTCTGAAAGAGCAATAAAGAAGCCAATGAAGGGGAAACAAGTAGAGACTGCAGAAGTTAACAATGAACAAAAATTGGAAGAAGAACCTACCAAACCTGCAATCTCCGAGGAAAATATTGATCCAAAGAAAGGTTTGCTGTTACAAACTGGAGAAACAGATTTAAAAGAAGCCTCAAAGCTAAGTAAAGCTGCAGAAGAAGATGAAGATCCAGAAGTATCTGCTCTTTTGAAACGTATCCAGAAACAGCGAAGTGTTCTTGAGGAGATCCTGGACAAAGAAGGGGAGAGGAAAACAGAAGGTAAGATTAGGCTCTGCGCTCAGACTTTGCAATCATCTTCTGTACATTGTTACTCTGCATCAAATACTACTCAAAGATCAAAATTCAAGGAGGAAGAAGATGATGAAAAAGAAGCAAAGGGTACTTATATTCATTTGCCTTCTTCTCTCCAGCTATGGACATTGATCTATAACATCAGTAAAGTAGAAGCAGCTAATATTTATGCATGTGTTGCCTTCATTTGAAGTCTCTTAAGAAAAAAATCATATTCTACAAATTTTGCTGTGGATGCATTTTAATGCAAATTTAACGTTTCTGCTTCATGCAATGTGAGAAATGCATTTGAAATATTTTGTTGTTAGCAAAAAAATAGGGAACATAATTAAGATGTATTTCAATCTAATTGTAAATAGTGAATAGACAAATGAAATATTTTGTATTATTTTGCCTTCCTAATATCAAATGTTCTGTAAATGAAGAATGTTTTATTATAAGAATGGCTTTGAACAATCACATTTTTTCTTATATTGCAATAGTTAAGATCTGGACTACACATCGAGCATTTTTTGACAATATGTATAATCATATTTTTAATTTGTGCTCTAAAATCATAATGTACAAAGAATTTTGTGAATGTTGCCAATAACGTGATAAATAACAAGAACATAGGAAGAATGAAGAGTTTCTTATACACTGGACATTTTGTTTTTATTGCCTTGGACTTTTGCCACTTTGTTGAACTGTGTTGAACTTTATTTTATTTTATGATTTTTCATTTCCAATAAATATTACTGACTACCATTTTGCTTAGAAGCATTTTCTTTTTCAGCTTTTTGTGTATCTATTCATTATATGATTATTTTATATGCTTGTAAACCAAAAGCTAGCAAAGCAAAACTTTTTACCATTGTCATTTTTGTACTAATGTGCTGGTAATGCCTACATTTCTTTGAATAACCTCTCCATGTTTTGTAGATGCATGTTCTAACCTTCTGATGTATGTTTCTCCTGGGTTCTTGAAAGCAGAATTTTGCCTTTGCTGCAGATGCAGGTAAATGGTAAGTAATAACTGAACTGCATTCTGCATGCTTTTACAAAGATTATTTCTCATCTTCCAATGGGGAAAGCCTTTTATTTATAGTTCTCTTATGTTGGGATTCTCATTAATTTCAATGCATCCATATATATTGCTGTTTTTTAAACTCTGATTTGACCCCTGTGATTCTGAAAGGTAAGTTGCAAAGGTTGTTGATCTTCCTTCAAACCTCTATCATTTTAAACCAACAGGTTAACAATGTTATTTTTCTTATACATAGCTATTCCTGAAATCACTGGTTCCAACATGCAAGATGTCACTACTCATGAATCCCTGGGAACTGTGTTTGAAGTGAAGGCAACAGGTATTCCACGACCAGAGGCAAAATGGTAAGTCCTGAAAAAAAAGTGTGTTGTCCCTATTAACAGACTCTGAAATAAAATGTTTCCAGTTTGTCAGAGTGAATCTTCATAACATACAAATGAAATGCACAAAATTCAATTTTTTTTTCTTTTCTTTTACTTCCTTTTTCTTTTCTCTTTTCTTTCATCACTGTAGAATGTAACATGTGAATGCTGTTAATGATTTTATGACTTTTCTATAGCACATCAATACATGAGATTTTTTCAATATACAGAACACTTTTCTCATACCTCATATCAATTATTTCGAATAAGAGAATTGTAGAAGCATTATATTAGAATGTTTTTTCATAAATTACAGATAATAATTTTGTCATGAAGAATAATGACTTTGTCTTTAATTAAAGGAGAACATAAAAGTACACAATAGAAAGAGGAACTTAAAAGTAAAGCAATACAAGCTAAGCCACAAAGGTTTCCTATTGTATACCGTATTTCCTTAGTTTTAGTTACCATGCCTCATTTTTAGTCATTCCATGACTAACAAAGGAAATCCAGTTCAAATCACTCACTGGAGCATCTCCATTTTCTCTATGAGCACATTTCAGAATTCAGGTTTCCTATTTTTGAAAAAAAATTACTGATCTGTAAAATAAACTTTCAGGTTTAAGGATGATCAAGAAATAAAGCCCTCGGCTAAGGCAAAGATCTCAGATAGTGGTGAAACATACAAACTGGAACTCGTTGATTTGGATGGTCCTGATGCTGGAGTCTACAAGGTGAAAATATCTAATCGCTTGGGAGAGAAGTCACAACAGGCCAAGTTATCTTTGAAATGTAAGTTCATGAGGCTAGCAGAACATTAATATCCACTTTTAATTTAGAACTTAATTTATAAACTTCATTCAGAACTTCATTTTCTGAAATAATAATAATAATAATAATAATAATAATAATAATAATAATAATAATAATAATAATAATAATAATAATAATTAATAATATTAACTTCAGTGTATGTTGTAGTAATAATAATAATTGCAATTTGCAATTATTGTTTACACCAATTGACGTACTAGGTAGAGTGCTTTTAGTAAATCTTTGTCTCTTTTTGTGCCTATATTGATATCATTATCCCAGAATTAGCTTTCTTTTTTTATTGGATCAAGTAGTGCTTGATATCATATCATAAGACGATATTTTTAACACAGCCAATTTTCCAGTTGGGACTTTTCTTCCTAAAAGTCTTCTGTTTTGTACTTCATGTTGTGTTATTCTTGCATGTCTGTCCTGACATGCTACATTTTATTGTCTTGGTCTGAGTTTTCACTTAACAGTCGCACACCAATGCTATTCCAAGATTCAGAGGGCACCATTGACGGGACTCCACAATACATTGCAATATAATTAAAGGAAAATGTTATGTTTAAGAACTATTTCAACATTTATTTAACAACATATTACAGTCATTTTTCACAAATTTGTGTTAAAATATGTTCAGTTTTAGAGCTATTGCCAAGCCAAAAGTTCTTGCGATCCTTTCAACATAGATGACCACATAGCTTTTTGGAAGGACTTGTTCAGCTTTCAGTGTGTTGGTCCAATTGCACAATTCTTATATACACCAACAGATACTAAAATAAGGTTTTAACATGTTTATGGGCAAGCCTGAGTGAAAGAGTTCTCAGTTGTTTCCTCAAAATAATGATGCATGGCAACGGTTTTAAATTATTTTGTAAACATTCAATAAGCATTGAAAGGTGAAATTATCACTTAAGGTTAAAAAAGAATCTAATAATAAAAGTGATAAACACTGAAATAGTGAATCCTTACCTAATTAACAAACTAATTAATTAACTAATTTATAAACAAACACAACTACACTGGGTTTCATTATTGACACACACACACACACCATTGGTATGTAAATGATAACAGTGATTTTTTGTAAATTTCACAATATATCATATGAAGAAACACGATAATTGTGATCTGATAGGATTCATTATTAATATACTGACAAAATTTTAGCTTATGATTTTTTATGTCCAAATATATAATATTACATGAATTTATTATCAAATTACATTATATTATGTTATGTTACATTTCATTACACATGAGTTGTGCCAACAGATGCAAGTAGATATTATTGAATGAGTGATGTCCTTGAATATTCCAATTATTCAGTAAAAATACTGAGAAACAGATATATCATGGTTTATTGAAGTATAATATATTCAAAATTGCCCTGTCAACATATGCAATATCCCCTTCAGGGTTCAATAATTGACTCAACAATGTTATACAGTAATAAGAATTATATCATGGTCAAACATTATAAGAATTATAACATTTAAAGTATTAAATATACCTATAAAAATAAATATGGAATTTTGAATTTGTAAAACCCAAACACACTCTTTGTTGATGAAGATGTCACATCAGCTTTTTGAACCCATAGTTGGGATACACATGGTCATATGTCTTCATTTATATTACATTACTTTATTATAATTATTAATTATAATTATATTTAGCCATAGATGCTTAATTGAATTGCTTCCCATTCTAACATTATATCACTTACCATAAAATTTATGTATTTCAATTTTTTTATTAATGTTGCTTTTATTATAATTGTAATATTTTGTCTTGTGTTGTAAATTTTTTATGAATTAAATAATAATAATAATAATAATAATAATAATAATAATAATAATAATAATAATAATAATAAATATTATAAAATAATATATTATTTTATTTGTGTAGCTGTGAATGACTTCCGAAAACCAAAAGTGAAGGAACCATTGAAAGATACTAAATCTCCCAAGAACGAAGAAGTTGTCCTGACATGTGTCATTGTGGGTGATCCAGTTCCTACTGTGAAATGGTAGGTGGAAGTCAAAAAATCAAGGGAATAGAAGTTTATGTTTATATTTTTGAATCTTTATCAGAGAAATTGTTTAATAAATCTTTTCTCAAAATCATTATTTTAAAACACTTTCAAGAAGGGATATGTTACTGTCTTTCAAAACTGAATGTCAGTTCTACTTCAGTTTTCATCTCTTAATTCCTGATATACTTAACGTAACTTTTATAAGCCCTTCATACACAATAAAATAATTCACACCCATTCTTAGGATATTGTTTTTTATTAGTTATTAAAAGCATATATCATGCTCATTAATATTTTAATTGACAAAAATAAAAATGTAGGTCTGCTTTTAATTCCTGTTGTAAGCCCACTTATGCCACTAGATGTTATTAATGAAATTAAATAAAAATGTGTTTTGTACTTCCAGGACGTATGTACCCCAGTTTGAGAAAGAAGCTGTGGATGTGAAAGAGGATGACAATCATGTGTTTAACGTCCAAACAAAAGACATTGAAGAGGGCCTCAAGGAATGCACGTTCACTCTGACTTTCCCCAAGGGAGCTCATTCTGATTCTGGTCAGTACAAAATTGCAGCCAAGAACAAATTTGGAGAGGATGAATCCAGTGTAAGCATCTTTTATTTTTCTTGTATATTATCATGAATGCATAATAAATCTGATTAAACCCGAATTCAAAACATTTTTTGACATACAAAATGCTAAAATTTGAAATGTACAAAAAAATTATAAAATTTAAAAAAAATACAAACCTTTTACTACTGTAAACTTATGCTTAAATTTTGCTTAAATGAGATTATTACAGATATAACACAAAGTGTTTTTTTTAGTTCAAATGGTTATTGATAGAGATGTATATTTAATTAGCTCCAAGTTATAAATCTTCTAGTTTGAAAAAGCGTACAAAGAATATTAATAACAAATATGAAAAAAAAAAATCAGTGATTTGTTATCAGGTTAGATTTTGCTCTTTTCGTACAAGAATATTTTTAATTTGAAAATTATGTTTTCAGGCTCGCTTGGATATTCTTTTGGTACCTGAAATTCTGTTGGATGCTCTAAGTGACATCACTAAAATTCCTTACGAAGATCATGAATTTGTTGTCACTATCAATTCCAATCCAAAGCCTCAAGTAGTCTGGTAAGTTATGAGCATTGGGAAAATTAGAGTAATATATTTTTGAATTTTCTAGTTGTTACTAAGTAATTTAAACAACAATTAAATGTAGAATTGGGTACACTGGAAAATCATGAGATGTAGGGATTTGACCTCTGAATATTTCATTGAGGTTGAAAGAAAACTAATTTCAAAAAGCACTTTCAGTTGAATTCAGTATTTCAAGGAAATGTTATTTCCTAGAGAAACTTTGCTGTTTTCTTTTTCTGCATTTCTGAGCTACTTTTTACCTCACCACAATTTACCTTATTTTATTCTCATTATTTATAGGACACGAAATGGAGAGAAACTTACCAACTCTGAAAAGATCAAGCTCACCGAAATTGCTGAGAAAGAACTGTACAGACTTTCTATCACCAACATAGGTCTGGCAGAAGATGGAGTCTATGCTGTCACAGCTACCAACAGTCAAGGCGAAAGCAGTCAGCAGGCCAAACTCACAGTGCACAGTAAGAAAATGCTAAGCAGAATGATTTTGGTAAGGCAGATGAATGAGAAATCATTGTCACTTTGAATCTTAAAGGAACCGCTTTTAGAGACTTTTCTTTCTTGACCAGGAAAAATCCACTGCGTTTTTCACAAGAAACACTAGTTTGCCTTCCATTACATTGTTCAAGCAAAGTATTGTGTCTCCAAAGGTATTGTTTCAAACTTTTCATCTGTTAAATAAATAATGACACAATCATTTAAATATCTCTTTTTTTTGTTTTGTTTTGTTTAAAATATTAAGAATTTTTCAGAAAAATGTTCTGCATATGAAGTTATGCAATGTCATAGTGATAATAGCAATTTTGATACAAAACTTAAATTAAAAAAATATTATTCTCATGCAAAATTATGGAGTTTGTGAAACATCAATAGTGATTCTTTCCAAATTACAACACTTTAGCCCCAGCATGTCTACTCTTCTGCCCTCAAAGACAATGTGGAGATCACACACAGTTGCACTAACTGAAACTTTCCATCTCTTATGGATGTAGTTTCTGTATGGCTTCAGGGAAATAGTCCAAGATGTGCCTTGACAACTAAACATGAAGATTCTCCAGCTTTTATTGATAGAATAATTTTCAAACTTTTCTTCATTCATCTGCCATTTGTCATTTTGTATTAGTTATAAATAATTCAATTCTTAACATGTGATTAAGTTTCAATTAAAATATTCATCTTCTCTGCAGCTGAAGTGCCTTCATTTGTCAAGAATCTGGAAGATCAATCTGTGAAGGACTATGATGATGCAGAATTTAGGGTGCGAGTAAATGGCGTTCCTAAGCCCAAAGTGACTTGGTGAGTTTCTTGCTGTTGCTTCTGTTCCTGTTGTTTTTCACCATTTTATCAATTTTCTTCCTATTGGCATTTTTAACTAATTATTTAGAATTAATTGGAACTTCTAAATATTAACAATTTTACCTGATTAAAAGTTATAATCTTCAAAAGTAAAATTCTGGGTGTATTTTTGCTTCATCATTTTCTCTTTATGTTTCTTATTAAATTGCATACCAATAGTTATTGAACTCTTCATAAAAATAACTTTCCCCAAGTGTAAGTAAGACTGTTCATTTACTCTGAAAACCATTAAATTTATCCTAATGAATGACTTTATAAGTTCTACAGAAAAAGCAATTTAATTAATGATATTTTTCCAATAAAATGTTATGAATGGCAGAAGCATGCTGCTTCTTTTTGTGACACTTTTTAACATTTTCTATTTCCAGGTTCAAAGATGGGAAAGAGCTTAAAACTGGAGGCCGCATCACCATTGAGACTGATTCTGAAGTCTTGGTTTCAAGCTCATTGAGCATTAAACACTTTGAAGAATCAGATATTGGAACAGTAAGTTAAAAACATCTGTACTAGTTTATTTGAAGGGATCATCCTCCTATAGATTGTTTAGTGGTTACAGCTTTCAGCTCATTCTTGGGTATAGGAATTTCAGGTCGGAATTATTTTCACTTTATTTTCTTCTTTCTCATCAGTTAAATCGCTTTTGAGATTTTACTAACCAAATCAGAGAAATTATACTTAACTTCAATGAGCACTCATGATATGATTGATGATTTGGGTGAAATAGGTGACTGTTTTCCACAACCATTAGGAGGAGAAAATGTATACCTTGTACAGGATTCAGACCTACAGCTCTAGAGCAGAGCAGTTTCATTTTCTCCAGTTTAAGTCAGCTTTATTCTGTCACTGTAATGTAATTTTAAATTTTGTTCTCTCATTACCAGAGTGAACAGAGGGCATTCGGTCAATTTGGAACACTTAATTCTTGAGATTGTTTTTAAGAATAGCATTCTATACCTGAATATTTCATGTTAGAAACTTACATTTTTATTAATATAAATATTTGTTTATTTTTTCATGATAATTTATTTATTATTTATTAATAAACCTTAAAAATACTTTTTAAAGAATCATGACTTTATTAACATTCTACTTATCTTAATATCTTTGAATCTCGCTCCTTGGAATATTTAGACCCAGATCAAGCTGTTAGCTTAGCATACAGTAATTGTATTTATGTAACTATGAACCATTGACCACTGACTGCTCTGTTACAAAGAGCTATGTTGGGTAATATATGTTGTGTAATATATTTTTTTAGTACAAGAAATAATATATAATGTATACAAAAGTATTTTTATCTTTGCTGCATTTATTAACGTAGGTTGACACCACTACACACGAACTCTTTTATTACCCATGACATTTTGTCTTTTCCATTTCCCCCCCCATACTACAGAAAATTGCTTTCCATAAACCCTTGCCATAACACAAATGGTTCTTGTTTCAGTATTCAGTAAGGGCTGTAGAGTTGGTAGGGGAAGCCACCACTAGTGCCAAATTGGAAATGACACAGCTACCTCCAACATTTGGAAGACCTCTTGACCGGGCAGCAGAAGTAGATGAGAATGATACATTGGATCTCAAATGCAAAGTTGATGGTAGTCCCATTCCCAAGGTCAAATGGTAAGTTTTCTGAAGGAAAGGAATATATTTTAACATTTGCACTTTTACATACTTAGAACAATTTTTGATATCACAGTTAAATTCTTATGTGATGTTTTTATTTAGTTATGCCAGGTTATTAATATTGAAGGCAATAGGGCAAGAGATTAATATTTCATATTAATATTTTTGTTGCAGTTTCTTTTATGACATGTAAAATACTTCTTGCATGATAAACTTTAGATTTTGGATCTGCTTTATATAATTCTAGCCAAATGTTAAAATTTAACTTCAGAAAAATAAAACTGGAAAAAGGAAAAATATATAATGAGAGCAATAATAAGATTTGAAGGCAGAAATATGAAACAGATGTTAACTGTTGTGTAAAAATTATGAAATAGCAAAACTTTGTGGTGAAAGAATAAAGTTTGGAGAAACATTTGAACTTATTTAAATTTAATAATTTAATTTTAGGTTTAAGGATGGTGAACCATTGGAGCCCAGCGACCATGTCAAAATTTCTGTATCTCCTGATGGCTCAGTGCGCTTGGTCATCGACAACGTAGTACCAACAGACTGTGGAGCATACAAACTTGTTGCAACAAATAAAAATGGAGAAACCAATGCTATTTGTGCAGTTGCAGTGAAACGTATGTTGATGTGTATATTGGTTTGTTCATGGATGATTTTTATTATTATATTTTTAATGTTTTAAAATTACATATGGAATATTTGGAATTTTAATAAACTTTGGAGGATAAGATATACAAAATAATGAAACTAATGATCTAACTCTTTTTTTGGGTATCTTTCTTGCTAAAAGAGTATTAATATTAGATACAAAATATTTCTAAGAAACGTGAATGGAAAAATGCAGTTAAATAAGATAATAGAATGAGAAATATAGAATGCACGCATGCATGTTACTATAACCATCATTCAATATAAATAAATTTATTTTAATGTTAGGAAAATTAAATTTTTTAAATGTCACATTCTGTGGGGTTTTTTTTCTTTTTTTTTTTTTAACGATATTAAATTACAATTTAAATGATAAAGTATAATGAATAATGCAATACTACCAGGTAGGTGGTTTTGTCCCTTTCATTAACCCTGAGGTGCATGCGCTGGAAGAAGTCACTTGAGCACAAGCTGTGATCTCTCAGATGCATCATATGAATTTTTGCTTATCTTGCTTCACAAACTGACATTTAGATTTTCAGCCACAAACACACATTAAACACATTTACTCACATCAAAGCGTTAAAACTTTTTTGAAGTATGATATTAATCAATAATAAGAACAACATATAGATTAAAAAGATGTATCAGTTGTAAATTGTACTACATGCTCCGGCCTGCAATAGGATGCACAGCAAATGATTTCGGTGAGTTTATTCTCATGATGACAGTGAAAAGCCTATTCGCATGAAATGGTAGCTATGAGATCTGAGGACAATTATAGAGAGGTTCTGAGAACGATAGCATTCTCTAAAATTTCTATGTCGCTCTATCAACGGGAGAACAACTCGTCATCTGAGAGATCAAACACGTGTGCCACGGAGTTAATACTTCTTACTTGTATTTTAGTGATACTAAGTTTGATTTTGTTTAATTGCAGCCAATAATCGTAAGCCTAGCTTCTCAGAGCCTCTGCAAAACATCAAAACCACAGTGGGAGAGCCTTTGAAGATCCAGGCCAAAGTCATGGCCTTCCCTATTCCAGAGATCAAATGGTGAGTTCAGGTCACTTCAGTTACTTATTACTTATGGATATGGAGAGTAGCTAAGAGAGAAATTTAAGAAATTAACAGATGTATTATTGTATCCAATCAATTTTGCCTTTTAAATTAACACATTCACAGAGGCGTTACCAAATAATCAGAGGTGTATTAATGCATAAGTAAACTGTGTGTACTTAAGTTCTCCAATATTTTTTTAATAAAGTTTTTTATTAGTCCACAAGAATGTAAACAACAATTTTTAAAATTGAACTTACATCATTACATCTTTAGTTGCTAACAACTTACATCTTTAGTTGCTTTTAACTTTTAAAGTTAACTTCAAATGTATTTTCATTACATGTCATTTATTATTGGAGTGCCAATAGTTTTTACACAGTTAGGTCCTTTTAAAATATAAATCCAGCCCTGCAAAAAACAATTTTAAATACGAACTCACCTTCGTATACTGTTGACAGGTTTAAAGATGGCCATGCCATTCGCCCATCACCAGCTGTCAACTTCATCAATGAGCCTGGTGGTCTGATTGGACTGCACATAGACTCTGCTCGCCCCGAGGATGCAGGGCACTACAAACTCACCATTAGCAATAAGTTGGGTGAGATCTCTGGGGAAGCAGACATCGTGGTGGAGGAGCGTGAGAAGAAGCCCACGTTCCAGAGCCAGCTGATCCCCATGGCTGTGGTCGAAGGCTACCCTGCCAAGCTGGAGGTCAAAGTCACTGGTCACCCTCCTGCAACTCTCAAATGGTAAGGGGAAGCCACGGTGTCAATTAAAGATGAGCTATTGCATGTCTGGAAGGTGTCAGCCAAAGTTATTTAGTGTTTCAAATAAAACTTTAAATATAAAAACAATACGACAATTGAAATTAATAATACTAGTAAAATGAACAAGAAAGGTTTACGAACACTAAATAAGTTTATTAGGCACTAGCTGAAGTATGTCAATTCCCAGATATTCATTAATCATAACCATCAATTAGACAGGAAAGGGAATGAATTCTCTGTGTGGGGTATCCTCGCCTCCACTTTTCCTTTCCCAACTATGGCCCACCAAGAACTGCCCTCCCCTCTCCAATCATTCTCTACGTGACCCATCCCACCAACCCAGCTCTCCCCTCTCCTTCATTACTCTGCACCACCCCTGCACGCCCTGCTTCACTCTGACTCACCAGGTCCACCCTGGTCTTCTTCATCCAGCTACATTGTAATGATCATCATTGCTACTACTTGAACACCTGTAAACAGATGCATTGTTGCTTTCTCCTTGAAAACATTCAGTAACAATTTTGACCTTCAATTACTCTGAGCCTAATTGGACAATTGGAATGAATCAAAATGCATTCAGTAGGAAATTCAATTGAATTGCAAAAACAACACAAACACTTTTCTAAAAAATAATCTCAAAATCAACAAATTAACTCAATGCTCAAATTACTCAACCCAAAAGCTTTAAAACCTTTTTCACAAATAAAAAACCTGACTCTTTATACAAGAAAAGAAAAAATGTAGTGTTACACCTGGCAGAACACTCTACTTGTCAGTAAAAACTGCATTGAAATTGGTACAGCCTTTCTAGAGATTACCCCTTTCAAACAGTAATGACCAATCATTTAAATAAGTTTATGAGATTATAAAAAGACAGTTATTTAGAAAGCACAGAGAAACACTCTAATATTACTTTTATAGATTAACCAACAAAATATAATAAATAAGGTACTAATAATAATAAATAAAGAATAAAAAATAAATATTTATTCATTGAATATCCAAACTGATTACATTTATAAACACAAATTTATAAACAAAGTTATCTGATTATAGTTTATTACAAGACATAGTAAACACATTCATATTATAGTTCTTCATATTAATAAAAATTATTTCTGAAATCTTTCAGGACTCTCAATGGAAAAGAAATTGTTCCTGATGGACAGCACATCAAAATTGTCCAACTGCCTGATGGCACTTGCTCTCTCCTTATTGACAAGGCCAGACCAGAGG
>BOPP01000003.1:24115002-24151584 GCA_017312745.1 Gryllus bimaculatus
ATTTTAGTTTGTTGTTTTTTTTTCTAAATTTTCCTTCCCTAAAATCTTTGTTTTAGTAATCATGATGTTACAAATGATCTGGTGTTCAGATGATGCCAACTTGAAAGAGGCTTGGTGGGCCGACGATTTGACCATCTTGTCATGGTCTTCCTCAGAGGGCTGGTCTGCCTAAGACGATCACGAAATGTTTCAAAACGGCACCACAAACTTCAACATGGCTCACTTGAAAACAGCCAAGATCATTTGCCCTAATATGCAGCATGTGGAAGCCTATGACTTCAATCTTTCGATCATTGATGTTGTTTTTCAGAAACCAACCTTTGATGCTAAATTTCTGCACAGAGTGTAAGGCATCCCTGGACCAAACGTTACTTGGTATTTCAACGATACCCCCATCAAGGATTCGGAGAAATATCACATTCGCACTGATGGGGATGCTGTTTGTTTGTACGTCAAAGACTGCCAGCCCTCTGATGCTGGAAGGTACAAATGTAAAGCAAGCAACCAGGATGGAGAAGATTCTTGTGAAGCCAGTCTGGAGGTAGTTGATACAATGTAAGTATTCTTCATTTGTGCTCAATATATCTTGTATGCAAACACAAGAAAGTCAATGATTTTTAAAACTTCCTAATAAATTTTTGAGTAGATTTTGAGAAATTTCTTCTAAATGAAAAAAATCCTTCATTCACCATTAAAAAAAGGGAAAAATCTTTCATCCACTATCCATTGAAAGTAAAGTAAAGCTACTTGTCTCATAACTCAGATTTGTAGCACACTAAAGAAACTCAAAAGGAAAACTAAGTTTACTGATTTTTAAATTTTGTTCTGGTTTCCCCCAAAATACAAGCATTATGAATATAATATAATAAACTATTCTGAGATTTACTTGTCCATTCTACTATTTTATCTGATGACCTCACTGTAACTTCCTGTAAGGCATCCTCGTTTTTTTCTCTGTAAATCTTCTATCTTTATTCTTAGAACGTAATGTGTGCAAACCATTTTGAATATTTTGATTTCTTAAAATCACTTATTGAGAGTCATTGAACAGCCTTCTGGCATTTTTCTAATTTGCACTTGGTCAATCATGAAATATTATTCCCAGATAGCTTCTCTTTTGACAAAACCTTTTCAAATGCTTCGCTACTTCCCACTCTTCACCTGCATATGTTATAATACTTTCAATAATGTTTTTCATATTCTAACTTTCATTTTTTCACTTATTTCTGAGTTCTACAACATCCATTTTGCTTAACTTTTTTGATACCTAAGCTGATGGACTTTACATTTCTACTCTGCTAGAGCCATCTTAGCTAATAATGACTCTGATGTACTTAAATTTGTACTCTATTTCTGTTATTAGTGGTCGATCTCAGAGAGTGGAGCCTCCTTCATTCCTGAAGAGTATCGGAGACTGTGAGGTGTACAAGGGCATGACAGGCAAATTCACAGCCTGTGCCTCAGGCATCCCAGAACCTGAGTTTGAGTGGTTCCGTAATGATGAGAAGCTTTTCCCCAGCGACCGTGTGCGCATGGAACGAGAGGGTTCTGGACTGCTGCGTCTCACTATCGCAAATGTGAATCCAGCTGACATTGGGCGATACAAGTTACGCATCTTCAATCCGCATGGAGAAGCTAGCTGTGAAGCAGATCTGAACTATGATTGTAAGTTGAATGAGATGCTTGTTATTAAATAGAGTTGTTTAATATAGTATTCAACACAGAAATCTAATCATAAGGTATGAATCTGTAAAATCTGTTCATAATAATTCACAAATAAATACTGAGAGTGTTATTCTGCTTGTGAGTAGATTTAGAAAATTGTCTTTAGAGCAAACATCTAAGTTTGGATACAAATAAATAAAAATAATTTATGCTAAGTGGTCAAAAACATAATTGTATGGTGAGATTAAAGAAAACAAAGAATCTGTGACATTTTTGTAGGTGGTTTATTAAGCTACTTAATAGAGAAAAATCAAACTTCCAACTTGAATGAATTTTCATACATTGCAGAGAATTTTATAGATAATGCTTAAAAGAAATGTTATGGTCAGAAAACTGCAAAGAGAATTTCAGAAGTAAAATCAAAATATTATTTGCTGTGTAATTGCAAAATAAAGCCAGTTTGTGATGCCAAATAGATGCATGATCCATCATGTCAAAAAGCCAAATCAGTAACATCACTGATTGAATGTTTGGTTGGAAGAATTTATAGTTGATATTTCATAGTTAACAGCCTATTTTCAAGTGTTAACCTACAAGATTTCAAGTTATATTACTGCACTCAATATGTAATTTCAACATAGTAATGTCAATAACTTCTTTTCCAAATCTTCTGAAACTCTCATTGGTTTTTGTCTTCTTACAGCTCTGGATGACCGCCCAAAGAAGTCTCTAGGCTATCAATACACAGACTTCGACAAGTATCGCAGCTCCGGTGCACCGCTTCCCTTGGCTGATCGCCCTATCATTAGCCGAATGAGTGACAGGCAGTTGACACTTTCCTGGAAGCCATACATCCCTATTGGGCCCCAACCACCAGTCACATATCGTGTGGAGATGAGCGAAATGCCTGATGGCGAGTGGTTCACTATGAGAACTGGTAAGCAAATTTTCTACTACCAATAAACTTTAATCCTATTTGGTTGGAGTTTTATAAATAAGTTAATGTTTTTGTTATTGAAAGTAGTTATTTTCAAACGTTGGGAGAGATTGTATATTTATTACAAATACAACTGACTAGGTAGGAAGATAAGAACCCCAAAGAAAGTTTCCTTGCATAAAAGCATTCAGATAAGAAATAATACAATGTGATGTAAAAATCAAAGTTATATCTTTCTTGTCATTTATATTTTATTGTTTAAATTTACTGACACTAATTTAGAAAATTTGTCATATACAAACATCAATGTTCAAACAAAACATTGGTTTTGTCATCCATTAATGCGAAAGCAATGGTCTTTTCAAATAAAGAGTAAGGGATAGCATTACCTGAAAATCTTGAATTATTACATTACCTTTATATTAACTGAAACTAGCATTGCCAACATTGCAAACTAAGTTTAAAATATTTTCATATGTTTAAAATATTTTCATATGTTGAAAATTTTAAACAAGCAAATTTTATTAAAAAAACAATCTTAATCATGCTTGTCTGGTTCTTTCATCCACGTGTGTAATACTAAAAAATAATGTATTAAGAATTAAAACTAAATTTTAAAACATACAAAAATATGTGTTTTCACCACTCTTCTTGTGGGATGTTCTTTTGACTTGACTTCCCACCCCAGAATACGCATTTAAAGAACCTAATCTAAATGCTCCCAGAAGTTGTTCTGATTAGTTATTATTCAACTGATCAAACCATGAGGTATGGAAAGGTTGCTTAACAAGCATGCAAACCTTTTCAACAATTTTGTAAACATTACAATTACAATTGAAGAGAAAATTCACACATGCACAAGTAGATTTGTTTACAATACAAATGTGAAAAACAACTGATACATACAATCATATATAATGCATTTACATAATATTACAAGTGAGTAATAATCTTAAACTAGAAATTCTTCTACACTGTTAAAATTGTGTTCAGACAAGAAAAAACTTTCTGAATGAATAAACCTTAATCTGTGAGGTGCTTTTGCAGATGACTGAATAAACAAATATTCAGTAAGTTTTTGTTTGTTTTTTTTTTTGTTATTTTTCTTGTCTTGAAGGTCCACCTTTCCTGTTTTGTATGTGTTAGCACCTTCTTTGTAACAATGTTGGTTTCTTCCCTTCCAGGTGTTCGCAGCTGTGCTTGTGAAATCCACAACTTGAAGCCTTTCTTTGATTACAAATTCCGTATTCGAGTAGAAAACAGATATGGCATCAGTGACCCATCTCCCTATGTGCAGACTTACAGGTGAGCACACAATCTTTGCTCCTAAGCTCACAACAGCTGTAGTTGATTGAGGATTGTTGACATTAACTTTGATTGCTTGTATTTAATTCATGCATAAGAGAGACCAAATTTAATCTTGTGGTTGAAATAGTCCTGAAGTGTGCCTAAACCATGAAAGTTTGGTCAAACAATTAAAAATATTCTCGTAATTAAATTCTATCTGAAAAAATTACTTTCCTGATTTTGCTTATTGTAATTGGATTGCTTTAGATCTTACATTTTTAAAAGCATGTTTGAAATTTCAGATGTTTACATTAAAATACCTTATATAAATGAGTTCAGTTTACTATCATAATTTGCTATATTGCTGCAACCCAACAATTTAAATATAATTTTTTATGCTAATTACAATTACACTACCTAATGAGCTTCTAGTCCTTACCAATTTCAAGCTGTCAGCTCCCTATTTTGTTAACCAAATAAAAATATGAATTACAAACGCTTTTGAAAACTTACTCTCAAATTAAAAATTGACTAAGAACTCAGTGTTTTGTAATCATTACTCTTAAATTTTGGATTTTAGAATATAGTAATATTTTTCGACATGTGTTTGTCTCCACTAATGTTGAGTGTAAATTTTGTTTTACCCTGCTGATTTTATAATGCTTCATTTTCCTCCTTATTGATGTCTAAAAATATAAATTCTAATTTTGATTTTGAATTTATATATTAAGAGAAAGAACACTCCAGACAGAAGCAATTATGTTTCTACATCAACCAGATAGGCAATGAAAGAGGGAAAGAACACAGACATTTTGCATTCAAAACATAGAAAAAGCAATAGCTGAGAGGTTCTTGAAGCATCAAGATGCCAAAACAGGACTCATAAGAAACTGAAATATGGGATGCATAGTCCTTGCTATATTTGCGTATATTTAACATTATTTTCATTTTAAAATTTAAGAACAATGGATATAGGAATAGGTATGAGACACATTTCATTTGAAAATTGTCATATTTGTTCATGTTTAATTTATCTAAGCACGTAGCAACTGAAGTGAAATGCAAAGAACATACCTAAGGCTTTTTAAGTTTAAATAATGAGGCTCAAACCATCAAATCTATACTTTTGCCAAGCCATTTAGGTTGAAAGTCACTGAAGAAATTGGCCTCTTGCAGTTTTCTTGACAGCAATAGAAATTTCAATGTTAACATATCTATCATTCATATTAAAATTAAACACATGCTCCAGATATTTACAAAAATGAGATGACTATTCTACTAATATTGTTACATTATGATAATTCAAATTATATTGTCAGTGATCATATATCAGGTCAAATTAAATTATCAGTTATCAGATAATTATCAGAGAGTGAGGAATCGGTATGAATAATACACTCCATTTGGCTATCAAAAACAAAGTGTTGATAATATGTTTATAAACAAAATGTTTATAAACAATTTTAAAGTAGAAATATTGAAATACTTTTCCAAGCAATTTCTACCATTGAATAATTTATCAAAATGGGGTCATAGAAGGTTTCCACTAATGATGCAAACCACAAAGAAACAGTGTTATTCACTTCAACTTTGTTGCTCAATTGCTGATCAGAAAGTAATGATTGAAGGTAAAGATACCACATCAATGCTAGACTCTGGCTGTAAAGGGGTTGGTGGAACTGCACCCAGATAAAGATGATGTGGGTTCAGTTTCAGTTTCTTACAGTCCAGACCTAGCACTAAGTGGTATTAATCTGTTCAAGAATGACAACAAGGAATAATATCCCCCAAAAAAGGCAGTTATTACAGGTGGAAAATATTTGCAGGGTCATGCAGAAAACTCTGTGACAAGTGCTTGAGCATCTATGGAAATAAAATAGAAAACTATTTGAATGTTTGTTCTTTATAATGCAATAAAAATTTGTTTATACATTTTGCAAAGCAAAGAGGAACTTGCTTCCTGAATAACTCTCATGCTTACTTAGTGCAATGTTTCAAGACATTTTTATTTTAAAAAATTGTATTTGTGATGTGCAAGAATAAATTCTAAACATCACAATAGTTATATGGAAAAAAAGTCAATAAAAAATTCCTTTACAATATTAGGTTTAATGATCATCCATCTGGTGAATCAAGTCATAATGATTCATGTTATACCAGAAAGCTAGTATAGTAATTCACAACATTTTCACACTGAAGATGGCTTGATAACCTCCAAAACTATAGATCACCTCTTTTGTGTTCTTAAAACATCCAAAACCATTTTAACTGCTTAAAAATTTCAAACACATGATTTTTTTTCAATTCTCTTATAATGTTATGAAAAAAACACAAAAATATGATTTGTTTGCCATGAGAAGACACTTTGAGTGACTCCTCAATGGCCTTGAATGATAGACTGGAAAAGATCTAATCACAGAATACAAAGTAAACTATCAATGGTCTAACCATGAGTAATGAATAGATGGACACATACAGGGGTATCTGTAAAATATGTACAATAATGAGAGTTGAAAACATTTGCATACAACAATAAACTGAATAAAATCACTTGCAGTAATAACATTGTAAATTTAATACTATATTAAAATATATAATTAACTTAATATTGAATAATATACTATTATATTTTTAACATCAGAGAACTTGTAAAACAAACAGATTCCAGATATTGATTGATTATTTGTGCTTTGAGTAAACAAGAGGACTTAGTTTTTTGAAAAATTAAGAAATCTTCAAAATCTTAAATTGACATGCTTACTTCTCCATTCTAAACTACATTTTAAAATAAATTTCAAGATAACTACAATACAAAAGTTGTGGAGTTTTTAAAATTGTGTTTCAAATTAGATCTAATTTTGGTCACTCTGTGATGGAATGTTCTATATATTTATTAAAGTTTAACAACTGAAAAGATGTAATATTGAAAAATATTTTTTTATTCAGAAAATATAAAATTTGAACATAGAAATAAAATTTTCACAAATCTTTACTTCAGGACAAAAATGTTTTGATTCTCATAAGTCTCTACTTAGAAGAAAATAACAATTTTTAACAATTAACCTTAACAATTACGTACTTTACTGTAATGTATTGCTTGTTGAAGGTGCATGCTGTAGTATGTAATTACACTGTTGTGAGCTTAGTTGTAGTAAAATGTGTTTAAATGTTGTAGTTACTCTGATGGGTCTCTGTTTCTCTGTCTCTGTTATTTTGCCACTAATCCATGTTTAGCTGTCAGCTGCTTACAATTCTTCTTCCAAATTTTCAAGAGCTATTGCTTCTAAATATTTATTTGCAAAGAGCTTCTGAAGATTTTATATTAAAAGCATCCTTCAAATTGCTTTGTTCAATGCTTTTACATTAGTTAAGACTTTGTGTGTCAGTTATTCAAAATAAATAACTGTCTTGCTCCATCAACATATAAAATTACTCTCTGAAAAGGAGTAACAGATGTATTTATTAGAGTACAAATTCTTTGCCATATGAATTTAATTTTTTCTGTACTTTTAATTACCTATGAGTTTGCATTTAATTTGTATTTTAAAAAAGTTGCAATTATTTCTATTAAAATTTTAAAAAGTTGTTTATTTAGAGTTCTTACAAAACTTGTAACTTTTAATTCTAGTAAATAAGCATCCTTCAATCTGTTATGATGTAATTTTAACAAGCATAAAAATTTACTATAAAATTCCATTGAAATATATTTCTCAAAAATAGGAGAAATAATATTTCATTCTCATTCCTTAACTAGTGTACTTCAATTTACTTTGCTATTTGCAATACTATATTAATTCTGAACTTCCTGTGCTGTGAGATTAGAAATCATTTTGGCATTCAAAATAAGAGTTATGTTCAATGAACAATCTGTGCTTGTTTATGTCTGTAGAAGTGTTTGCTCATTCAAATCCAATTATTTTTAGTTGCTTGTAGTTCAATGCTTCTAATATTATAATAGTTCTAGATCCAGATTAAATAATTTTGCCTAATATCTCATTTATAAGTTTTCTTGTCTTAAAGAGTATTAGTATAGAAATGTGTGTGTGGTGAAGGGTATTGCTATTGCAATACTCAATATGTGGTGTATTGTCTTTTGTGATAGTGTCCTACCAACCTATGTTTGATTGTCTGAGGAATATTTTAATATATATTCCATAGGCAAGCATTATATGTCCAGAGGGATCAAGTACACCTATTAAACTATACAAGAATAAATGAAAGAAATCGGCCTCTTGCTGTTAGGATACATTTTCTGTCAAACTTCCACTGTGAATTTTCACAATTTGAATTCAATGTTATCACTTTATTATTGTTAGTGCTCTGAAAAGTAGCTAATAACAACTTTTACATCTTAATCCATCTCTGCTAACAAGGGCCCACAACCAAAAATAATCTTTCATTGTTACAAGTATAGTGATAAAGAAGGAATTGGACATTTCTTGTTGTTGTTGCTTTTGTGAATGTGTTGTGACCCTGTATCATACTTTGTAAATAAAAGTGCTGAGTAACGGAGGAGTCTCTTATTTTTCTCAGAGAGCGCCTTGAACCGGAACCCCCGAAGTTCTTCCCTTACCTGGCGCCTGGCATTGACTTCCGGCCGGAAACTTCTCCTTACTTCCCCAAGGATTTCGACATCGAGAAGCCGCCCCACGATGGATACGCCCAAGCACCCAGGTCTGATGCTGGTAACATTCTGCGCAAACAGCAGCTTGCTAAATTTAATGTTCTCAGTAGGAGCAAAACAATGCCTAGTAAGGTGGCCTGCTTAGCGCACTACAGTAACACTCTCACGGCATTGCCTCCACCCAGGCCATTGAGCTCATACTCATCTTATTCTAATTACTCATCTTACTCTCTAGTTCGAGACAGAAGTAGATATAATATTCATGATCAATATAAAAATCCTTATCATAATGTTAGCTGGCGAACACATATAACATAATGAAAATTTTGTGAATTTTGCTCATTAATGCTGATGATTTGCTGACAAGCTTTTACTGAAGTTTGCCCTCGATGCAGCTTCAAGAAGCAGAAGAGAGCTCGCAGTAAACCAATAATCACATTACAACGCACTTATTCTAAGCTTTGTTGTAGCTGTGCGCAAAAAGGAAGAAACATCTGAGCAATAATCTTCTTTTGTAACTTTTTCTGTAAATTACACTTTTTTGTTCCTTGTTGTGTTTTGTTGGTTTGTGTTTGGTCTTTTTCCATGCCTCTGTTGCATTGTGGAATGAAACAAAATCTTGTAAGATGAAGTTTTGTTTGTCCTTTAGAAGTAAATTGTAGAAGTTAATAAAACATTTGGCATGTCATATTATGGAAGAAAGATACTCTTGAGTTGAGTTCTTTTCTCTTCTAGTGTTCTTTTATGTTTAGCTGAATGGCTCACTTAAAACGAAAGCACCAAGTCTATTAGTGCTTATTTGTATATGTATGTTATATTGTTATGTACAATTTAACATATCTGTGTTGTGTGTAGTAGAAGTCATTGAAATCAATAATACAATATTACAGCATATGTATTATTTTTTTAATCACTGCTGTACAAACATAAGGGAAAATTGCACAAGCATTCTTCAAGAAAATGTAGAAAATGAAATTACTGCTCTGTCTTTGATCAAATAAAGGCAAAAGTATAATTTTCCCTGTGTGATGATATTCCTGTTTCCTTTTTGTTTTGAGATGACCTCCCTAGAATTGTAGGCATCAATTGGTAGATATTGCATGAGACCCAATTTGAACCAAAACTCAATGGGTCATATTTTCTTTTGTACTTTCATTCTTTGTACCCGTGTTCTGAACATTTTGTATGATGAAGATACACCACAACCACCTTCAGAGTTCTGACCTAAAATACCTTTCTAGTCCTTCTGCATAGTTATCTTTCCTCGTATAGTCCATAAACAGACAACTATTACAAGAATAAATGTTTTTTCAATATCGCAATATCTTGGAATGTGATTTTTTTTTACCCGTTTTGCCTTTGTCATTGAGAAAAATGTTTTTTCCTAAGAAAAAAGACCAAATAAAAAAAATCTTTCAGATACAACCCAATTATCCTTTCACCCAGGTTGAATTTTCTTTTTGTTCCATAATGAGTACTTCTGTAGTGAACATTTCAAGTCCCCCACTCTTTATACAGAGTAGACGATCTATTTTTTTGCCTGTGAATCTTGAGCCTCTCTCATCTTCATGGAATACTAATTACATGAAGCATATGTGCTGTAAAGGATAGGTCTTGGAGTTATTTTTCCTCAGGCATTGAAGTTATCTCAATAGTGATACTGTCAAAAACAGAATGACCTTGAAATCATAAAAAAAATACCAAAAAGTACAGTAGGGAAGGTACTGATCATGAGAAAAAGTGTTTTTCTAAGGCATTATTCACTCACATTATGTTTATGGCTTTTCACCCTTCCCTTTTTGATCCATTACATCCTTGTTCCATTAGGAAAATGAGGTGGATATTCAATTTATTTCTATACAGATTTGTATTATGAAATATTAGGCCACTCTGAAAATACATGAAACTGTACATTGACCTTGGACTGAATGGCTAACACCTAACACCATGAGGGTACCACAGTGTTTTAAGAGACGCTATTGACCTAGGCAGAAGAACATGCACAAAACTACTAGTGCAAATGAAAATATCAACACATTACTTCCTTGTTAAAAGTGAAGGCATACTGGATTCATCATTATTCTACTTTCCACCTTCACCTTCTTTCATTTTCAATGAATAAAACAACAGATCATAAATTTCAACTTAAGTAGTTATGCTATTTCTTATTTAACTGCAATTTATTAAGAAGATGGACCAGTTTGTAATGTTGAATTAGTATTTTTCATACTCTCATTCATTTTGATGAGATGAATAAGACTCATGACAGTGAACAGGTTCATTTTTTCAAACGTTACATAGATTTCACTTTAACCTCATATTATAATTAATATTCTATTTAATGATTTCTTTGCTTCATGATGAGGACAATTTCATGTTTACCTGAAGAAAGTTTCTTGTTATAAGTTTTTCCTTTTTTCAAATATTGGCTAGTCTTCTAGACACAAATATAACTGTATTTCTAAGCATTAAATTGTCTTTAAGGTTACTAGTAAATAGTATTGTAACTGTGAATTATTTTGTTTTGAATTTAATTAGTTTTTTGAAAAAGCCACATCTCCTATCTTTGCGAAAATGAGTAATGCTCATCATCTGATTCAGAGAACGTCTTTAGCTTTGTTTCAAGAGAAAAGACCATGTATCTGCAGTTTGTTAATAAGATCTAAGCAGGTGGTTACTTCAATTAGGCTACTTGAGAGATGTGATACTTTCCAACAAACATATGTTGAACAGCTGATGGAGATGTTGTCTTTTTGAAATAGCCAATTCAATTATATTGTTGAAGTTCCTGATATTGCAACGCTAGTTTTTAAAATTTTTACTCATTCATAAGTTTTAGAAGTTTGATTATATTTGTTTCTGTTATTATTATTAATGTTATAATTACATAGATTAATATAAAATTCATTAACTATTTTTAACGTGAATTATTTATGGTTTTCCAGATTTTTGCGACAGGAGCATGATGCTCAGTACGGAATTAAGAACCACAACTGCAACCTGTTTTGGTTTGTGTATGGCTATCCTAAACCAAAAATGCAATACTTCTTCAATGACGAACCTATCGAAATGGGAGGTCGCTACGACTGTAGTTACACTCGTAACGGACAAGCCACCCTCTTTATCAACAGGTAAGACAGCTTTCTGGTGTAATTTGCATATTAATTTTTGTCCTAGAGGACTTCCATAATTAATGATAGGTAAAGTCACAAGTTGGGTGGGGGCAAATCATGGGAGAAAGAAGAGATTCCCCTCTTATTCTTTCATGAAATAATTTTTTTCTTCAGAAGAATTGCTGCCATTGTAAGAATGTAAAGAATCAATATCAGAAGTTATAAATATTATTGAAAGGGGGAAAAATTCCATGAAAAATTGTTCCATAAGGCATTGTTATGCCAATTGGTTTTTGATAGATAGTAGGGTTTTAGATGTGTAATTTTGGGAAATATTAGCAATATGATAAATATCATACGCTTTTCTTGTTTTGGATCCTAAATATAGATTTTTGTAATGGTTAGGTATGAAAGTATTGCAGATGTTTCATTTAAAAAACAATTTTACTCCTCACTACTCCGCTAATACTAAGATTTTATTATCACATAACTCTTTTGTAAGATTTCTTTGTGTAACATACAGTCAGTGTCAGGACTGAATGGCAAACTGATTGCAATTGTTAGCACGCTACTATAATGATCAAATGATTGCACATAACATTTGATCTCGGAATAATTTTATATTTATCTGAAATTGATGTGAATTTAATATAAATTACTTTCATTTGATTAATTTATGTGTATTTTTATTTTTTGTTTCAAAGTCCATTATTGTAATATATAATTATTATCTTATATTATTATATGTGATCATTGACTTAAATGTACAGCATTTACTTACTGGGTTAATAAGGGCTGGTTGCCTGGAATGAAAAAACATTTGAACAGTAATCTGTAGTCTAAAACTGATTATTATCAGCACTTTAACATTTAATATTCATTAGCTCTACAACCATTATGTTAATTGTTCCAGTTGTGGCACTATAATTTTCAATTCAGGGAAATACATTCCTCGGCATTCGGGCCAAAATTAAAGTAACATTCCTATAATGTGTCACGGGGAAGTGATTTTCTACAAAAAATATTTAAAATTTTAAACAGTTTTTGAAATATTCACTGGCCATTTTAGAAGAAAAAAGACAAACTGAGTCTTGCAAGATAAAATAAAAGCAATTCAATGTAGTTTCAAAATTGTTTAATTATTTCAATGAAATTCAAAAGTTTGTTTTGTGTATGTTCTGAGCATCAGCCTACATACATTTTCTGTTTTTAATTTCTAAAAGTGAGATATATGAACTTGATTGAAAGATAATGTCATAAGAGAAAAATAATATATTCATAATAACAAGAACATTCAGGCAGACTCAGAATTTCACAGAGCTCATTGAATTCTCGTTTGTTTCAGAATGCTTGATAGAGATGTAGGCATGTATGAAGCTGTTGCCACCAATGAGCATGGAGAAGCTCGCCAGAGGGTAAGGTTGGAAATTGCAGAGTACCCTGTGTTCATCATGCGTCCAGAAGAGACCATTTTAATGCTGCGGCGCTCAGCTCGAATTGAAGCTAAAGTCATTGGAGTACCTTATCCAGAGATAAAATGGTACAAAGATTGGCAACCACTTGCTCCATCTAGCAGAATAAAGGTAAAAAAGCACTTCATTTCATAATTTGTTAAAAAAATGCTATCATTTCTTTTCTACGAATATATTCTAAATATGCAAACTATGATTCATGAATACTGTTATTTCTTTTTGAATTCTTTGTAAAACATATAACTATTTAGCCTTAATTTAACTTCACATTAAATACCTAATCTAAGAATTCACCAAAATATATATGCGAAAATACAGTTTTTAAAAAATATCTGCAGACTTATTTTTTCATAACATTTTTAATGGAGATTTTGCTACAGAACTTTTCTGATTATATACTTTAGGAACACAAATGCTTGTAAGTTTATATCTTCTAAGGACGTGTAAAGAACAGTTTAAGTTTGTAACCTAATGGAAGAGGTACCTTGTACCTCTGTGTTTTGATTGATCATAACAGGCATTTATAAAATGAACAATTCGATTTCAGATTCAGTTCATCGAACCTAATACTTGTGTGCTGGTTATTAATGATGCTATCAACAAAGATGAAGGCCTTTATTCAATCAGTGCTCGCAACATTGCTGGAAGTGTCTCATGTTCTGTGATGGTACATGTTGAAGAGAGTGAGCAAGAGTATGGCTACTTGACGTACAGCAAAGGCAGAGACATTAGGCCCAAGAAGAAGCCCATTTCTGACCTCTACGACATTGGAGATGAGTTGGGCCGTGGCACACAAGGAGTTACTCATCACGCTGTGGAGAGACTCACTGGTGTGTACAGTGTGATTATTAACCTTGTATTGTTTGCGCAGACATTCACTTGCCGTGTCTTCCAGCATTTTTATGGGAAGAGTGTTTCTTAGAATCTTGACTTCTATACTACCTTCTTGTTAATAACTAAGACTTTGAGGGTCAGCAACACTGCTAGAGTGAGTAGTTGTTTGACACAATGAACACCTCTATCTTTCTCAGACTTGAGACGCAACACAATCTCATTAGCAAGAAGTGTATAATTCGTATTGTTTTCATCAGATCACTTCTATTTTTGGGCAGAAATTGAGCCTCTAGCATGCTTTTAAGCCCAGACAACTACAAAAGACAAATAATGAAAAATTGTACGCAAAATGATCAAAATGGATGAAATGCAAGCAGTGCAGGGTTGTTCATAGCTTCAAATGAGAATTATTATATTTTTTATTATATTGTTCCTTGCTCCTCTCAAAATTTCAACTACTCCTTTTTTATAAACATTATTTTTAATTTGCTTTATTTAAATTTGTATTATTTATACAATTTGTAATATTAATTAATTGTTTTATTATGCTTAGGTCGCAATTATGCTGCTAAGATCATGCACGGAAAGCATGAACTAAGACAGTTTATGAACAATGAGCTGGAGATCCTCAATGTTTTGAACCACCCCAAGATCATTCGCCTGCAAGATGCTCTGGAGACTGATCGCTCCATGACACTCATTACAGAACTGTATCCTTTGGAAAGTTACTATGCTTCAGCAGTTTTTTATGGTCATTTTGTTTGTTTTATTCATTACTATCACTTAACTAGGACCCATCAAAGTGGAGGATGCAATGAATCTCATAATATTCCTCTTAGCTTACTCAAGCACTGAAATTGATAATTTTAATGCAAGCGTGAGAAGAATTTTTCCCATTCATTGTTTTACTTGCCCATCTCAGGATCTACCTTTATTGGTTTTTGTTATTTCCCTTGATCCAGAAAACTAATGACAATATGTTTTATTGCTTATTTTGGCCAGTCATTGTATCAACCTCTTCAATTTCAAAACATCACATTTGTCAGTGTGTGTGTGTGTACATACAGCCTCAGTGACAAGAAGTTCTCTTTTAAATGAATGACTCAATGATACCAATGATACAAAAGCTTTTACCTTTTTAGTCAATTTAGACATTTTGTTTTGATAGTAGGTACTGGAAAGCAACACACCACCCCAAACCAACTGTGCATGCATAGTATGTCAAACTAATTTTTCTGAGAAGAAAATGCAACTAGTTCCCATGGAGACTTAGCTGTCTACCATTGATTTCTGCATCCAAAATATCTATTGGTTGCGAAAACTTGGGAATATCAGGCTAGTGCATTATGGCTTGTGCCACCAGAACCATTTGTTTTATACATAAAATGTAATCAAATAAATCCATTCATATAAGTTAAGATGCATTCCTTAATGGCTAAAGTGCTGGAGGTGGTGAACTTCTTGATAACCTCACCAAGCAGCCCCACTACACAGAAGGAGAAATCGCTGGCTACATCCGACAGCTGCTTTGGGGCCTGGAGCACATGCACATACAGAACATTGCTCACTTGGGCCTCACAGTGAGTAGCATTCATGCATAATTTGGGCAGTGGGACTGCTTGGGCACAGTGATAAAAATTTACTTCTTTAAGAACAGTTTGCAATGAAACTTTCAAGGTTTTTACATTAGCAACAAAAAAAAGGGGGAGTCTATTGTTATATTAATTAATCAAATCTGTTCTGCATTATATTTGCCTAAATCATCTAAAAGGTATTTATAATTAATTATAGTAACAATTTAAATGATTGACTGAAAGTACTTTTGTAAGAAAGCAAAAATATGAACGTTGATGTCAAAAGTTTACATTGATGAAATGGAGTGATTGACATGATTTTTGTTTCATAGGTTGGCGATCTTCTCATTTCCCATCCAGGTGGAGATGAGCTGAAAATCTGTGATTTCGGGCTCAGCCGAAGACTCGCATTTGGAAAATTGGCCTCTTTGGACTATGGTAGGATACTTATATTGCACAAAGGAGAATAATGATTAAGGCCTGATTCCTGAAATTTTACATTAATGACTCAATGAATCTCTCATTATTATTAATTCAGTTAACTCAAATAAGGATAAACTTACTTTATTTTCTATATGATATTATCAATTTTATAGTAGTTTTTTAGTTTAGTAATTTCTGGCCCAACATCAGAATCCTACATGTTCTAAAATGGTTGAAGAATCTAAAAGAGAATTAGCCCCCACTAAAATGCACTTGAACCCATCCTTAAATAATTGCAGTAACACGACAAGACCCTCCCATTTACAATCAGTAATAATAAATTATAAACTTGTAGCTACTAGTTGCATTAATTCTATTTGTGTTACAAATTAAAATTTATGGCAATTAATGTCAGAATTAGATTGCAGTGCAGACTGCACCTAACTATAAGATTGGGAACAATTTTTGAGTAAAGGACACGTAACTGACAAAATTTGTGAACAAGCCGTCCACACGCCATCCTGGATGACACATGAGTCCGAAGTCTACAACACAAATTAATGGGATTCAAGAATACACTATAGATTAGTTTTGAATATTTTATTCATAGTCTAACAGATTCAATGAATGAATTAAAGAAAAAAGATTTCCACTTATTGTATATTTTATGCATTATAACTTTTTAATTTATTTACATTTTTATTTTAATTTTTTAATAGTTTAAGGTTGAATAAACGGAATTATTTCAGTAAATGTTGAAACATTTTAAAGATAAATATTTGCATTACTAACACTAAACTACCCCCCTTCCCGCCCATTTGTAACACAGCGTAACTCTACCTCAAACCTCCTCCCCCCCTCTTTAGCGTTACGTTATTTCTGGACGTCGAACTATAAAACTATCGAACTGTAAAACCGCCTTGTGTGTGCGGCGCAGGCCATCCGGAGTTCGCGTCGCCCGAGACGGTGAACGGGGACGGCGTGGGCACGCCGGCCGACATGTGGGCGGTGGGCATCATCGCGTACGTGCTGCTGTCGGGCCACTCGCCCTTCCTGGGCCCCAACGACCGCGAGACGCTGACGCGCGTCAAGCAGGGCACCTGGGAGTTCCATGCCCAGCGCTTCCAGGTAGGCATCCCGTACGCGACATTCACCCTTCCGGGTAGGCATTTCGTATGAGACATTCACCCTGCTATGTAGGCATTCCGTATGCGACATTCACCCTTCCAGGTAGGCGTCCCGTACGCGACATTCACCCTTCCGGGTAGGCATTCCGTACGCGACATTCACCCTTCATGGAAGGCATTCCGTATCGCACATTCACCCTTTCAGGTAGGCATCTGTATGGGACATTCGCCCTTCCATGTAGGCATTCCGTATGCGACATTTGCCCTTCCAGGTAGGCATCCGTATGCGACATTCACCCTGCCTTGTAGGCATTCCGTATGCGACATTCACCCTTCCAGGTGGGCATCCCGTATGGGTCATTCACCCTGTCATGTAGGCATTCCGTATGCGGCATTCCTGTATGGGTCATTGCCGGATATTTTCCCTTTGTCCTGGTATTCCGAAGAATCATTTCGGAACTATAAAATGTCCCGGTATTTTCAAAATTCAAAAATGATTGATATCTTTTAATAGCATCATATACACTATATTATTTATACGGCGTGTTTGATAAACACCTCTTTTTCGGACGAACTACCCTGATATCTGCACGTGTAATTTATATTTTTTGAATATGTTACACAAACTTTTTTAATTCATTTTTTTATGTCGACATCACGCACAACCTGGAGGTAAGGCGGGTAGTATCGGGGTCAGGCAAAGCAGTACAGGGCGACGACGGTGGCAAGGAGTTGCAAGAAGGGCAGGGCAAAGCAGGTTAGACTAGAGAGAGGATACACTACAGTCAGAATGCATTCCTTTTCATGTATGAAGAGATGAATGAGGTAAAAAAATATCCCAACAAGTAAAAGGATTCGGTTTTAAACTCCCCGTGCGATTGTATCTGTTTCCGTTTATAAAAGAAACTTTCGGAAGCCAGTCGGAAGCTTAGAGCTTGCCCCGGCTGGGGCGGTTCCACCCCGTTGGTGGGAGATACCTGGTTAGGGAAAACCGGCACGCCGACGTGTAGGCCGTCATCGGATCTCATCATTCAGCGAGGGAGATCACTGCCACCTCTCCCAATAAAACGTGCAGTACACTTATGGGACTTAGCAGTCGACGCGCATGTAAACTCTAATCAATCATAATTTTGCGTTGTGTCGGTTTTCCGTTTTGAAAGTGTGCTGTTACCCCTGTCGCAGGGCATCTCGGACGAGGCGCGCGACTTCATCCGCAGCCTGCTGGTGTACCAGCCCGAGGGCCGCATGGACGTGCACGCGGCCCTCAAGCACCCGTGGCTCACGGCCGCCGACCGCCTGCCGGCCGACGCGCCCCAGCTGCCGGCCGATCGCCTGCGCACCTACCTGGACGGCTTCAGGTCAGCAAGATTTACATTTATTCGGTAAAAAAAAAAATTAAAAAATTAAAAAAAAACTAAAAAAAACTTTGTGACGTAGGGGGGGGGGAAGATTAGCCAAGGCAAGATTAGGCAAGGCCGCGCATTGGCAGCTCCTAGACTGCGACTTTCGCAACTGAGGCCCTGGCAGGAACCAGCTCTTGACGGTTTTATCCAATGGGGAGCTTCAACGTCATCATAGTGACGTCACTATGGTGATGTTCATGCTCCTGATTGGATGAAACCGTCAAACAGGGTACCTGCCAGGGTCAGAATTGCATAAATCGCAGTATAGGCACACGAATTATTATTTTTTTTTTGTTATTTACGTTGGTAAACACGCACTTCACCCCTTAGCAACCATCTAAACAACGCTTTAAGAGCGCGTCCATAGCAACGGCCATTAAACTGCTCGAGAGCCTATTGAAAATATTTTAGCGGACAGTGCTTATAAATCTTGGGATAAATATGACGTTGACACAAAAAATAATTTTTCGGAATAAATGTAAACAAAATGTATTTTTACAATTATTTTGGTACAGATATGTTGAAAGTAGTATGCTACCGTAATCTCTTCGTTAATGTCTCGATCATTCCTTTTCGTTCTCCAATCACAAAATAAATCATAATCTTTCTCATAAGCGGTTACAAATTTAGAAGGTATCAAACTAGAGCTTGCAGTTTCTGCTTCCTCCAGAATATCATCTGGCACGAAAATATCTTCTGATACTTTGAAATTCCGGGACATTTTTTTCTCAATCAGCTTGCATTAGCAGAAAGAGCATTTAACTGTTTGATCACAAACAAATCATCCAGCACCATCACCCCTTGCTACAGAAAATCGAGAATAATGACAATTCGTAACTCATGAAAGTGATAAAATTTTATTTTGAATAAACGATAAACTATAAACAACGAAAAGCATTGTATGTAACCCGTCCTATTAGTCTTTAAGAATTCAGCCGGAAGGTTTACTACTCGGCTTCGCTATCGCCCCGCCTCGCAGTTAACCTTCCGACTCATTTAGAGGACTTATTTCATACTATGACGCATTTCTGTTGTTTACATGCCTCAAAGCAGACCGGCATGTGGGACTTCACAGTACAGTGTACCGCAATGAAATCTCATACCAACTTATAAACTTGGAAATTTGTTACCGATTTGTTTTATAAATACATGGCCAGTACCAACGATGCAATTGGTTTTAATAATGAGAAGGAAACTTACAAGCATTCACAAAAAATGTAGATAACAGTACCATATGATGACAAAGTTAGAGAATTTATTTATTTTTAAATCTTAATTACAAATAAACACCATTTACAAATGTATTTACTAGGCTGTCCGGGTGACGCCGCGTCCATGGCAAAGATGCCGACGTTTCGGTCGCCATTCTGCGACCTTCAGGGCGTAATGCGTAAGAAGGTCGAAGAATGGATTTTGCACGATGTCTTTTTTTTGCACTAAAACTAAAAAAATCAACATCATTGTGCAACAAAAAAATAATTTCACGTAGTTGTACACCAAAGTATAGCAATATTTTTCCTCATAGTTTTCGATGTTATTTCGGTTGTGGTAGATTTCCTCATAACCTTTATCTTCGAAAATAAAAGTATCACCTTCCCCTTTTACCTGGAAGGGGAAGAGGAAGTCGGTCCTAAATTTACGTATGCCTCTTCTCTGAGTCGGTCCCCAATGTACATATCGGATCTTGTGGCCCCCAACCTACACGCGCCGCTCACCGTTTTTTGTTTTTCTTCTTCAGGGACTGGTACCAGAACGCGTCGTGCCGCACGTGGTACCGTCGGCGTCCGCTGAGCGGCGCCTTCGAGCACCCGTCACGCATGGTGTACCCGCCGGGCCATGTGTACACGCCAGAGCCCACGCCGCCCCCGCAGCCCAAGGAGCCGCGCCCGCCGCGCACCTGGGAGGACCAGGTGCCGTCGCGCGAGCCCATCGACTACGAGATCGGCGTCGCCAAGTCCGAGAGCCAGTACGTGTCCAGCCTCTCGCCCCGCCTCACGCCTGTTGAGCTCGCCTTGCACGGCCGCGCTAGTTGGCTGTAGACGCAGGTGTCACACGGAAAACCGCCCGCTCCAGCGCTGCTACGAATCTAGTCGCTTCCGCGCTTTCTTCAAACAACACCAAGCGAATGCCGGAGCAGTACCCAAACAAACGGGACGCGGAACGCGCGCGATCTTTCCTGTCCCTTCCTTGTCCTATCCTCACCCCTTGCACACACACTTACACTGATATGCACTACACTACACACATGCAAATCAGTAGGGAGCTTAGAGCTTGACTCGGCTGGGATGGTGCCCTGTTGGTGCGAGATACCTGGTTGTGGAAGACACCCACAAGCCGACGTGTAGGCCGGTGGCGGGAAGATCGCCGCCACCTCCCATGATAAAACATACTCTACACTTAATGGAATAATGACAACCGTTTTTCATGCCTAGAAACGCCCATCAATATCGTGGCCAGGAGGGGATCCCACAAGGAAAAGTAGGGGGCGAGGGAGTTTAAGACGTACCCCTGCCCCGTACAAGAAAAATATCACTTTTTTAGTGCGTGAATTTCTTCTTGATGTTCTCAGGTTTAATACAAACAATATTTCTTTGGAAAGCGATGCGACCAAATTATATTTCGAATAAATCGGGTAAAATTGCAAAATAAGTGTTAGATCGGGGAGAGGGGGCTTGGTTCCATTGCCTACTCCGGATCCGCCACTGATCGATGTTCATTTGAAAACATTAATATAGTCGCGAGGAAATGAACCAAGGCAGACGATGGACCATTTTTCATTAAACGTACAGAGAGGGTGACGAGAACAGGATCTACCTACCAAGTCAACTCAGGTCAGTCATTTGAGCACTCTCGATGAAGAAAATTGATTCAAACGGGAAGGGAATACATCTTATGAAGTATTAAATGCTACTGAAATGTATTAAAAGTATTAAATGTGTTTGGTCAATATTCAATATAAATATAACAACTACTGTAATGAATGTAAATATCTGCACATTTGTTTACCTTTTATAAACCCAACGAAAAAAATTATTTACAAATGTAAAACACATGTACACGACTGCAACATTCAATTTGTGGTGAATGCACAATACCAGATATTTTGTGAGAACTATTTTAATTTTGACTTACTATTTTCCCGTTACGGAACTTTCTTACGAAACAAATGGCTATAATCGTGACTTTCGTAAGGATGCACGCATCAAATCACTGCTAAGAAATAATCTTGAAAATCGCATTTATGTCGTTAATTGGTAGGCTTGAATTTTTTGCCACTACGCTCCAAGCGATTTTGGAAAATACCTGCTGGCTCTTGATAAATGCAATGAAACGCACATTTTTTCAGCAATGTCCTCCACGTTGTCACAACTTTTTTACCCACGTCCTATCCAGTTACCTATATAAATCAGTGACATGAACATTAGGGTTTTAACACAATGAACTTAAACCTAAACACTCGATGTAATCTGTCTCAAAAAATTATTGGCACGAACTACATTGTTCTATTTTCAAATCACGTTATTAAGAACATGAAAGTGTTGAGCGTGAGGAATTTAACACAAATGTTCTTTACACATGTGAACAAGTTTGTGTTCTTTAAATCGATACTGTAAAATTCATGTTAGATTAATTGTTGGTGTCCCATTGTCGTAGATACGCTATGAAAGAATTAGTTTCAAAACTCCTTTTTATGATATTCGATATGTTGAACGCTGATGTGCAATGCAGTGTCCAATCCTTATTACTACTTAACTCCTGTTTTTATTTTTATTGTTTTCTTTCGTTCGTGGATATCACCACTGAACTTGGATACAATGAATACAGGAGTTGGACGTACGTCAGTCTTTATAGTCAGAGTAGTTTCGAAATTGTAAGATCAAAAACAAAGCCAAAGAGCTACATTGTCTTTATTTCAAAGTAGCAGCGTTGATGGGCGTTCTTTTGGAGACATCTTACATGTAATGTGCATAAACAATTAAGCATGTTCTAGATCTTTAATGCTTGACTCATTTTTAGTGTTTCAGATACGAAAAAACTTCCTCTCTAATTTAATGTGTTAATTTATATTTGTTTACTGTACGTAATCATGTTAATGTCTTTGTAGTGTTAGTTCTTTGTGAATTAGGTAATCGTTTGAGAACTGGTATGTATGTTTTCTTGTTTGTGTTAAAATGTTTTATTAGCTATTTTACAGATTAAAAACATCATTATTGGTGAGTAGTTTAGAGAATGCAGCATGTCACTCATAATTCATTGTTTTACTATTGTCAATGTTGTAGTTGTGTTGTGGTCGTCATTGTTATGGTTATTGTCAACGTAGTGCTTGTTATTGTCGTCGTAGTGCTTGTCGTTGTTGTTGTTAATTAGTGTTTCCAAGTTTTACAGATGCTCAACATATCATATACGTGAGTAGCGTAGTTGTATTTACATGTGTAGGAAGATTATGAATTCTATCACTTCTCTTGCATCATATTCTTTCCTCTTGCGCACGCGTGATGTTAAACGATGAAAGTTCAGATGTTCTGTGACGAAGCTTCTGCTGACGTGCTAGTAGCCTTTGTTTTGCGTGCGCGAGAGGTATGCCGCAAGGGCCTGGGGGTGATCCGGTGCCGTTCGGTTTGCAGCTACCAGAGCGGGCCCGACACGTACCTCCTGCAGCTGCGTGACGTGGACTTCCCGGTGCGGCTGCGCGAGTACATGAAGGTCGCCGCCAACCGCGCCCCCGGCTACTCGCGACATCTGTCGGAGACGCAGCCCTACGACTGGAGAGTGAGTGCGCTGCGGCTTCGGGCGAATGGCGTCAGGCGGCTTCACGCGTTCGGCGTCCGCCGAGTAGCGAGCTTCTGGTCCAAGCAGATGATGAGCTCGGCCGAATGTCCTTTCCTTTGATGCGCCCAAAACACCGACCCGCGACGGATAGTGCGAGCGCCGAATAGTTGGCTCTTGGCCAGCGACATACACTACTCGGCAAATGCCGAATATGTGGAGCAGCTACTGGTAGCCCAATCCCGAGTAGCTGATGTGCTCGGCGAATGTTCGCCTTCTTTGATGCGGGCCACAAGACTGACACGTGGTGGATAGGGCGAGCACCGAATGTTCGACGCTTGGCAAATTGCAAGCAACCCATCCTCACTACTCGAGATTCGGCTCACTACTCGTGGTTCGTTACTTGCCGACTACCGAATGTATGGAGCCGCCTTTATGAAATTGAATTTCGGGCCATAGAGGGAAAGCCAATTACGACACCAGAATGTTAAGGATTTTTATTTTGATGGTACTTAACGCATCATTTCTTCAAGTATTAAACCAAGATCATTAAATACACAAACACAATACAATAAAATTTGAAATTAAATGAGCACAAACGAACAAAAAATTACTTTGATGCTTTGTTTTACGTCGATTGTTCCTATTTCTCATGCAATTGAATTGCCCTCTATGATCATAAACTCAATTTTATAATATTAATCAAGAGCTTTCACTAAACATTCTTCACAATATGATGGGTTATTGACTTGAAGTTCAAAATAACGTCTTTGTCAACTAAATTCTTACTAGCTTACACTAGCAGGTCGATAATTGTCTTTTGACAGCTGACTTTCAACACCGTCCTGTTACTTCTGGAAGGAGGTACAAAATGTAAGTTCTCCTTCCTTTTCGGCCTCATAACTGTTATTGAAATCTTCCACTGTTCACTAATTGAGACGTTTTCCTTTTTTACATTAAATAATAAATGTATGAATAAAATAATAAATTATTATTCTATAAAATTAAACTTGTTTCATAAATAAATTTGATTAGTATGATTGTTTTGTTTAAAATTAGTGTATCATCACGGGAAAGGTCGGTAGTCTCTAGTTTGCCCTATTTTAGTAGCGTACACGAACATAAAAATATCCACCAATTTGTGGATCGAATTAGCGATATCTGAAAGATGCCATTGACATAAATATTGCACTGCTCGGTTTGTCTTCCAATCACCGACCTGTGCCGCGAATTCGACTCCAAGCTACGAGACATCGAGACATCGAGACATCTTCGGCATTTCCGTGTCCTCAGTTTGCTCGTGGTGACTGGATGTCTAAGACTGCGATCACAGAGCAGCTAAAATATCCGTCGTTCACCAGAGAAATCGTCCGACTTATTTCATCCGAGCTATCTTGAATAATAATATTAATAATAGTAATATTATCAATTAAAATATGTGTTGTAATAAAATTACTATTTTTCTTGCACGCATCAACAGACTACCAGAGGTCAATTGTATGAGTAAGTATTAACCATTCAGCCTATTACAATAAATTTAAATACAGTATATTTTCTAGTTCATTTGATTTGATCCTCCGGGCCGGATAAGTATATCAAATACATTTTCCGAACCACACCTCAATGTTGCACACGAAAGCATCCGAACATTCTCATGATTCCACAACTCTATTTTTGGAACCTGTGCGAGAAGCGCATTCAAGACAATCTGTATATATTGGAGATGACCTTGACTCTCCAGCTGATTTTGAGCGAACCCACACAACCAAACAAAACAGATGTCCGCCCAATGTTTTCTGAAGTGTTCGTTCGGATTCATTACGTCCATTTCCCTTCACCAACACGCGTTTAAAAGAATCCGACCCATCAGATCAAGGCGTCCATCTTGAGCCAAGCAACGGTGTCGTGTGTGTTTGTGTGCAGACGCCCGTGATCCGCGAGCGGCGGCGCTTCACCGACGTCATGGACGAGGAGATCGACGACGAGCGGCGCGCGCGCATCAACCAGTACGGCTCCCCGGAGGTGTACTCGCTGCGCCGCCTGCGCCGCGAGGTGGGACTGCGCGCCGACGGCCACGCCGAGGCCGAGGCCATCATCGAGTACAAGCGCGAGGGGCAGGTGGGTGCCGGGCGCCTGCGCTGCAGCGCCTCCTAGGGTTTCACTCCCGATCCCCGCGGCAGGGTTTTCGACTCTGGCTGGCGAGCGAGGTCGAATTCCGCCTGGAGGAGAATGCTAGCTGATCGGTAGATTTCTGTGGTTTCTCCGATCATCACCTGGCGAATGCCGGAGCAGTTCCCTACCATACGGGCCTCGGTCCACGCGCGACTTGCCTTTGTCTTCCTGGTCCTACCCTCACCCCTTACTTACATACACTTTAGAAGCACTACACTATCAAACATGTCGCGTGTCAAGTCAGGATCTTTGAACTTGTCTCGGCTAAAGCGGTGTCTCCACTCGTGGGAGATACTTGGATTAGGAAAATCCCGTAAGCCGTTGTGTAGGACGGCGCCGGATCTCGCCATCCAGTGCTGGAAGACACCACCACCTCCCGTTTTAAAAATATACAATGCACGGACTAATGATTTTAGCAGTTGAAAGGAAACAAAATACTACTAATCTATCCATCAGAACTGTTTTAGATATTGGCTTTTTGACTTCGGTGAACCTTGCCGGTTAAAAACGCTCAAAACAACCGGTTATTAACACATGCAAAAGTAGTCAAATCAAACATAATTTTTCATGTTTTATTGAACATATTTTGCTTAACAGGTGCCCCAGAATAAATGATACAAACTTCTTGGGCGCGTAAAGAGGACAAAAATGATTACTTTTTTCCCAAAAAACACGTAGTAATTTTATAAAATGATGTTACACATGTGACATTTTTCTCTGGTTGTAAGGAACTTCTTACTCACTGATGTACAGCAAGTCATGTTATGTTACAATCAATGTGATTTCCTGCTAATACATGTGCATACGGGGATTCCTAACAAACAGGATGAATGTTACATGTGTTCTTTATCTAAAGTTTCCTAACACATATTCTTTGGGAATGTAATCACCTTAAACACTCTTGCATGTCCTAGAAATTTGTAATATTAATTTTGAGAGATTCTGTATAACTAAATACTGAAAATGGATTGTCAGTGGAAGTGAAAACATTTTATGTGTATTAGCAATGTTACACAATGTTACAACTGTTCTTACGACAATCCCTTCTGATCGAATTGTTAGCCTACTCAGTGACATTCCATTTCGTTCCTCCTCACAACCTTCCTTTCATGCCAATAGGGTAACGACACTAGTAAAGGACGCTGCGGTACTAGTTGCCACTTCAAGCATACAGTTTGAAAAATAAAAAACCACTTGCTTCATACATGCAGAATGTGGAGAGTATGCCTTCAGGCAGTGCGGATTTGAACGTACGTAATTTATTTTCACTTCTTTTAATATTTGAAGAACACGGTAGATGTGTCTGATTAACATCACTTTCTTGTTTCAAAATTCGATCTGAGGGTAGAAACTTACTATCCATTGCTAGGTCAAATATTCGATTACTATCAAAAGTTGAGAATTTTCAAGACGTCACTGCTGCAACAAAAACGGAATTTGGAAATGAATTAGTAAAAGTAGAAGAAACTGAAAATAGGTGGGTTTTAAGCAAGGGATCTATTTAGACAAAAGTAGGTTAATCGCTAATTGATTTTCACATAACGAATTTAGTAATGAAGATCATTAATTTGGAGAAACTGTTAAAATGCTCTTAACTGTTGACAGAGTAACCAGGTTAACCACATTTCCAAAAAGTATTTGAGTACTAATTTCAAAAAAAATATCTCTCTTCCAAAGTAAGTTTTTTGCGATTATTGGACTTTAAAAATTGGTTATAACCAGATCCAAAAATAGCCGGTAAGCCAAAATAAAACTGCTGGCCAAAAAATTTTAAAAAATCTACCGCTGAAAGTGGTAGATTCTTCTCATCCCTAGCTCCCGCTCAGCGCCCCGTTATTTACTCATAAATCTACCCACAGTTTCCCTTTTTGAGTCCTTTTTACGATATTTTCCTTTTAAATTGTTACATTTTTGTATCAACACACGTCTATAAATATCGACAACCTGTGAAGAGCATCGGTTTTGTACCAATATTTTTCTTGCTTTTGTTGCAGCCTCCTTTCTTCAGAGAAAAACCGCAGACCTTGCCCATCGAAGGAGACAAGAAGGCCGAACTGTCTTGCCTCGTAGTGGGAGACCCCAAGCCCAACGTGCAGTGGTTCAAGTAAGGATCTTAAATCATACAAACGAACGAAATTCAATTACAACAAACGCGATAGGATCGAACAGAATTTACCCGGATTCTGCTAGAATTAACCTGAATTTAATTTATAAAGTTCACAAACGTTTTGGAAGACATTATTATTATTATTCTTTCGAATGTCAGACGTAAAAAGAACTAAAATTCATCAACTTATCAATTCTGCCTCTGTTTGCAATAATATCCTAACCATGTAAGCCATCCAACCTGTAACTCAACAGCTGCTTCTTTGTCTTTCGGTGTCTCGGAAGTTCTGAAAATGCAGCGCTTTTTAGCTCCCAAAGTCCGTGTGGCTGTGGTAACCGTTACGAAGACGTATATAGTACAAGTTACATAATCCCTCAGCCCAACATTTTTACCATCGTTGTTTCATATATTGTGTGATATATTTTATTCTCTTTGCTTCTCCATCTCCATTTTAATGGCTTTTCATTGTTTCTGCATAGTTTATTTATTAACGTCAAAAACAGTTAAAAAACTGTTTATGACGTGCTGCGGGGAGAAGTTAATTTGAAGTAACATTTATGTCCAGAAGGAAAACAAGGGGCCATTTTAGCATTTGCTCGAGGATCAGGGAAACGACGAAAATCTGATCGAGATGGGGGTCATTGACCCAGAAGCTGAAGTACAATACTTGTTACAGGTTCTTTACAAATATACAATCCAACTGATATATAATACATTAAATGTCATAGTTAAAATTAATATTACTTTTCTTTTGGATGCTCGGTTTAGTCTCTAATTGTATAGAAACAGTTGTGCAGCGGAATAGGTTGGGACTTAAACTTCTGTATCGAATTTAATCGTTTAATATCATTTGGCAAGGTGTTGTAAATACTATACATATTTTACATGTATTGTATGTGAATTTTTTGTAGTAAGCTGTTGATACTGTCACCTGATGAATTGTTGAGCTGTTGATACTGTCACCTGATTACTACAACGGCGTTCGCTGAAAATATATTCCCGACCTTAACGTCATTTTTGACAAAACCACTAATTCATATATGAAGAGACAAGATAATGGTGAAATACCTAGATTATTAAAGAGAGGCTTACAAGAATCACGAGGGTGGGATTTTCTTATTATTCGTACAATTCTTTTTTGTAGTTCGTGAATGTTTTTTCTTTTCTCTGCATTCTGACCTTCCAAACGGGGTCGCTAACACTGCAATTGGCAATTAATGACTCTATTTTACTCAAAAGTAAGACCAAAGAATCAAACTGACAAACGGATTGCGTTTGGTAGGTAAGTGTAGAACATCGTTTTGAGAAAAAATTCAACGTGTTTATTTTGAACAAAATTGTGAATTTTTAACATATTATTCAGTCGTCACTGAAGAATAAACATAAGTTTATATAATAATTCGAACATTTCAAACTGTCTCGTCAAGGTGTTTTACTGAATCTCTAAAACGACGCAGAGAAAACTTGATCAAGTAGATGGAAAATGTGATTTTGTGGATTCTTTTATGCAACCCCAAATTAGGTGCGAGAGCTACAAAAAATGAATGGTTTTTTTAAAAATCCGTTTTCCACGCGCGATAGTTGAGAATGGATCGTGTCAACACGATCCGCGGCCAGTGATGGAATTATGTTCGTCCACTGAGAGTGCGTGCTAGTTGTGTATTGGTATTCCGTCCACACTTGTACATAATGAAGAATGATATTGTGTCTCGCAAACCGTCTTCTCGTGCTGTTTCTTGCTGGATCCCAATCTAACACTCGACGATTTGGAAGTCCGTTATTCTTCGCTGTGTCAGGCAGTGATTACCCAGGATCACGAAACATAGGTCATTCCGTTTCATAATCCGTAAATCGAACTTGTAGGTTAAATCCAAAAGAATTGTGTTGATAGCTACATTTTCGAGCGCTAGAGATTCCGATACCTTGTACATTTTTTGTATTGCAACATTTAAAATTTCGTGGACGCAATATATAAATTGTAAGGATTTAAAAAGGTCTTCCACTCGTTCAGAGGAAGTATTCCAAGAGTGGAGTTACAAAAAAATGAATTAAGTTTGAAGTGATGAAGATATTTTTGACCCAGGCTAGCTGTGCGCCTGAGAATGTTTGGAATTCCAAGTTATTGTTAGTATACGCTCACGAAGTATCAAACTTGGATATAACACAAACAATAATTGTACTTTGCGATATTTGTGGACCTCTATCGATTGCCGGCAGATCGACCGCATTTATTTCGGTAAAACCAACAGCTTTCGTGAATGCGAGGAGGAATGCCTGACGTTTTGTGAAGCTCACCCTCGAATTGTAAAACAACATATCAAGGTTGCAGCTTCCTGGTGTTCGCGGACACTGCGTCCAGAGTAACTGGCGCGTGATCCAGAAGGATTGCTTACGATACGTCTTTTGGAGAAGTCATTTGACAGTTATCACCCCACATTTCTTCTATTAAAGCGATTAAATTATTCGTATTAATGAAATGCATCAGGAAAATTTGAACGTCTTAATTGATAGTAAAATTAAACATTTTTAATCGATAGGGCATTTTTAATCGATATAATTTCGTAATCGTATTTACTTAAGAATGCAATAATTGCATTAACGTCCTTTGTTGTAGTTCGAAAGTTTAACATGCAAAAAATAGTATATGTGATAAGGGCTTCACTCGTAAGAGAGACTTGTCTAGTATATAGAGATTTGTTAATTTATTTCACATTTTTCTGTATACAACAAACAATAGAATTATTTTTTTTAATAAACCAAAACGAAAAGAAGCAAAGACTTGGCCATTCAAACATATTCCTCTTGACAAAAATGTTTATGTAAGATATAAATGTAAAGTAGTAATAAATAGTAAAGATTCAAATCTCGGTCGTTTGATAGAAAACAACAGGGGAACATTTTTCGTATGAAGTCACCAATCTTCGTTATTTCTTCGAGTGCGCTCTGCGCGTACAATCTCACATCAGTGTGTACACCCTTTCTGGATTGGGAGGGGAAATGCGTTGCGGTGTCAGGGGAAGTGACCTGTCAGGAGCGTCAGGCAAGCAGCTCGCGGAAGCGCAGTCTGACATGCCCACAATGCGGCGGTGGCATGTGCTTTCGACATGAGTGAGGTGCTGCGGCGCACCTATTTTTTGCTCGTTCTGCGCAGCACCAGATACGTCACGAACCACGTGACCACAAGACGGGCACGTCGTTTGCAAAGCCCGGCCAGACGCTGGCCGTCACGTTACATGGCAAGCGAGAAGTGTTGATAAACATTTCGTAAGGGGCACAAAGTGATAATTTTCAACAGTGGCCAACCAAAAATAACACGAAAATGGTGTAGTTGAAGTAAAATACGCATTTGTTTAAAAAAAGGTTTCGTGTGTATGTTTTAATGATTCGCAAGAAGATGATGATTTAGTAGGTATCTGGCTTCATTTACAATTCTGTGGCGCCAACTGGCGGCTGAAGCCGCTTGGCAGAGGCTCGCCGGGCGGTGTGGCGCGACGCGGAACGCGTGTGTGTCGCAGGAACGAGCTGGTGGTGACGGAGAGCCACCGCATCAAGCTGCTGGAGGACGAGGACGGCCGCTCCATTGTGCGCTTCGACCCCGCAACGCACGTGGACGTGGGCATCTACAAGGCGGTCGCCCGCAACCGGGTCGGGCAGGCCCTCGCCCGCTGCAGGTGCGTGCACGCACAGCGCACCAAGCACGTGGTCGGACTGATTTTATTGTAGCCAAACAAAGAACATTTTTTTTTTTTAATTCTCGGCTATCCGGGCAGTGAGGTCAAAAATCAGAATCAAAAATCATCAAAAAATTTTACCATAAATTGGTAATAAAAGATATCTACTTTTTCGTTGACTTACCTATATTCTATAATCAGCATAAAAGATATAAGTAAATAAATGGTTATCAATATGTCTTTTGGAATACATCAATATGTCACTGCCCTGAGAAAGCCTGCGACATGTCAGACGAAACGTCGGCCTCTCAGCCCACGACGCGACGTCTACCGGATAGCCGAGAATTTATGGTTTCGAGCCGCGAAAGCTTGCGTGTACAAAATATGTTTTTTGATATTTACGTTTGTAAACATGCACTTGATCCCTTAGTAACCAACCATCTAAACAACGCTTATAAGCAACGCCGTTAAAATGCCCGAGAGATCATTAAAAATATTTTCGGGTTTACATTTTATTGGTGCTAATAAATCTGGGGATAAATATAACGCTGACACAAAACATAATTTTTCGGAATGTAAACAAAAATGTATTTTTACAATTATTTTGGTACAGATATATTGAAAGTAGTATGCTAGTATAATCTCTTCGTTAATGTCTCGAATATTCCTTTTCGTTTACCAATCATAAAATAAATCGTAAGCTTTCTCATAAGAGGCTACAGATTTAGAAGGTGTTTTTGGCCAAACATACAAGAGCTGCCTAGTGGGATGGTACATTGTCTTGAAGGAACCAGCTACTTGGAGCTAAGTATTCAGGCCAAATACGACGAATTCTCTTCATGAGACGCTCCAAAACACTTAAATAAGTCTGGACAATTAACTGGAAAATTAACTGTGTGACATTTTGGTAGAAATTCATGATGAATACTTTCGTAGAAACACAGAAGTATTGTCTTAACTTTTTACTTCTGAACACGAAATTGAACGCCGGGCCAAGGTTCATCTGCAATCGATTCCACACTTTTAAAACGTGCACACCACCTAAGTATCCCTTGAGAAATATCTCTACGAGAAATCCAAGTAACCCCATACACTCTCCGCATCAAATCAACCGTTTCTGTGGCACTTTTACCCAGCTTATAACAGAAATTGTTCCCTACCTCGGGATGCTAGCGCGTCTCTCAGCGACGGCTTGTAATGCCGTCGTATTTCCCGTTATGCTCTGGGCACGGCAATCCAGATTGTAGAGGAAGGAGTACTGTTTTGAACGCATATAGGTAAATGTTACATTGGTTTGCATGTAGCATTTACAGCTTCGTCACAATAAAATAAGTCTCATTAATTATTTCGCGCACCACTTCTCTTCTTGTTCCTTCTCATCTTCTCCGCTTCTTCCATCTCGTCTCATCTTTTTCTCCTCATTCTGCGTTGGATGGTGTGACTGCGAGTCTTCTCCGCCGCGTGCGCGGTGAGTAAAGGAGCGGCGCGGGTTGCAGGGTGGTGCTGGCCATGGTGCCGTCGGCGCCCGACTCGCCGGAGGCGTCCGAGGTGTCGGACACGGAGGTGCTGCTGCGCTGGAAGCAGCCCAAGGACGACGGCAACTCGCCCGTGCTCTGCTACGGCCTGCAGTACAAGGCCGCAGGTACGCGCGACCAAGGCGCACACGGGTCGCGGAATAAATGGCACAAACTTCTACGGCGTGTAGACGGGTCAAAAACGACCCTCTTGGCAATGAAAAGAGAATTAATCGACCGTATATTTCGGCAGATAAGACGTTGCATTAACCAACAAAAAGACCCCAAAAGTACGGAGTTGTCTTGTAGGAAAAAATTCTTACATACATCATCTGCGGCAAATAGTTCTTAAAGTAAATCATAATTTTCTTCAAGATCTTGAGGTGTTCGTCATATGGGTCCCATTCTGTACTTAGCGAGTCGATTTTCTCTTCATCATCAGTATCCCATAACAAATCGTCCTCAACTCCATCCATTGCATTAAAATTTGCGCAGACAATGGGTTGCAAGAAGCCAGTAGTCAAATGATTGCCAAAAGTCATTGTCAAATGTTTGCCAGAAGCCAGTTGCAAGAAATCATGATTGCTGATCTTAACTAAATTCATAGGCCGTTGATAGTTTGGGGGTCATCTTATAGGATAGATATACGCTAAAACTATAAAATCTCGAGGAAAATGTATACTCGCCTCATCTGGAAGTCGTCTTTTCTGCAGAAATATACGGCAGTGGGAAATTGCGTAGTTTAACACAATAATATGCATGTATATTTGAAGCCTGTGCTTCTGATTTTTAAGCAACCCCATGCGCACAATGTTAGGAAAGAACATGAATACATGTGTAAATGAAATATAACTTCGTTATAAGTACTTTCCAGTACCTGTTCAAGAAGCTTGATTAAAGATATTTTTAAATTAGCTAATTATTCACCAAGCTACCAAGTTTCCCCCATTGTTTCAAACACTTCGCTGAAAGTGCAGAAATATGCAGTAAATTTTAGATATGCGAAAATATGCAAAAATCTGGAAAATAAAATTTGGCAGGAAAGTTAACATATTCAAACCATCGACGTGCCCTAGAAGTTTGTAATATTTATTACGAGATACTGTTCAAGTTCCCAATATCCAAGGTTTTCTCGAGAGAAAGTTTTCTCCAATTTGAATTTCACTAGGATCTCGAAATATTCCAATCTCACAAATAACATATTTTCGAACAACGGGATGAAATGTCAAAATCTTGTGACAGTATGATCAATAAATTTCGAATGATCCGATAATTTTATAAAATGAGATTTGAGTTGCGTAAATGTGTCGTAAGGGATGCTAACAGAGGGTCAAAGGTAAAAGAAAAACAATCAAGATAACAAAGTTAAAACAGTTCAAGATAGTTACCGATAATTAAAGTAAATCACTCTCTACAGCATACGTTTTATTAAATATGGAGGCAGCAATATTTTGAGATAGGGATATTTTGAAATCCCGTAGAATTTCGGGCTACATTAATTTCTTTTTTTTCTTCGTTCTTCAATATAATTAAATATTAGTTGAAGAACTAGGGCAATAAAAAATATAAAATCTTAACATAATTCAAAAGCATTAGATTCTAAGGGTGTATTAGCTCGTTAAGACTCGAATGTTTAAAAAGATAAAAAACAAAAGATTAGGTTTTTTTAATATCTCATTTTTATCACAATTGAAGGATTCTAAACTAATAAAGGTGATGAGAAATCTTGGAATGGCTTCGAAGGTATCTAATCAGTTCGTGAATGTTTGTTTTGCAGATGATGTGGAATGGATTGATTCTGCTTCCAATATCGATCATGAATTCTACCTTGTCTCCAATTTGAAACCAAATACAAATTATTTGTTCCGTCTGTCTTGCCGTAATCGCATTGGATGGAGTGAAAAGGGTATTCCTACTAAGCTGATCAAAACCCAAGAAGCAGGTAGGTATCTTTGAATTACTAAAAAAAGAGATCGTTGTATGTTTGCTTTTATGCTTAGGACACAAAATTTAATAAATTAAGTCATGGCATATTTGAAACTTCTTTCTATCATTATGGGAATAATTGTAGAGATTTGAATTGGAATAGAAATGTTGTTCTTGTGTGTTAAGGTGTTAAGGACATGAATTCATTCCATGTATTTTGAGTTTATTTTCTTAAAATGTCCATACATACTTCAGTCCAATGGAATCTCAATACTTTGTCTTCAGTGGAACTAAATTATTTTCCCACTATTATTTTTTCATCATCATAAATATATTTTGTTTAAGAAAGCTGTGAAAGTACTTAAGTTTACAGCAGATCCAGTGAATGTTTTGCATGTTTGTTTATTTATAAATCGTAAATGTAACTCAATCTGACGAGAGCTATTTTAACAAGAGAATAGTCTTAAAAATACATTATTGTCACAAACTGATTATTTGTTCAACTTTATTATTACAGGTGCTGCTAAAGTGCAGGTGACACGAGCCATGAAACATCTGCAACAGATAACTGACTCTGGACAAGAAGTCACTGTCGATGATTCTAAGCCAAAGTTGGATTATTCTGTAGAGAAAACACCTATTGAATGGCGCAGCGAAGGATCTCTGACAGATAAATATAGTTTTGTGTCAGAACTATCTCGGTAAGTTGATGTTTTCTCTTTATCATTAATGAAGCAAAAGTTTTTACAATGTATTCTCACAACCTGAGAATGAAATAAATGAAAGTACATTCAATTTATTAAATCTCTTTGAATGTTAGCTGGGTAGGCCTATTTCAAAATTTAGAACACTTTCCTAAATCAATACTGATCTTGGCATTGGAATAATTACCTTTACATCGTCTGTCAAACATTTTTTAATGTTTTTCTTTAAAATATTTTCTTTAAAAAAGTAATACTTCTTTATTCCTTGTGAGATTCAATTAACATATTCCTGTATTTTTCTTCATCGGACAATAGAATTCTGCCTGAGGTGATTTCGCTCGAGTTACAAAATCCACTAGATGGTAGTCCAGCATGAGCTTTTCGAGCGCTGTGGCTTTACGAAAAGAGCTTGTGCAAAGAAACCGATGAAGATAATGAGGTGTTTTATGAATCGTGGTTTATCAGTTTCTTGATTTAAGATATTTTGAAATTAGCTAATTATGCACTAATATTTAAATAAACTACCAAGTTTCCCCCATTGTTTCAAAAATTTCGCTGAAAGTGCAGAAATATGCAGTAAATTTCAAATATGCGAAAATATGCAGAAATCTGGAAAATAAAATTTCGAAGGAAAGCTCCAAATTGGCTAATTTGTGAAGAACTGTGATAATCTTCTATAAAATCATTAGTAAAAATATAAGCATTTGCACACAAATCCGGGCCCTTTTGATAACTAACACACTATAAAATAAATAATGACTTACTGTACTCAAATCCCCTCACCAAACTCAAACCCATTAACATCCCGTAAATACTCGACATTTTTGTCAGCGCTCGTACCGGAGTGAACTGCGGCCCATCTTGCGGTGATCGCCGCTGTGACTCCTTCTGCCTAAAGGAATTGGGCGAGAGTAACGCTGCGTCATGTCACGGACCTGCGTCTCATTTTCCGAACAGGCAACGCGCGCGACCTTTACTTCCCATTCCTTGACCTATCCTCACCCCTTGCATATGCTTCACTAGCACACAGGCCGGGAGACCGGTCGGGAGCTTAGAGCGTGTCGCGGCTTGAGCGGTGCCCCGCTGGTGAGAGATACCTGGTTGAGGAAAACGCCGCAAGCCGACAGTAGGTCGGAGCCGGATTTCGCCATCCAGCGGGGAAAGACCACCGCAACCCCACCCCATACCGAGGAAAAAACATGCCTTACACTATCTCTAGCAATAAATCAATGAACAGTCGACGCGCCAGGACACATCAGTGC
>BOPP01000003.1:24151609-24169441 GCA_017312745.1 Gryllus bimaculatus
TATACTAATACCTGAAAATGATTGTCCAGTGAAGTGAAAACTTTTATGTGTATAGCAAATGTTACACAATGTTACACTGTTCTATACGACAATGCCCTTCTTGATCGAATTGTTAGCCTAACTCCAGTACATTCATTTTTCGTTCCTCCCTCACAAAACCTTCCTTTCATGCCAAATAGGTAACGAAACATAGTAAAAGGACGGTGCGGTCACTAGTTTGCCCACTTCAAAGCATACAGTTTGAAATATAAGAAACCATTGGCTCCATACATGCAGAATGTGGAGAGAATGCCTTCTGGCAGTAGGAGATTTGAACGAAGATATATTATTTTACTTCTTTTTAATATCTATAAGAACACGCTGGATTTAAACTTTCATGTCTGGATAACATGGCTTTTCCAATAATTCACTTCTGTTCAAAAGCTCGATACGTCTGAGGTAGAAACTTCACTTGACCATTACTAAGGTCGAAATATCGATTACTATCAAATTTGAGAATTTTCAAGAGGTCACTGCTGCACAAAACGGAATTGGAAATGAATTAATAAGAAAGAAATTGAAAAGTAGGTAACTTTTTAAGCAAGAAGATCTGTATTTTAGACAAAGTAGGTTAATCGGTAATTGATTTTCACATTAACGAATTTATACTTGAAGATCATTAATTTTGGAAACAGTTAAATGCCTATTAACTGTTGCAGAGTAACCAGTTTAACACATTTCCAAAAAGTCTCTTGCAGTACTAGTAATTTCAAAAACATTATCTCTCTTCCGTAAAGTAGATTTTTGGCGATTATGACTTCAAAAATTGGTTATACCAGATCAAAAATAGCCGTAGCCAAATAAAACTGCTTGTCCAAAAGATTTAAAAAATCTACGCGTGAAAGTGCGTATGATTCTTCTCACTTCTAGCTCCCGCTCAGCGCCCCTTATTTACTTCATAAATCTACCTACAGTTTTCCATTTTAGAGTCTTTTAGAAATCTTTTCGCTTTTAAATTGGTAACATTTGATGTCAATACTCACGTCTATAAGATAACTCGACAACCTAATGAGAGCATCGATTTGAACCAACTATTTTCTTGCTTTGTGTTGACACTCCTTTCTTCAGAGAAAAACGCAGACCTTGCCACTCGAAGGAAACAAGTAAGTCCGAGCTGTCTTGCCTCGTAGTTGGAGATCCCACACCCAACGTGGCATTGTGTCAAGTAAGGTATATAAATCGTTACAACAAACGCGATAGGATCGGAACAGAGATTTACCGCGGATTTCTACTTGAATTTACTGGAATTTCGATTTACAAAGTTCACGAACGTTTTGGAGACATGAATTCTTACGAATGTCAGACGTAAAAAAGTGACTTAAAATTCATAGCCTTATCAATATTTAATACTGCCTCAGTTCGTCAATAATATTCAATACGTGTTGCATCTGCGAACCTGTTTGCGCTAGCGGCCTCTGACATTCAATAGATGTGAGAAGCTATATATGTTTCTTGTTGGCCCTGTTCCGGTAGTTCTGAAAAGCCCAGCGCTTTCTAGGGCTCCGTCAAGTCTATGTTGACTTAACGAAGACTGTATATAAGTAACAAGTTATCGGTAGTCCTCGGCCCAACATTTTTTCCATTCGTGTTCATTACTTTTCGCCGGCAGATCGGACCGCATTTATTCTGGTAAGCCAACAGTTCGTGAATGCGAGAGGAATAACTGACGTTTTGTGGACTCACCCTCGGAATTGTAAAGACAGAGTGTCAAGGTCGCACGGCGAAGTAATTAGCTTCCTGGTTGTCCGCGAACTGCGTCCAGGTAGACTGGCGGGATCATGAAGGTGTGTTGCTAGATACGGTTCTTTTGGAGAAGTCAGTTGGACAGTTATCGCCCACATTTAAGCTACATTAATTTCCATTTTTATATTAAGCGATTAATTTCCTTATTAATGACATGCATCGGAAAAATCTTGAACTTTGAGAGTAAAACATTTTAATCGATACGATTTTTGATTTCGTAATCGTGTTTACTTAAGAAGCAAAGTAATTGCATTAACGTCCCTTCATTCTAGTTAGAAAGTTTACATGCAAAGAATATTTTGAAGTGAAAGAAGGGCTACACCGCATAAGAGAATTGTCTAAGTTTTAGAGAAATTTGTTAATTTATTTTACTGTAGTACAACAAATCAATTAGAATTAATTTTTTTAAATAAAGAAAACAAACAGAATTGCAAAGACTTGGCCATTCAAACATATTCTTTCTGACAAATTGTTTATGTAAGACAATTTAAAGAGAATACAACAATCAAAGTAGAAATCAAATCGTAAAGGTTCATATCTCTGGCGTTGAGTAGGAGAACAACAGGGAAACTTTTTTCGTATGAGTCCACAATGCTTCGCTATTTCTTGACGTGCGCTACTGCGCGTTCCCGCATCAATGTGACACCCTTGCTGATTGGGAGGGAAATGCGTGTGCCGGTGTCAGGGCATGACCTGTCAGGAACTCAGGCACAGCAGCTCGCGGAAGCGCAGTATGACATGCTTTCCTATGCGCGTGGCATAATGCTTTCGACATGGCTGAGGCTGCTGCGTCGCAATCTATTTTTGTGCTCGTTCGTGCGTCAGCACAAGATACTTCACGAAGCCACGTGATTCCATACACGGGCACGTCGTTTCAAAGCCGGCCCAGACCGCTCTGGCCGTCCACTTTATATGGCAAGCGGAAGTGTTGAGAAACATTTCGTTAGGGCACAAAGTGATACATTTCAACAGTGACAACACACCAAAAACTACACGAAAAAGTGTAGTTGAAGTAAATACGCATTGTTTAAAAAAAGCCTTGTGTATTGTTCATTATGATTCGCAAGGATGATGATTTAGTAAAGGTATCTGGCATTCATTTAAAACTCTCTGCTGGCGGCCAACTGGCGCTGAAAGCCGCTTTGGCAGAGGCTCGCGCGGCGTTGGGCGCGACGCGGAACGCGTGTTGTGTACGCAGGAACGAGCTGTGTGGTGACGGAGAGTCACCGCAAAGCTGCTGGAGGACGAGGGTACGGGCGCTCATCGTGCCGCTTACGACCCCGCTAACGCACGTGACGTGGGCATCTACAAGGCGTCACGGCCCGCAACCGGAGTCGGCAGGCCTCGCCGCCGCAGGTGCGTGCAACGCGCAGTTCGCACCAAGCACGTGGTTCGGACTGATTTTATGTAGACCAAAAAAGAAAAATTTTTTTAATTCTCGGCTATACCCGGCAGTGAGTCAAAAATCAAATCCAAGAAATCATCAAAAAAACTTTACCGATAGAATTGGTAATAAAAATATCTACTTTTTCGTGACTTACACTATCATTCTAATAATCAGCATAAAAAGATATAAGTAAAAAAATGGTTATCATAGTTTTTGGAATTACATCAATATGATCATGCCCCTGAGAAAGCCTGCGACATGTCAGAACGAAACGTCGGCCCTCAAGCCCACGACGCGACGTCTACCGATAGGGCCAGAAATTATGGTTTCGAAGCGCGAAAGCTTGCGTGCTACAAATATGTTTTGATATTTTACCGGTTTGTAAACATAGCCACTTGATCCCTAGTAACCAACATCTAAAACACGCTTATAGCAACGCCGTTAAAAAATGCCGAGAGATCACTTAAAAATATTTTCGGGTTTACATTTTATTGGTGCTAATAATCATGGGGATAATATAATACGCTGGACATGAAAACATAATTTTTCGGTGGAATGTAAGACATAAGTATTTTTACAATTATTTTGGTACAGAATAATGTGAAAGTATTGCTGAGTACTATCTTCGTAAGTCTGCGAATATTCCTTTTCGTTTACAATCATCAAAATAAAATCGAGCTTTCCTCATAAGAGGCTACAGATTTAGAGTGTTTTTGGCCAAACATACAAAATGAGCTGCCTAGTGGATTGGTACATTGTCTTGAAGAACCAGCGTACTTAGGAGTAAGTATTCAGGCAAATACGACGATTCTCTTCATGAGACGCTCCAAACCACTTAAATAAAGTCTGGACAATTACTGGAAAATTAAACTGTGTGACATTTTGGTAGAAATTCATGATGAATAACTTTCGTAGAAACACAGAAGTATTGTCTTAACTTTCTTACTTCTGACACGACAATGAGACGCCGGGCAAAGGTTTTCATCTGCAATCGATTCCACAGTCTTGTTAACACTTTGACACACCACCTAAGTTATCGCTGAGAAATTATCTCTACGAGAAATCAAGTAACCCCATACACTCTCCGCATCAATCAACGTTTCCTATAGGCACTTTTACCCAGCTATATACAAATTGTTCCCTAGCCTCGGGATGCTAGCGCTTCTCAGCGACGGCTTGTAAATGCCGTCGTATTTCCACGTTAATGCCTGGGGCACGCAATCCAGATTTGTAGAGAAGGAGTACTGTTCGACGCATAGTAGGTAAAAGTTCATTGGTTTGCATTACATTTACATGCTTCGTCACAATAATAATAAGTCTCGATTAATATTCTGCGCACTCACTTTCTCTTCTGTTCCTTGCTCAATTACTTTCTCCGCTTCTGCCATTCGTCTCATCCTTTTCTCCTCATTCTGCGTTGAGTGTAGTGACTGCGAGTCTGTCTCCGCCGCGTGCGCGTGAAGTAAAGGAGCGGCCGCGGGTTGAGGGTGCGTGCTGGCCATGGCCATCGGCGCCGACTCGCCGGAAGCGACGTCCGAGGTGATATGGACACGAGCGTGCTGCTGCGCTGAAGCAGCCCAAGGACGACGGCAACTCGCGCCCGTGCTGGCTACGGCCTCGACAGTACAAGGCCCGCAGGTACCCACCCAAGAGCGCAACACGAGGTTCGCGGCAATAAATAGCGCACAAACTTCTACGCCGTGTAAGACGCGGTCAAAAAACGAGCACTCTTGGCAATTGGAAAGAGAAATTCATCGACCGTAATATTTCGGCAGAATAAGACGTTGCATTAACAACAAAAAGACCCAAAATACGGAGTTGTTCTATGTAGGAAAGAAATTCTACATTACATCATCTGCGGAAATGTGTCTTAAAGTAAATCTAATTTTTTTCAGAGATCTTGTAGGTGTTCGTCATATGGGTCCATCTTATGTACTAGCGAGTCGATTTCTCTTCATCCAGTTATCCCATAACAAATCGTCCTCAACTCCATCCATTTGCAATAAATTTGCGCACTAATGGTGCCAGAAGCCAGTAGTCAAATGCATTGCCAAAAGTCTTGTCAAATGTTTTGCCAGAGACAGTTGCAAAAATCATGATTGCCATGACCGTTTAACTATAATTTCCATAGGCCGTGATAGTTGGGGGTCATTCTTATAGGATAGATTATACCGCTAAAAGCTATAAAATCTCGAGCGAAAACGTATAACTCGCCTCATCTGGAGAGTCGTCTTTTCTGCAGAAATATCAGGCAGTGGGACAATAGCGTAGTTTAACACAAATATATGCATGTATATTTGAGAGCCTGTGCTTCTGATTTTTAAGCAACCCATGCGCAAATGTGTAGGAAGAAAATGAATACATGTGTTAATGAAATATTAACTTCGTTATAAGTACTTTCAGTACTGTTCCAAGAGCTTGATTAAATGATATTTGTAAATTAGCTAATATTTCACCAAGTACCAGTTTTCCCCATTTGTTTTCAAACACTTCGCTGAAAGTGCAGAAATATGCAGTAAATTTGAATATGCGAAAAATATGCAAAATCTGAGAAAATAAAATTTTGGCAGGAAAAGTTAACATATTCATAACCCATCGACGTGCCCTAGAAGTTGTAACATTTATTAAGATACCTGTTCAGTTCCCGATATCCAAGGTTTTCTCGTGAGAAAAGTTTCTCCAATTTGAATGTCACTGGACCTCGAATATTCCAATCTCACAAATAACATATTATTCGAACACGGATTGAAATGTCAAAATATTGTGATCAGTATGGTCAATACATTTCGAATGATCCAATAATTTGATAAAATTAGAAGTATTGAGGTTGCGTAAATGTGTGTCGTGAAGGGATGCTACACTGAGAGGCGTCAAAGGTAAGAAAAAACAATCAAGATAACAAAGTTAAAAACAGTTTCAAGATAGTTACCGATAATTAAAGTAAATGACGCTCTACAGCAATACGCCCCTTTTATTAAAATTGGAGCAGAATATTTGAGATAGAACATTTTGAAACCCGTATGAATTCGGGCTACCATTAATTTCTTTTTTTTCTTCGTTTTCTTCAATCATTAATTATTCAATATTAGTTGAAGAACTGGAGAAAAAATTAAGATAATTCATAAGCATTACACTCTAAGGGTGTATGAACTTGTAAAGACACGAATGTTTTAAACGATAAAAAATGGACTCGGGTTTTTAATGTCTATTTTTATCACAATTGAAGGATTCTAAACTAATAAAGGTGATGAGAAATCTTGGAATGGCTTCGAAGGTATCTAATCAGTTCGTGAATGTTTGTTTTGCAGATGATGTGGAATGGATTGATTCTGCTTCCAATATCGATCATGAATTCTACCTTGTCTCCAATTTGAAACCAAATACAAATTATTTGTTCCGTCTGTCTTGCCGTAATCGCATTGGATGGAGTGAAAAGGGTATTCCTACTAAGCTGATCAAAACCCAAGAAGCAGGTAGGTATCTTTGAATTACTAAGAAAAGAGATCGTTGTATGTTTGCTTTTATGCTTAGGACACAAAATTGAATAAATTAAGTCATGTCATATTTGAAATATCTTGATATAATTGTTGGAATAATTGTAGAGATTTGAATTGGAATAGAAATGTTGTTGCTCTGTGTTAAGGACACCTCAGAATTCCATGAAATTTGAGTGTATTTGCTAAAAGTCTCCATACATACTTTAGTCCAATGGAATCTCAATATTTTGACTTCAGTGAAACTAAATTATTTTCCCACCATTTTTTTTCATCATCATAAATATGTTTTGTTTAAGAAAGCTGAGAAAGTACTTATGTTTACAGCAGACCCAGTGAATGTTGTGCATCTTTCCTTATTTATGATTCGTAAAAGTAACTCAATCTCACGAGAGCTATTTTAACAATAGAATAGTCTAAAAAATACTTTATTGACACTAACTGAACTTCATTATCACAGGTGCTGCTAAAGTGCAGGTTACACGAGCGATGAAACATCTGCAACAGATAACTGACTCTGGACAAGAAGTCACTGTCGATGATTCTAAGCCAAAGTTGGATTATTCTGTAGAGAAAACACCTATTGAATGGCGCAGTGAAGGATCTCTGACAGACAAATATAGTTTCGTGTCAGAACTGTCTCGGTGAGTTGATGTTTTCTCTTTATCATTAATGTAGCAAGAGTTTTTACAATGTATTCTCACAACCTGAGAATGAAATATATAAAAGTACATTCAATTTATTCCCTCTATTTGAATGTTATCTGGGTAGGCCTATTCCACATTTAGAACACTTTCCTAAATCAATACTCATCTTGGCATTGGAATAAAATTATTTCTGATAGCAAAATTAATAATTACCTTTACGTCGTCTGTCAAACATTTTCTTAATGTTTTCCTTTAAAAAAACTAATACTTTTTTATTCCGTGTGAGATTCAATAGTATATTCTTGTATTTTTCTTCACCTTTCGCTCGAGCCACAAAATCCGCTAGATGGAAGTCCAGCATGAGGTTTTCGAGCGCCATGGCTTCATGGCTTCACGAAAAGAGCTTGGTCGAGGAAACCGACAAGTGTTTAATGAAGATAATGTGGTGTTTCATGAATCGTGGTAACTACAATTCATCAGTTTCAAGAAGCTTGATTTAAGATATTTTTAAATTAGCTAATTATTCACAAATATTTAAATAAATTACCAAGTTTCCCTCATTGTTTAAAAAATGTCGCTGGAAGTGCAAAAATATGCAGTAAATTTAAGATAATGTAAAAATCTGGAAAATAAAATTTGGCAGGAAAGCTCCAAATAGGCTAATTCGTAAAGAACTGTGATAATCTTTTATAAAATCATTAGAAAAAATATAAGTATTTGCATACAAATCCGGGCCCTATTACTATAAAATAAATAAAGTCTTACTCAAATCCCCTCACCAAACTCAAACCCATTAACATCCCGTAAATACTCGACATCATCGTCACCGCTCGCACCGGAGTGAACTGCGGCCCATCTTGCGGTGATCGCGGCTGTGACTCCTTCTGCCTTAAGGAATTTGGCGAGAGTAACGCTGCGTAACGTCAAGGACCTGCGTTTCATTTTGCGAACAAGCAGGCCACGCACCGCGTGCGATCTTTACTTCCCATTCCTTGACCTATCCTCACCCCTTGCATATGCACCACACTACCACACAGGCCGGGAGACCGGTCGTGAGTTTAGAGCGTGTCGCGGCTGGGGCGGTGCCCCGCTGGTGGGCGATACCTGGTTGAGGAAAACACCGCACGCCGCAAGTAGGTCGGCGCCGGATTTCGCCATCCAGCTGGGAAAGAACACCGCCACCCCAACCCACACCGAGGAAAAAACATGCCTTACACTTACGGGCCAATGTCTTTGGCATATCACGCGTCCGGAATCACTAGCAATGAATCAATGAACAGTAGACGCGCCGGGACACATCAGTGCTCGCTGCATCAGGCGTTGCACGCTCCTTCTCTCCGGCAGGGGCCGCTTCTCCGTGGTGGTGAAGGGCATCGAGAAGGCCACCGACAAGGTGATCGTGGCCAAGCTGCTGGAGAGCCGCGGCGAGGCCGAGGCGGCGGCGAACCGCGAGTTCGAGGCCCTGCGCTCGCTGCGCCACGAGCGCATCGCCAGCCTCGAGGCCGCCTTCAAGCCGCCCGGCGCCACCGTCGCCGTGCTGGTGCAGGAGAAGCTGCAGGGCGCCGACGTGCTCACCTACCTCTCCAGCAGGCACGAGTACACCGAGCAGAACGTCGCCTCCGTCATCGCCCAGGTGCGTGCGCGCGGCTGCGGCTGCGAATGCTCTTGGCTGGCCGGGTTCACTTCAAACTGTTTGCAGATTTGCTGTCCGGGTGGCGCCGGGTTAATTTCAAACTGTTTGCAAATTTGCTGTCCGGGTGACGCCGGGTTCACTTCAAACTATTTGCAGGTTTGCTGTCCGGGCGACGCCGGGTTAATTTCAAACTGTTTGCAAATTTGCTGTCCGGGTGACGCCGGTTTAATTTCAAACCGTTTGCAAATTTGCTGTCCAGGTGACGCCGGGTTAATTTCAAATCGTTTGCAAATTCGTTGTCCGGGTGACGCCGGATTAATTTCAAACTGGTTGCAAATTGCCTGTCCGGGTGACAATGAGTTAATTTCAAACTATCTACAAATTTGCTGTCCGGGTAATGCTTAGTTAATTTCTAACTGTTTAAAAATTGGGCGTCCGGGTGACGCCGAGTTAATATCATACTGTTTGCACATTGGCTGTCCGGGTGATACCGAATTAATTTCTAACTGTTTACAAATTGGCTGCTCGGATGATGCCGGGTTAATTTTAAACCGTTCACAAATTGAAAATAATATCCTACTTGTCATGCCAATGATCTAACCACGACAAGATGGTCAAAACGTTGGCATCACAGCCTTCGAAATGGCGCCACCCGGACAGCCAAGAGCATTCGCAAGACTCTGGCCGCGAAAGTCAACGACTTCACTTAAGGTTACATCAGTGCCCTCTGGGCATACGCTGGGGTAGAGAAGTTACTAGTTTGATCGCGAAACAATTGGCTTTGGCACTGCATGATATAGTATCGACGCCAATTCCTAGAGAATCACCTGCAAATGAACATATTGACGAATTAAGCGCATGAGCGTTTAAGCAGTAGCTGTTAAAGCGGTCCCTTTTTTTATCAATCTCTCTATAACTCCCCAATACTAATACATTGTACTAACTTACACCCAGAGACCGCCTAAATAATAATCGAAATCATTATTTATAAATTTATTAATAATATTAAAATATTTGTATTAGTAAAATATAATTTTAAAGCCTCCGAATTTAAATTCAAACAATTTCGAGAAAGAACGGGTGTCAAGATTAATACAACGGTTTAATTTCGAACTGTTCACAAATGAAGATACTCAAATTGAAACAATTATCCTGCATGTAGTAATTGGGTAACGTATGTATGTCCATCCGTCCTTCACTGTTTTGTAGGGGTGGGGGTGTTGAAGACACCTACAGTGGTGAAACTTTGAATCACTGTCCTGCCTTTGACATAACATGAATGATTACGACGTGGTTCATCAATTTGACGAAAATTAAACAAAATAATTTTTGTTAATACAATTTCACTTACATGTTATGCCCAAGGATGAATGAGGCAGGCAATAATATTATGTTTAAAATGCACTTTTATTATGAACGTGTATACTACAATATTGTGTAATTTTTAATAAGAAAATTTCCGCTGGAGATGCCAGACTGAAATAGCTAAAATTAAGTTATTATCATACTTTCAATGAAAAATGTTGAAATTGAACTGTAATATATGATTCCCCGTAATGTGATACTTTAATGTCTGCAGTCTTAATGCAGTCTGCATCTTCTTAAAGTTGAGGGGCAAAGGGTGACAATTAAATCCTCAGGTCATTAGTGGCATTAAATATAAAGTATTTAGTATTGAAAAAATAATCCAGAAATTTTTAGAAATGAACCGCTTTCGCGCCATAACTTCCGCTTCATGTTGGCGAACTGCGCGTGGCGAAATGTACGTCATCAGGCGGAAGAGCGGGCCTGCTTGCGTGAGCATCGTCACGAAATTTAACGCATCCTTGCATCGAATTGAAATTGAATGAAGTCGTGTTTGTGTTTGTGCCAGGTGTTGGACGCCGTGCAGTACCTGCACTGGCGCGGGCTGTGCCACCTGGACATCCAGCCCGACAACGTGGTGATGGCGTCGGTGCGCAGCGTCAGCGTCAAGTTGGTAGACATGGGCTCGGCGCAGCGCGTTTCCAAGCTGGGCTCCGCGGTGCCGCGTCCGGCCGACCCGGAGTACGCAGGTACGCAGCTGCCCCTCAAGGACCTCGCCACAGGGACAGCACACAGCTGACAACTACTCAGCGGCCCCTAGAGAGCGCTTGTAACGGACGGTTACTCCAATTAAAGCCCATTGAAGCCCATTCTCAATGCAAACATAAACATGAGCTTGGCGTTAACGTAAACGTTAGGATTACATCCATAAGCGGACTCATTCACAATGCGTTCGCATAACCATAACATGTAAGACGTTAACTTAAAAGCTTGCAAGCTTCGGTGCTCATGCTTAAGTAAGACATGAATCATTCACAGAACGGTAACTCAAAGTCGAGAATCGGATTTGGAGCGAAGTCGATAGAAGAACTTACGCCATATGGGTCATGGACACAGTCGATACCTTGAAATCGATAGTAAACCAGAATGTCTCACAGCCAATAGAAACTCTTATTTTGCTTACGTTTATGTTGAGCATTGTGAATACTTCAGTCTATCACTTATGTTAATGTTTATATCTATGCGCTATGCTTATGTTCACGTTTGCATTGTGAATGGGCCTTAACACTCATCGATCGTTGCTGCAATGCAGTGCAGGGGATGTACTTCCCTTATACTACTAATAATTTTTTAACTTGACCAAGATTACGTACCATTACTAATGACCAATAACTTTACAAATACTGATCACTAATTGTTACATACTAAATTTACATTTTAAATAGCAAAGCGTTTTCACAATCTTTTGTCGCTCGACACCATTAAAACCAGTTAACGCCTGCGGTATATACACGGTTTTATTTTTATCTAATTTTAATGATCCAGATTTATTTATTCTTTCATTAATTAGATGGTAATTTGACTCAGTTTGCCTTTTCATATTCCCATTAATTCCCTCGATAAGAGAACATGTAGCATCATTCAACTGTTTTCGCATTTCCTTCGGGCCGCTATTCTGTAAATCCAAGTAAGTTTTGCAGTGTAAGTAGAGCTCAGTATCGAAGGTTAGAACAAGCAACAACGTATCAGTAAAAATATTTTAACAGCGCTGTAACTACGCATTTTTTTCTCGTTTGAGTGGCTAAGGCAGTGCTTCTGATCGGGAGTGCTTGGGGTTGTCCTATGATTTGAACTCTGTGGGTGGCATGATTAACATAGTAACATATGAGTAACATAGCTAAGTCGAATTCAGTCACTGTCTGGAGGAGAATTCTAGCGGCTGGCATCTATTCTATCTGCTCGGTATTTTTCCGTAGTTTCACCGGTCATCATCGAGCGTATGCTGGAGCAGTACTGAAACAAACAGGCCACAGACCGCGCGCTATCATTCCTTCCTAGTCCTATCCTCACCCTTTACTTACACTAACATGCACTACACTACCACCCATGCCGGGAGACCGGTCGGGAGCTCAGAGTTTGTATTTACTTGGCTGTCCGGGTGACGCCGCGTCCGTGGCGAAGCTGCCGACGTTTCGGTCGCCATTCTGCGACCTTCCTCAGGGCGTACGAATGGCGACCGAAACGTCGGCACCTTCGCCATGGACGCGGCGTCACCTGGACAGCCAAGTAAATACTGACTCCGGCCGCGGAAACCTACGCTCTTAGCTTAAGAGTTTGTCCCGGCTGGGGCGGTGGCTCGCTGGTGGGAGATACCTGGTTAGGGAAACTCCTCAAGCCTACGGTAAGGTCGGCATTGGATCTCACCATTCAGCGAGGGGAGATCACCACTAGCGCTGGAGGAAACCACATGCACTACACTTACGGAACTAACGACCTCACCCTTTGACGCGCCCGGAATCACTAATCACTCGAACTGTGTGTGTGTGTGTGTTTGCAGCGCCCGAGGTGCTGAGCGAGGAGGCGGCCTTCCCGCAGACGGACATCTGGAGCGTGGGCGTGCTGGCGTACGTGCTGCTGTCGGCCGTGTCGCCGTTCGCCGGCGCCGACGCCGAGGAGACGCGCCAGAACATCACCTTCGTGCGCTACCGCTTCGAGCACCTCTTCAAGGAGGTGACGCAGGAGGCCACGCGCTTCCTCATGCTCATCTTCAAGCGCGCGCCCAGGTGGGGAGCCGCTCGCGCCGCCTTCGCGCGAACGCGCTTCGCGTTCTGCTCGGAAACTTGTCTCCAGCCTCGCCTCTCTTCCCTTCCAAGCTCCCTCAATGCCCGTCCTCTACTCACCTACCCTCCTCACCGACTCCTTCATCGAACCTCATTCATCTCGCTTCGCCTCACGTGCTTCCTCATCTCCCTCACTTAAACTCGCCTCTTCACACGTCCAAGCCTCAACACACCTAATGTACCTCCGTCACATCACCTCATTTACTTTGCCTCCTCGTAATTGTTATATATACATATATGTGTGTATGTGTGTGTGTGACCTACGCATGTAACCGTCAACTGGGTTTTTGGAACGGCGAAAGAGATGTAGTGTGTCGAGAAACAATTGAGAGAGAGAGAGAGAGTGAGAGAGTATGTGTGTGTGTTTGTGAGTGTGTGTGTTTGTGAGTGTGTGTGCGCGCGCGCTCTCCAGCCGCTTTTAGGCTTTACTTTCCGAATATGTGAGAATCGTTTTTGTTCTTTCGCGTTCCGAATGTGTGCTCCAGTCCATTTTCGCTTTTCGCCCTTCCAGCTCCTTTTTTCTGCTTCTTCTTCTTTTCTTTCCGAATGTTTGGCCAGGTTCCGTTTGTTCTTTTCGCGTAACGAATGCATGCTCGAGTGTTCGTCCTTTGTTGTGTCGCTCAAGCGCCCCTTTGTTGCGTGTGCCCGCAGCAAGAGGCCCACGGCCGAGGAGTGCCACGAGCACCGCTGGCTGATGCCCACCGAGTCCATGATCCGCAAGCGCGAGAGGGCCGTCTTCCTCGGCAACAGGTTGAAGGTAACTCACACATTACCAGAATCCATTCACAATTGGGTTTAAATAAGTTTTCGCTTCTTCCTTCCTTTGTATTTGGCAATATTCTTTTAAATGTTTATTTATGTTCAAATTATGTAATTATATAACACTAATTTCGTATAATATCCTATCTACAGTACATAGATTATACACAATATACAAATATGTTTATTATTTCACAAACATCGACGATCTCCCCCAACCCAAAAAATTCTCGGCTGGATCCGCCCCTGCATATCTTCATCGTCATTACATATATATTATATTACATATATATAATTCCTTTTCTAGCTGTAGTTCAGAGAGTTTAAGAAAAGTATTGTATTGTGTAATTGTGCGGAGTATAACGGAATTTGATTGAAATTGCATACACGACAGGCATGTGTTTAGTTATTAAAATTTTGTTAATTTGCGACGACACAAAGTTTCTTAGCATCAGCATTCAAGATGTCGCCAGGAGACAGTCATCGACGTGCACAGAGGGGACAGTCAAATGCGTGCGTAGAGGCCACGATTTTAATTTAGTAGTAAAATGTGTCAGAAGTAAGTAAACCTGTTTAGTAGAAAAGGGAGCTCTCATATGTTGGCCCCCTTCTTGTCTTAAGCTGCGCACTCTTACGTGTACAATTCAGTCTGCGCGATTTCTGCACGGGAACATCGCAAAAGACAGCTTTTGAGCACTTTGGATATTTCCCACGCAGAAGGTGACGCGCGACGACTTTGTCCGCAGGATTTCTGCGAAGCCTACCACTCGAAGAAGGCGCAGGAGGCCACAAAGGAGGAGTCCCTGACTGCGGCGTTCAGCAGCGGAGGCGTCAAGACCCTGGCTCGCTCCAGCAGCGTTCAGGAGGAGCTGCTCACCACGATCTAAACCGGTTTAAGTTAGATTCTGGCTGCTGGCGGGGACGTTTCTCAAGAAGGTTCACAAGACTCCAAACAAAAGTGCCCGTTCTTGTGGTCCATGGGAGGAAATTGGCTTTATTTCATATCGAACTGAGGGATGCAAATACGGAGTGCATTCTTTCTTTCAGTTGTTTTCTTTTTATGATGTGTATGTATATAAATATAAAGATATGTAAGCACATTCATAAACAAACAGAGTACATGAATTTAGGTTACAGATTTGAATGCGAATGGGTGTGTGTACATTCCTTGTATATTGTTTCAGTGAAACATATTGTAAAATGTTCTGCGGGAGAGTATTTTAGCAACTGTTTCAATATTTTCAGAGACGGTAAAGAATCACTGACATGTTTTGAAGGATTCTGAATTATTAAATGTATTGAATTATCCAAATCAGATTTATCAGTATATTGGTTTTCTCCTTTGCAATTACATTCTGCAAAATCTCCCAAAATTAGACTTGCAGCCCTTATTTGCTATCCCTGTTTTTGTAATGATAATTTTGGCACCAGCTGCTGAGGAAGGTTACTTTTTATTTTTTGGTTTTTGCCTTGACAGCCGTAGGTGCATCCTCTAGTCAGAGAGGTCAATTGTGATGTTCGCTAACTTATCAAACCTACCAATTGTGTTTGAAGAGCACAGTTCTTTGTAAATTCCTTCTTGCACTTCCAAGACATGCTTCTTGTAATATATTCTTACTGATAGATTCCTAGCAATATTTTATATTCTTCAAATACATTTTTCTGAACAAATCTCTGAAAGATTTGCTGCTACATGTATCTTGGAAGGGCAAGGATGGAATTAAATATGTACACTATTTCTGAACCTGTTATTCTAAAAGAATATGTATAAATAAATTGTTATTTACGTGGGTGAGTAATATTTATTAATCCTGCCTGTTGTAAACAATAAGCAAAACACATTCACCAATTTTAAGAACTGATATGTCAAGTTCATATAATTATTGTTACTAAAAACTTGTTATATTGAATTACATACAGTCAAACATACTCCCTCCTCTCCATGCCAGCTTTCATTGCTAACTGAGCTCAGCCTATAGTTGGACGACACATGGAAAGTATTTGCTACATTCCGATGCTTCTGGCACCTCAGAAAATGGTTCAAAAATAAGTTGCATTATAACAATATTTCTCTTCAATATTAAAGGTGTAGGGCAGGTTCGGAACTAGTGATGCTAAAACTGCACGTACTTTCTCGCACGTATTTTGACGCCAAATTACGGGGAAAGATCTCAAATTCTCCAAATCAAAATTGTAGGTCACCTTATTTCAAAATATATCTTTAATGAACAGATTTCATTAAGGGGAAAATGCCTATTTCATATTTTTCTTGTACGAAGACTTCGAAATTTTTATAAACTTTCAATTTCAAAAAAATCTAGGTTTTTAACGAAAATGAGACCTGCACTATTCTTTTAAACTATCCACCAAAACAAATTAATCAAAAACGATGGAGCTATTTTTGGAAAATGCCCTTGAGGTTTTATGTAACGTACACCCCCTCAATTAAAATATCAGCTTCAAATTCAAGGGACCGCAACATCAACCATATCGATTGGGGGATATCAGTTTTGTAGAAAATCGGCGGAACGGTTTAGCCGCTAGCGTTGTTGACGGACGGACAGGCAAGTTTTCCGCCATTCGATTTCTCTCTACTCCGTAGCGAGAGAGTAAAAAGGAGACTGTCACTATTTGCTATTTGTCACGACTCAAAATTACCCGAAAATGACTAACCTATAAAAGAAATGTACACTTATTGAACATTTAATAAGTATAGGGCTTAGGTAACCGCAATCAATTGCAAAAACCTAATTTTCATTCAAACTTCCGAATTTACGAAAATTAAATCCATTTCAAACATCTAAACGTCTGAGGCAAGAATGCTGTACAGCTCCTCACCTCTTCAAAATGTATTTAAATGCTGAACTAGAAAATTGGAAACGTAAATGTCGGAACATGGGGATAGAAGTTAATAATGATTATTCCACTCGTGGAATTAAAACCAATAGTGTTTAACTACACATACAAAATGCCCCCAATCAGGGCAGTGTATCTAAAAAAAAAAGGTTATCGCTTTTTCTATCCGATTTTTCTTACCGCTTCTCCCTACTGGCCAATCATAATCTGTGACTCACCTATCTTAGGAGGCGGTATACATCGATCGCTATGTCGATGTGCAATGAACAGCGCTTGTACTATAACACAACCTCTGATTTTAATATACGCTTTCAGTTACTTGCAATATTTTGCGCATTTTGGAACTCTGTTGGACATAATTTCACTCGTGAAATAGTCCTATTAAACACCACTCGTGCTTTGGAAATTCTCAGATAAATCCCCTCCTCGCTTCGCGAGTCTGGAATTTATCGACGATTTCCAAAGCACTCCTGTTATTAACTATGATAATTTTTTTACACTTCACCTCGCTGATGACTAGGTTATTCTTGCCGAGGATGAAGATATGCTGTGGAAACTAAATGAAGAATACACATCTTAAGGTTTAACTAAAAATCTATCAAAAACGTAATATGTTGTTGCTGGGTCGCAAGGAACAAACTTAATAATTAAGAACAGGTGTATTAAAGATACAAAGTTTATACGTGCCTCGGAGTATGTATATCACAGTAAGGTGAAAGTGCAGAAGTAAAACACAGGATCTCCCAAGGGAGAATAGAGAATATTTGAGTAATGGTTTGTAGACCCACAAAATAACAAATACGACAACGATAACAATCGCTGGTTAAAATTATACGTACATATGGCTCAGAAGTTTGAATTCTAAGTAAGAGCGAAGAGCAAATTTAAAAATCAATGGAAATGAAATATTGGAGAGGCTGTTGTGGCCTTACATTACTGGATAAAGTACCCACTTAATGTTGACATAAATAAAATTGAATGAGTATACAATTGATGAATTTGTGCAAAAAGATTGAGAAGGTATGATCATATCCAAAGGATGACGGAAAGTCAATGGCCTAACAAACTTTTAAAATGGTTGCCTCAAAGAAGTAGGAAGCGTTGTAGAGCAAGAAAAACATGGAAAATG
>BOPP01000003.1:24170240-24184029 GCA_017312745.1 Gryllus bimaculatus
ACGAAAAACGAAAACGGAAACGAAAACGAAAAGAAAACCGAAAACGAAACCGAAAACGAAACGAACTCATCACGGGGTGAACCATTCCTTCTATAATTAAACTGAGGTAAGAAGCCAACGGCGTGGAGAGTGACGCTTCTCAGAGAGCGGTCGAATGTAGTACAAGAAAAAGGTCACCAAACAACGGAAAACGAAAAACTGTCATATAAACCCGAATTAACGAAAAGAGCTCAGAAAATTCAAGAAAAACGAAAATCACTCGAAAGATATCAAACAGTACAACGCCCCGTGTTGCCCTTGATAATGCAGGAAAATCTAGATTCGCACTTGAGAAACGAATAAAACGCTTAAGTAAAACGTAAAACCGAAAACTCGTTTGCCCAGAAAACAGGAAAAAACAGACAAACGAAAAAACGAATAAACGAAAACTGAAAAACACGTGCATGTACTGAAAACGAGACGAAATAACGAAAACGAAAAACGCATAAAACGAGAAACGAAAACGAAAACGAAAACGCAAACGAAAACGAAAACGAAAACGAAAACGAAAACGAAAACGAAAACGAAAACGAAACGAAAACGAAAACGAAAACGAAAACGAAAACGAAACGAAAACGAAAAACCAGAACAACACAATCTGGAGAATAATACGAAGAGAACAATAAAAACGAGAAAAGACGAAAAATAGACACCGAAAACGGGAGAGAACGACTGAGATATGACTGAGAAATATCGAAAACGCAAAAACGCGAAAACGAAAACGAAACGAAACGAAAACGATTACAAATGATCCCTTAATGTGGTCCAAGGCAGGCTGTCCAAAACCAAAGAACGCGAAGACGAAGAAAAACGTAAGAACGGAAAACGAAAAGCGAAAACGAAAAACGGAAAGACGGACGAAAAACGAAACGAAAACGAAAACGAAAAAACGAAAACGGAAAACGCAAACACGAAAAGAAAACGAAAACGAAAACGAAAACGAAAAACCGCAAAACGAGAAAATACGAAAAACAAAACAGAGCAAAAGAGAGAGTAGTAAAATCGAAAACGAAACGCCAAAATACTCGACACAATCGAAAACGACACACGACGATCAGAGACCGGCAAGAACAAAAATAGCGTAAACGCTAGCGCTCGGTGCCCTGCCGGGGTTACAATCCCTTTGGTGTTACGGAAAGCTGACAGAAATACGCGTAAAAAAACCAAAACGAAAACGAAAACGAAAACGAAACGGTACGACTAAGTGTAGAGAATAAACGAAGAAGACAGATAAATGTGTGCCTAGATACGAAAACGAAAACAAAATACGAAAAGTGTCATAAAACGCCCGAGTATCACGAAACGAAAAACGAAAAACGAAACGAAAACGAAAACGAAAACGAAAACGAAAACGAAAAACGAAAACGAAAACGTGTCGAAAACGAAAACCGAAGGTTTCGTAAAACTGTCAAAACTGCGCTTTATGTTAAGGTACCGCCTGAATATCACGACCAGATTCGCAGTATGGTTCATTTCCCCCTCAGCACATCATTCTACACAATCACACAGAGAGTGAGGAATTAGATTTAGCAAGTCTCTCGAACTCACCGTTTTTCAAAAACGAAAACGGAAACGAAAACGACAAAACGGGTAAAACGCAAAAACGAAAAAATCGAAAACGACAAACGAAAACGAAAAACGAAACGAAATACGCAGGTCGCCGAAAACCGAAAAACGAAACACGAAAACGGGAAAACGATAAACGACAACGAAAACGTGCTGGCAAAAACGAAAAAGCGAAAAACGAAAACGAAAACCGAATACGAAACCGAAAACGAAAACGATCGCGAAAACGAAAAACGAAAAACGAAAATCGACAACACGCTAAAACGAAACGTAAAACGAAACCGTCAAAAACGAAAACGGATTGTTGAAAAAGAAAAACGAAAACGAAAACGAAACGAAAACGAAAACGGAATAACGACAAAAACGAAAACACGAAAACGAAAAACGAAAACGCAAAACACGTAAAACGGGAAACGAAAACGAAAACGAAAACGAAAACGAAAACGAAAACGCAAACGAAACCGACAAACGAAACGAAACGAAAACGAAAACGAAACGAAAACCGAAAAAAACGAAAACGAAAACGAAACGAAAACGAACACACGAACAATCAACAACGAAACACCAGTAAATTATACACGGAAAACAAACAGAAAAACGAAAACGAATAAACGAAAAACGAGAAAAACAGCAAGAAAAAGCATTGCGGCGAAGTCAGGCAAAAAACGAGTAGTGACGTAGAAAAACGTAAAACGATAAACGCCGATAAGAAAAAGTAAAAATCCCTCGAAGACACGAAAACGATAAACTTGAGAAAGTTTTTAGTTTTGGAGACACACTATACGAAAGCACGAGAAAAGCCGCTGTTGCAGAGAGAGTAGTAAATGAAACATCACTGCCCTGTGTTACGGTATTATTGAAATATGTCTAGACAAGTTAAAGCGAAATTAACAGCAATAGAACGCACGGATAAATCAGAAAGAAACCCGGCGAATGTTTGTGCTGATGACCCGGACTAGTAGAAAGATACGAAAACGGTTTTAAGAAATACTTCGGTTAAAAACGAAAGAAAACGGAATATAACCAAAGAAATAACAAAGAAAATAAAATCGTATAAATCAAAACTATTATAATAATCTTGAAGATAAATACGAAACGAAAAAAACGCATGTATAGTATCATTTTACAATGTAAACATTGAATAAACGGAAAAACGAATATAAAATATACGTGAAAGGAACAGAAAACAGAAAAACCCAGTTATAAAAACTGAATACAACCGTACAAAAACAGGAAAACGAAAACGTAAAAGAAAAACAGAAAAAACAGAAAACGAAGAAAAGAAAAAGATCCTATTACCGAAAAGAAATAGCGGGTAGATTACATGGTACGAATTTCAAAAACCATCCAGGCAAAATAGAGAGATACGGGAAAGTCATGATAGGGGGTTATCCTGCAAATAATGCGGGGATGATATAGCCATAGATATATCAAAAATTCCAATGAGAGGAGAGTGTTTTTCGGAACAGTAAATACGGGAATCTAGTTCATGAGAAATGATTCAATATAAATTATGTACCCATGTAGAAATTATCGCCTTCTCACCAGAAACCAGGAACAAATACATATGGTTTTTATAATTGTAATAAGTGGCGTGTTTATTGGATTTTACTCTAGAATAAATATTATGAGTTTTATAATGCGTTAATGATTGGGGGCGTGGTAGAGTATGCAGCACTCTACCCATGGATAATAATCAAAATGAAGTAAAGGATGTTTTTTTTATAAGCTGAGCAAAACAGGAGCATTTGACTGGTGTCACTGATAAATGAGAATAGTCTAATGGTTCTAGGCAGAAAATGAAATATATATTGTGTTCCAGAACATGGGTAGTTGACCCGCCCAAACGCCCTCTTTGCCGATTGCGCCTTAATCATGCGTAGAAGAAATTTCTTTCATAAAGATAATTCTCTGATTTTTTTTTTTTGGTATTTATTTTTCACTCAAATTGTAAAGAAACAACCAGGAATTAAAATAATAATATTTGTTATAAAAGCGATACCAAGACACCTCTAGATCCCAAATATTATAGACGCCGCTGAGAAGAGCCAATGAGAATATCAGTATATTATTACAAGGACCGTATCTCGGAGAGATGTCTGGATACGTCCAACCATTAATAGTATCGATTCATGATAACAATAGATAGCTAGTTGTTCTATATTATGGAAAAAACGAATAATCATAGGATAAGTAGTTTTTTTTGGGGGGGGTGATATGTAGCAGAACCGTATTTTTTGGTACAAATTTAAAGAAGTTTATGTTTTATCTTTTTATTTCATCTCCGTATGTAATGCTAGATAATATAAAAGAGCTACTACTTATCCTTCACCACATTAATAATAAACTAGTATAAAAGGATATGTCTTTTTATATTAATGAGCTTAAATAAATTTTTCACAAATGCGCTCAGGGATATTTTTTCAAAATTATATTCACCTCACTATATTTTTTCTAAAAACAAAAAATCTGTGTTCGAATTTAACCTACGCTCAATCGAGAATCATTCGTATTGGATAGACTGTAGCAGGTTTCTTCTTTTTCTGGCCATACTTAGTTACGTCGGTTAGAAAAAACACGTCGTCTCGATACGTATATGAATAGGTAATTCGCTGAATAAGGAGTGTGTCTGCCTTGGCTGGGGATTTTGGACAGACAGAAAGAAGAATTTTTTGGTAAGAATCATTCCTAAGATTCTCTATTTAAAATTATAGAATTATATAGAGCGTGAAATAGTAGGGCGAATCGTAAAATTTCATAGCTCTATCATCATTCGAAGTGAGATCGTGAGTTCTTACCCAGTAACGTAACATATAGACACAGTTTCATTCCGGCACTGTTGAGAAATCAGGCGGATCAGATATAAATAATCAGATCGACAGTTCGATTATGTCCAGAGTAATGATTCCAAGCGCACGACATGTATTGCTGAGTAACTCTCCAATCGACATCTATTGCTCCGAATTAGTGCGTTGTCATATACCAGTGGTAGTGCAGCATAGTGAGAGCAGTCAGGCACAGGTCACATAAGAAAATTTAACTTAGGATACTGACGATAATATATAACGCTCCAATAAAAATAAAATGGTTTTGAACTAATGAAGATAAAAAATATTTCATGATGTGTAAGATCTTGATAATCCGAATAATCGTCGTGGTATTTTTTCCTGCTAGATCCACAAGAAAGTGTTGTGGGCGAAAAAATGTTAATTAAAAAACCCCAATAAAATATTACTATAAATTGTATTGTTTAGTACATTTAGGATTTATTGTTAATCCAGAGAATAAAGGATATCAGTGATAAATCTGCTATAATAGCACAATACTGCCCACGGCTATGATCTACATGGGCGAGTTGTAGAAGTCTGAAGCCGACGTAGACTTAGTAGGAGTCAAGGCGACGCACTAATGTAACGAGGGATCACAGTATGATCACTATTCAGAAGTGACGGGGACCTAATCACTCTGCGAGACAGGGGTCGGAAACCGCCACTCGCATGATAGATTATGTCATTCATCGGTCATCGCTCATTTATGTATTTGATATCATGTAGTGACGGAGGCGGATCCTATTGCGAAAGTGAAAGCACGGCCTGCATATGTGACAATGCTACACGCAATTGTAAATAAATAATACGAAACCTACTAGAGTGCACGTATTATATCGGTCATGCGTGAGAGCTCTCGCACGGCGCAATGGAAAGGTAGCGAAAAAAAGCCAAAGTCTCTAAAAATTTTTAATTCTGTTGGGTACTGGCAACTGATTTAGTTGCTGAAGTTGAAGTATGCTCGCGTATCAACATCTATTCCAACAGTAAATATTATGATGTTTCTCATCACAACAAATAACTAGTAAACAATAGCATAAATATTGCATAAATTATTCCTAATGAACCAAAAGCTTCCTTTTTTCTCTTTCTTGAATAATACATATGAGAACAATTAATAACAAATCCAGGTACGACATGAGAAATATAAACTTCAGGATGTCCAAAAAATCAGAATAAATGTTGATATAAAATTGGATCTCCTATCTCCTCGCGGGATCAAAAAATGATGTAGTTTAAGATTGATCGAGTCTGTTAATAATATAGTAATTAGCACGGCTAGGACTGGTAATGATAATATAATTAAACGGGCCTGTAAATTCCAACTGCTCAAGCACAAATAATGGGTGTTTGATCTAAGTGATATTCCTGGGTGCTTCTATATTAATTAGGGAGTGGTAATAAAATTTAACAGCTCCTAGAATATTCAAGAAATTCCCGCCTAAATGTAATGAAAAAATTGGCTGAAGGTCACACGGATGCTCCTGCATGAGAATTCCTGTGATAGAGGTGGGTAAACTGTTTCATCCTGTTCCTCTGCACATTTCAACTATTCCCTGGTTAATAAAAGGGTTAAATGATGCAGGTAAAAGTCAAATCTTATGTTATTTATTCAGGAAATGCTATATCTAGGGAGCTCCTAATATTAATGGTACTAACAATTTCCAAATCCTCCAATTATATAGGTATAACTATAGAAAAGATTATGATGAATGCTGTGCGGTTACAATAACATAATTTTTGATCATCTCCAATTAAATGAACTGTTGTCGCTAGTTCTGTTCGGATCTAAAATTCTTAAGTGATGTGCCTACTATACAGCTCAAGCTCAAAAAATGAAAATAGTAATGTTCCAATCGTCTTTATGATTAGTAGAAAATAATCATCGTTGGCGATAAAGTGGCTGGAATGTATTAGGCGATAAGATTGTAAAAATCTTTTTATGAATAAAATTTCCTTATCATTGGTCTTATATTCAATAATGATTTTAGACTGCAATTCTAAAGGTTGGTAATATTTACTAAGTGCTTAAAATAGGAATTTTCATTTTCCAGCTTTGAGGCTAATTAGTTTAAATTTAACTTAAGAACGCTTAAATTCTGAAAAATATATTATAGGATATTAGGGTAGTCTAAATACTGAAGATTCATTGTTATTTAAAGGAAAGATTAACTAAATATTATTGAATTTTTAGATTTGTTTGGTTGATTTCCTTTTATTGATTTTATGTTAATTAAAAAGGAAGATATTACTAATCGTAAGTTAGCAAAATAGGGTAATAGTGAACATAAAATCATAATTAATATTGTAAATATTATTTCATATAACATGAGTTCTGAATAATTATTCATTAGGTAAGAATCTAAGAACAGGAGGTAAGCCTGCCTAGTGATATTAAGTTTAAATTTGATGTAAAAAAATTTCTGATTATTGATGAATTTTCATGTAAGGGAATTCTGATTATGATGATGGGATGATTATATATATATATAATATATATATATATATATATTATATTATATATATTATTATAATCTTACAGAAATATTAGTTTATATTAGTTCATCTCATATATATAATCAAATTTATTAATAATCAGAAACCACTTTTCAATGTGCATGCATATAGAAGTAAATTTAGAAATCTTATAGTTAAAATGTATTATATGCAGATAATATTTATATATATATACCTATTAAATAAATGCCTTATATATATAAATAATATTAATATCCCATCCGGTTAAAGAACTAATTTGTTAAAAATTGAAGCATAATATTAAATTTATTTTCCTTTAGTTGTTTAATTCACTGATTATAATATTTGGAATTTAATTAAGGTATAATTTTTCCTTTTTTGTAAGAAAAAAAGAAAAATTAGTAAGTATAATAGTATTATATAATTTTTGTTGTTTTGTTAAGCATATAATAATTAATGTATTGATCACTTGAATCGGATAATATTGGCTGGTTGTTTCGAGCTTTGATGATTTGTTGGGGGCATGCCCCTAAGAATTTTTTGAACCGTATAAAATTTAGGATTTAATTGTATTGAATTTAATTTCTTGAAATGTGTTGTTGAATGGAATTTATAATAGTGTAATAATTGGTTGATCCATGAGATGTAAATGCTGAAAAAATAAAGTTGTGTTGTTAGGGAGGTAGTTGAAGTCGATCGGATAATTTGGCTGGTTGTTCGAGCTTGATGATTTGTTGGGGCATGCCCATAAGAAATTTTTTTGAACGCGTATAATAATCTTAGGATTTAATTGATATTGCATTTTTCATTTTGAAATGTGTTGTTGAATGGAATTTATCAAATAGTTAAATTGGTTGTGCCCATGAGATGTAATGTGAAAAATAAAGTTTTATTCTGCTTTTTTTGTTTGCGTGAAGAATGATTTACAATTTTTAATGTCTAGAAAATATAAATGTAAGTAATTAAATATTATACAATTAAGTTGATTTGGATATAGTATTTATTATAGTTATTGGTTATAATGCGTGCCAGCTGCCGCGGTTAGACGTGAAATACAAGTAAACTATTGTTGATTAGAAGTGAAATTGTTGTTTTTCAATTATATTAAAATTTGGTTTTTGGTGAAAGATGAATAAATTTTATTATTTGATAATGATTTAATGATCTTCGAATTAATAAATTTAAAACTAGAATTTAGATATCCCTATTATAATTATGTCAATATTAAAAATCAGGGTAGTAAGTAGTTATGAACTCTTGAAACCAAAGAATTTCGCGTGGTTTTAGTCCTTTCAGAGGAATCTGTTCTGTAATTGATAATCACACGATTTATGGTAACTTGATTTTGTTATCAGTTTATATACCGCGTCAGTAGATTATCTTGTTGATAGTATAAAAATCATTATATTTGATATGTTATATTATGTTCAGGTCCAAGGTGTGCTAATAAATCAAGTAGAGATGGATTACAATAAAAAATATTTATATGGATAATGTTTGAATAATTTATTTGAAGGTGGATTTGATGTAAATTAATATAAATTTGATTAATTGATTAGGGCCTGAATGTGTACAATATCGCCCGTACGCTCTCTGTTTTTAAGATGAATAAGTCGTAACTAGTAGATGTACCGGAAGGTGTATCTGGAATGGCAAGTAGGAGCTTGTTAGTTGAGCAATCCATTTACATTGGAGGGTTTTGTGCAAATCAAATATTTTGATAATATTAGTATTATTAATTTTTATTTAAAGAAGTATTTTTAATATTATTTTTTTTTAAGTATTTATTAGAAATTAATTGATTAATTATAGTTGATTTTTACAGTGATGGAGTTATGAAAGAATTGAATAGTTATTTTGAGGTAGAAGAGGTATTTGTACCTTTTGTATCAGGGTTTATTAAAAATTATTAATATATTTATGTTCCTCGATTAAGAAACAGCTATTTTATTTAATGATTTATATGTAGCAAAAATATATTGAATAATTAAATGGTAGTGAATGTTTAATGCGTTTCTTAAGATATCTTAACGTTTTCTTAAGATGAAAATTTAATTTTGGTAATTATTTTTAATATATATTCATATATATATATATATATATTCATATATATATATATATATATATAATAATATATTCATATATATATATATATATATATATATATATATATATATATATATATATATATATATATATATATTATATATTATATTATTTATATTTAACTGATTGGGGATAAGCTCGAATTTAAATTTAAATGTGATTTAATTGGTGTATTAATATGAGCTTTAAATAGGCTATTGTTTTGTGAGTTTGTTAATATTTACTTAATTATAATTATTTATATTAAAGTTGTATTAGATAAATAAAGAATAATTTATTTCTTGTGTAATAATGATGGAATTAGTAAATGAATTGTTTATATTATGTTGTTGATTATTATTTTAAGGAATTTAGGCAAATAATTTTGTTCGCCGTTTATCCAAAACATGTCTTCTTGAATTAATATGAAGTCGTGCTGCCCCACTGAAATATTAAAATGGCCGCGGTATATTGACCGTGCAAAAGGTAGCATCTAATCATTAGTCCTTTTAATTTGAAGGCGGAATGAATGGTTTGACCGAAAACAATAACTTGTCCTCGGTGTAATTAATTGAATTTTATTTTTTAAGTCAAAAAGCTTAAATAATAAAGGGACGAGAAGACCCTAATAAGATCTTAAAATATTATTATGTTAAAATATATGTTTGGTAGTATTTAATATATTTTATTATATAATGTTTTGTTGGGTGACAAGGGAATAATTTTAACTTCTTTTTATTCTACTATATTGGTTTATTGATCCTCGTTATTTGGAATAAAGATAAAGTACCTTAGGGATAACAGCGTAATATTATTGGGAGAGTTCATATTGATATTAATAAGGATTGCGACCGGTCGATGGTGGATTAAGAAATTATTGGTGCAGGAGCTCAAATCTGAGTTGGTCTGTATGGATATTTTATATACGCTCAATGTATTGCTATTTCAATTACAGTCATCATAGAATATATAGTAAATGTCACTCAATCGCTACTCTCACGCGGTGGAAAATTATAGTTGACTACTGTCTCATTCTCTCTTCTGAATCTCAATTCTCGATCATAGCATAATACGCGCCGAGAAATAAATGTTGTATGAATGAGAGTGAGATTATGGACTATACTCTTTATAGTATAATTTAGTGATTACGTTATTATTAAGTTAGGATTTAAGAAGTATCGCTCTCAATGTCAGGTAGCATGCCTTTGTATGTTAGAACCACCTCATCACGATGTAGATGTGGTATGTGGTGATCATAGATGTCGCGCCTACATATGTTATAGCATATGTAGGAGCGTGAAAGATCCTTGGGTTATATTCAGATTCGCGACAAGGGTCCCTAATCAGGTGGGTAAAATAATAGGTATTGCTCAAAATTGCTATTAGTTATTTTGTAGGGAACAAACTTTCCTCATAATATCTAATTATTTTAATATATTTTTTGTCCGTTAGTTAGATTTATTTTATCTCTTTTGGTATGCTTACATTTAACCTTTAGGGTATGGACTTTCAGAGTGATTTATAGTAAATTTTGCTCTTGATTATGTGAGACTAGTTGAGCTCACACGCTCGTATATGATATCGATCTCATCATATTAAATAGATGGTCTGACTTCGCGCGCAGGATAGTAATCGAGGAGCTCTATGCGCAAACTATTGTGCGCGCGCGCTCGCTTCGCTCACACTCACTCTCTCCACTCGCAGCGCTACGTGAATACATCTTGCGAGGAGTGTGTATACAAACCATTATACTACTCTAGTATCGAGACTATTGGAGGCTATTATGGTGATTGTCTCACCGCGACATTCATTATTATCGATTGTTTGGTTCTTTTTGTTAGTATACCTGTTATTTTTTATGTTGATTTTCTCTTGTTTAGCCTGAACTTAATCTACTCCTTTTGATTTTTCTGAAGGTGAATCAGAGTTTGGGTATCCGGGTTTTATGTTAGTATAGAAGAGGTGGATTTGCATTGATTTTTGAGAGGCATTCAGAATTTTATTTATAAGATAATTAACATGGTTTAATATTTTTTGGTGGTGATTTTAAATTTCTTATTAATTTATTTTTATATTGTTTTTATATCCATTTGTTTTTTATTTCGGATTCGAGGGTACCTTTACTCGTTTTTTCGTTATGATAAATTTAATTATTTGGCTTGAAGATTTATTTTACCTGTTTCTTTAAATTATTTTGTTTTTTTTTGTTGTTTCTTTTCATATTTGAATGAATATATATGATTTATTGAGACATTTTAAGGAAATTTAAGAAAGTTCAATAGAATTAAAATTCTATCTTTTGTTTTCAAAACAAATGCTTTAACGCTATTAACCTGTAATTAAGTTAATTGGATCTATATTTAATATTATACATTGATGATGAAGTATAATAAAATAAATACTAATGGTTAAAATTTGTAAGCCCTGTTTAAATTATATGGTTCTTCAACGTTCGGCGATGGCAAGCACCGTTCAAGTTTAAATAAGATAAATGAATTGAAATGGGTAGGGTTCATCAAATATATATTTGATTAGTTGAGGCATAGAATTGTATTCTTCGGATTTTGTTAGTTAGATATAACACGGGTAATAAAAAGAGAATGGGCAATAGATGTAATTAGAGCTATTACTCCTCCTAATTTATTAAGGAATTGATTCGCTAAAACATGGCGTAAAGCATATAAAGAAAATCATCATTCTGGTTGAATATGAATGGGGTAAACTAAAGGATTAGCAGGACGTAAATTATCTGGCTCAGCGAGATAATTCTCATTAGATTAAAGTAAAATGAACCTCTGTGATTCTTCCTTATGTATTATCACGCTCTCAGGTGAGCGTTCCACTATTCTGACAGTGAATCGGTGCATTCAGTGTTAGGGTGTGCAATATACGCACACTCACGCGCACTCGCGAGACACGGGAATAACTATATCACTTGCGCGTATAAAGATCCTTGTGTTAAGGAAAAAACAGTATCTGTACGAATGCTGCAAACGATAAATGGAATTATGAAATGGAATGTAAAAAAATCGAGTGTGAGAGGTGCATGAGAACGAGTTATCACATTCATGCAGATAGATGCCCCACATTGCTCATTCTTATTAGCACTATATTCGCGAGAGATTATGTATTGTGGCGCTAGATATCGGGTAGAGGAGTAAGAGACGAGCTCGCTAGAGAGATAGAGTAAGCTAGTCTTATTCCTCACACACTGCACTCACACTCTCATATCTGCAGCATGTGAGAGTAAGTGGATGGATTGAGCATAGTACTTATATTATTTGAGTGAGAAGCACAGATTAGATGAGAGGTGTGTCTGTTCTTCAGCTCGACACTCACTCTTTAGATAGAGATATATATTTGAGAGCGAGTAAGAGTGTCCTTTCACGAGGGGAAGTGAGTGAGAGAGTGTAGAGTAGATAGTGGATCGAGAAGAGAATGGCATGATCGACAAGCTCCATTGACGAGCGCGAGACTGTAATCCTCGTCAGGGTGTGATCTGAAGGCGCGTCTTTAGTATCACGAGTCCGACAATAAGGATGCGCTCGCGGTGCAGAGGTAGAGCTTCAGCACCATACGTATTATTTGCTACTCAGTAAAGCTGACGTGAAGTCAGTCGGTCGTAGTAGGTATGAGCTAAGACAATTCTGGTCATTGATTTGAATGTTAAACTAATCCTAATAATGATCCGAAGTTTTCATCATGTTGGAATATTAGATGGGTTGGTAAATCGATTAGTGATCTATTAACAATTTTTAATAATGGGTGATGTGTTCCGTAAGGGGTTTTATTCATATAGTATGAAACTTGATGACGTAATGGTCCTTGCGGTCCTTCTTGAAAAGATGTAATTTTTACAATAATAATTAATGTAATTAATAAATATATAATTGTAATAATTGTTAAAATGAAATTTGGATAGTTATATAATTGATTTAAGTTATTATTTTCTATTATAATATTAATAGTTTTGTTTATGAAGGAGTCGTTTATATACATATGAAATGATAATATATGGTTGTATATATAATTTATAATTAAGATAATAGTGATGGATATTACAAAATTAATAATTATGGTTTTGATGGGTAATTGAAATATTTCATTTGATGCTAATCTTGTAATATAAATAAATAAAACCAATATACCTCCTAGGAAAATTAAGAATAAGATAAAAGAGAATCAAAATGAATATGAGATTGATCCTGTTGTAACACAAATTATTATTGTTTGAATAATAATAAGGAGGGTAATGGCTAGAGGGTGATTTATTATGATGAAGATGGTGTTGATTATTAATATAAATATAGTAAATGTAAGTATGAAAATCTCAGAGAATAGTTTAATTAAAATACTAGTTTTGGGGACTGGTGATAGATAAATTTATCTTTCTCTGAAGTTTTAAAAGAATGTTCTTAATTTTGGTTTACAAGACCAATGTTTTATATTAAACTATTAAAACTTAATGTTTGCATTTTTTTGTTTATTAGTAGTAGTATTTTGTTATTTTAGTGGTATTTGGATTTATTGTTCTAAGCGAAAGCATATATTAATTATTTTATTAAGTTTAGAATATATAGTATTGTTTACTTTCTTTTGTTAATGTTTTGGTTGGGAGAATTTCAGAGTGAATTATATTTTTCAATAATTTATTTGGTATTTGCGGTTTGTGAAGGTTCTTTAGGGCTTGGTATTTTAATTTCTATGGTGCGTTCTCATGGGAATGATTTTTTTCAGTCTTTTATGGTGTTACGATGTTAAAATTTATTATAATATTCTTGTTTATGATTCCC
>BOPP01000004.1:0-73340 GCA_017312745.1 Gryllus bimaculatus
ATATATATATGTGTGTGTGTGTGTGTGTGTGTGCGTACGAGAACGGAGACGCTGTGCATGCCTAAAAGAGCCATCTGTATAAACTGTATACCTGTATAATTGTTCAGAAAACATCATGTAGTCCAATGCGAGCTAGAGGTTGCAATCGTCCAAAAATGTGTTGCCCTCTCTTACATGAAATGTATTTTTTTAATTTCATTTTTTGTTTTGCGGCTGCCTGACAGAAAGTTAGGAGGTTGAATCTTCTTAAACGGCATTCAATGTGACGTCTTCCTTCTTTTGTGACATAGGCCGACTGCACAGATTCCTCGGGCAAACTTTACGTTACGGTGACGAGGAATAGCGGAAAATGTGATCAATAGGAATGAGAAGACTGTGGAAAGTTTCAAAGGCTGTTGGTAGACAAGGTATGTAGTTTCGAGTTTTACCGTGTTAGTCGTTTCTATTTACACTAATCTCGCTATATTGTTCACGCTTTACTGCGCTTTTCCGAGTTGATAACAAAACTCCGAGCTTCAGTCTTCGTGATTTACTGAAAACAAACTTGAGCATGTGCAACTGATAACTTCTAGCGTATTTTTATTGCAAAATATTTTATGCGAAAACACAAGATACTCACACTCAATCGCCTTAATTTAGCCAGAGGCCCGTGGATAATCACTTCCTTATCTGGATGAAGTCTGAAATTATTTGTTCAATTAGATTCATATAGCCTTATACACACCATCCGGCTAATGTGCGAGTTATCCTCGTACTCCTAGCATATTTCAGCCATATTTCTTACTTGAGCCATAACTTGTAATTATATTAGAAATTATTTTCGCGTAGTTTTGTATTTATCACACGCTGTTCAATAAGAACTAAATAGAATTGGTAGGTGAATCATATAGAAATGTTTAGATAAAATGTAGGCGTGTTTGCAATCAACATCACAGTTAAATAACACAGTGCGACTATGAAATTTGCCGCGGAACATAAATATGTGATTGTTATGTAGTTCGGTGTCCCGATGACAATTGTGAAAACCATTTTTCGCTGTCACCTAAACATTCTTCTGAAAAAGCAGTTTTATGTGTGCTTGGCTGCTTTATTTATGTTGTTGCAGTACTTTTCACATTCTGTTATTTTAGGAATACTATTGCCTTTGGAAGTAGAGAGGGCAGGGGCAGATATGCACTTGGGGCAAAGGGCGTTGCCCTTGCATCAATCTATAGTGAGATGACACAGTATATATTCTTTAAATGTGTAAATCCTCTAACGTGAAGAATATTTGTTGTGGATGATCTCGTGTTTCTTACTCTCAATAATGTCTAGGAAGTCTGTTAATTCACCAAATCTTTTCTATTATGTGTTTAACGAGTTTTCGACAAAGTCTCAAAGACTTTCCATTTCTTCTATCGCTGAAAAAGGGTACGAGTTGTATTTTGAATCAAAGTAGATGAGGGTGTTGGTCACCGCAGAAACGTTGCTCCCGCTATTTAAGAGGCAGGTTGCATGGAATCCACCCATCGATGCCATTTGCTCTACCACAGTTGTGGAGGGAACCTAGACAGTACATTACAGATTACTACTTTTGTTTAACGAAAGTAACAGGAATCTCAAGTAAATCAAAACGCAACGTTTCTTAACCAAATCTGGAATCTGCAATGCGCCTACGTCTGCATTCTGATTCTCCCCCAGTCCAAAACCACCATCGGAATGGACAACGAAAGATTAAACAGACGATGGTAGTCACAAACCAACAGATCACGAAGATCAAGATCTTGATTTCACATCTGCAGCACGGCTGCAACCGCAGCTGACCACATACAGAATTGAACGAACTTGAAAGAGATCTAATTCTTAAAAGAGGCAAGCAGAATTACTTCGGTCTCGCCTTCAAGAAAATGACCAGTTACAACCAAACACTAGTATTACATTCCGAAAAACACTGCTTGATATTTCCTTCTTTTTTTCTCGATGACCGACGGATTGATATACTGTAATGACATAAATGGGCTGCTTACAAACTTTTCAGTGAATCGCAATCGAGAAGAATGGCCTCTATTTTTCTCGAAATGTAGTCTCAAAACCATTCTCTGACAAACCGGAAACGAGAACCCTTCGATACCAGTGGCCATTTCCACTATGTTCACAGAAACCTATGAGAACAGGAGGATACTCCTGACGTACACTGGCTACCCGAGTCACCAAAGAAAATCGGTGGTGATCTCAAAGTTCTGGAACTTCTAGGAATACAGACTGGTAACACACAATATAGCTGTATCTTGTATCACTGGGTTAGTAGGGCAAGGAAATAACATCGCAGAATTCGTGACTTGATGAAAGAAATTACCCTTGAACAGTTGCTGACATATACTTAGAAGGCAGCTTGGCTTGCATTGTAAATGAATGCGACAATGTCTTTGGAAACGTAATGTCTGAGAATTTCACGGAACTGACGGTACACATGCTGGACTGTTACAAGGCTGTGAGTTGCAACATGTCTCTGAAATTACTTTTCTTTCATTCCCATATGATTTCTTCCCATCAAATCTTGAAGATGTGAGTGATGAACATGGTGAGCCATTTCACCAATATATCGCTGCCACGGAAAGACGATACAAGGAAGGATGATCACTAAACCTTTTGGTGGATTACTGCTGGCCACTCCTACAGAAGTATCACCCAAAAACGGAAAGTTTCCAACTTTTAAGTATATTTCAAGGTTTATTCACCTTTCTCCTACTGTTTTCTTTTATGTTTTGTAATACAAACAATTAATTATATAGATAATTTAATATAAACAATTTTTGTAATACAATTAATTTTTGAAAGTGGTATATGTAGCGTATCTTTTCCAGAAAAATTGGTACGTAATGAAACATTTCTGATTTTATTTTCGCAATCAGCGCGTGTGATTTAGTATAGAACACATACCTTCATCTCGCGGCAAGACAAAAATTTCAAATTTGTTGCACTGTGTAATCAATACATTATTGGGAAGCACAGGGATGCCCCTAGAGATTTTGAAATGGGCCCCGAAGCCTCACGTATTAAACATTTTATTACCGTAAATACGTTCAACTCCTTATTTTCCTTTCTCCCCCTTGTTCCTAAACCTTTTGGAATTCTGCATGACAAACACAAAATTAATTGTATTTAACAATCGAATAATTAAAGCATATTTCATTCTCCGTAGTCGGTTTTATTTATTTATTGATAATGAATGTGTGTGTATAAATACATCCACAATATATTAATCATATATAAAATTGTTATTTATTAATTACATAAAGATTTATTATATAATTAAAAAGGTGAAGGGAAAAAGAGGGCCAGAAATGTAGTTGGCTCCTCCTCGGCAGCTCATGCTTATGGTACGTAGTATATATCCCTTTTACGATTTTCACGCCCAACAAATAACAAATAAAGCGCCAAACGAAAGATAATTTGCAGAGAAGTGGCGCAATGTACACGCACTTCCAAAATTTATGATTTTATTGAAAACCCTGGCTTAATCGGTTGGGCGCAAAATATGTAACACGCAACTAATGGCACTCATAAACAGTTTTCTGCCAGGTCGATCATATATAATTCGAAAACAATGCATCCCGGGGCTTCAAAATTTGGTTTTCAAGACCGGAGACTTCAAGTTTTGTTTCTTCCGGCATAATCTACAAAATGAAATTATTTGTGAATTTCTTTTGCAGTTTTGGAGTTCGGCTCGTTTGGGAAGAGTTGCGGTTGATCAGTGAGATGCCAAATCTCGATTTTTAAGTGAAATAAAACTATCTAAAGTTTTATGCAATTTAGTCGCAGAGGTTTTATGCAATATAGCTATTCGTTTATCATAAACGCTATTATTTGCGAGAGTTCTCGCACGGGTACGCTAGTCTTCAATATATTCTCGATTAACTCATCACATTTCTTTTCTGAACGTCTCGTGTTCGAAATTCTTTAAAATGAGTCAATAAGTTTCTTTTAAGATTAAGTACACATAACTGATATTAAGTGACGCAATTTTTGTGATTGAGCTCGTTAATTTTACGGGTGGGGCTCAGGGGCATTCGTTCTTGAAGAACCATTACTAAATATACCTGTTTTATGACAGAAGGTGATGTGCTGGTCCTTTCTGGTTAACTAATTACTTGAGGTCGATACTCTAATTATCCGTGAACGAGAGGGACAACTCCCATTTTGCTCCCGACTGGTTGATAACGAGGGTGCCGCCCGAGTAGCGCGTGTGGGTTGCTTGCGACCGCGTTCACCCACTAGTACGTATTGTGGGAATTTCTTTAAAATTGGGACGCTTCTCAACAATAAATAAAATCAACTAATCAGAATAAAAATCTTAATATTTATGGAAATTAAATCTCGCACGCGAATAATTTTGTTTGTACGAAACAGTTGCAAGGAATTTCAAATAGGTATATAAGAAGGCCCAATTGCACGTATTTACACTCTACGTATAAAAACTCGTTATTCATGGAGTACTGTTGAAAACACTTTCACATATAATCTGGTAATCTGGTTATAGACTAAACGTACATTACCGTCAAAAAATTCTTTCGCAAATATGTAGCGAGATCAACGCCCTTCGGATGCAATCAAAGTGCGTATACTACGAGAAACGACGAGTAGAGGATGCATCGTTGCAGTATACGTGTCTTATCGCGTATACATATATATCCACTTATTTATTTTATTTATATACTCAAACGTGAACAGTCTATAGACATTTGGCATCTTTAAATGTATTTATTTTTGGGTTTGGTATTTTATTTGAATGTATTTGGAATTCGTGTAGGTTAACTGGAAGTGTGTTGCCTCATAAGTCGGACTCAGCATTTCCGAACGCATGTGATACTGTCAACGGAAGTGAAGAAGCCATCGCCCATTTGTAACAATAGTCTGTCCACGGTAAGTGAAGATTGATTTATTTGGAGAGTTTGGGGATGTAATGTGTGTGATGTGTTATCGAAATTGATAGTGCGAAATCGGAAGTAAGTATAAGAGTGAGATAGTGTGAAAAGTAGAACATTACAGGAAGAGATCGATGTGAAGACATGGCGGTGTTACTTAGTGCTTGAAGGAAATAACTCGGCTTGAAGATTTCGTGGCTGGCGCATGGAATAAAGCCACGTAAAGGTATTCGGTTATTCTAATATTAATGGCTTTGTATGTGGTTTTGAGTGAGTAGTAAGGAGAAGTGTTGGCATTTCAGTTTTCGAACGAGTTGATCAGTGTACACGGTAACCTATGTTGCACTTCTGAGATACCTTGAAGTAAGTGTTTTCGTGTTAATTTATGAACAGAAATTCTATGTGTTTGACAATAGGAAGAAGTGTGTGTAGTATTATTTGTTTATTTGAATTTAATCCGTGTAAAACTTTTAAAGTTGGTTATGTCGAATACTCAAGTCCCGAACCTATGTTTTTGCTTTTTCGTAAAAATCTTATATTATAATTATTATAATAATTTGCTACAATGAGTGCCATATATATCTGCGAGTGCAGTCAAATTTTGTAACAATTTATTTTCAAAATTGTAGTGGTACAAGTTGACACCATCTATGTGAGTGTGATTGAATTTGGTGCCTTTTGACTGTGAATAAGAATTATATTTAAAGTGTTCTCTGAAATAACTTATTCATGAACATGGTGACAATTCAGTGTGTAGATGATAAATTATTTCATACAATTGTTATAACCTATTTTTTATTGTTCGATTTGTTGGTGGTACCATTAACCCTGCAAATTTTCTGGCAACTTGTGAAAAATTTAATTAGCATAATAATGTTAATTCTCAGCATAAGAAAATGTCATAATTGTTTTTGTCAGATTATAAAGCAGAAATTCCCTAAAATTGTATACCATGAAATCGTCTTCCAATTAGTGTTAACACAACAATTAAGACACACACTATTAAGCTATTTTCTTATTTTTCTATTGTTGATTTAAAAAGACAATCAATGCAAGTGTGGTTTTAGTTTTTTAATGTACTTAAGGAATAACAATCATGAACCATTTATTTTATTGAAGATCAGGAAAAAATTGCCTCCTTGTAGCTTTATTAATTTTTTCTGTATATTTTATTATAAACTGAATGTTGAGAGTCTTTTCTTCCCAGATTTACATTTCTTAATTTTCCAATCTTTGAGCACATATTTTTCATTTTCATCCAGAAAAAATAAATTGTTCATATGTGATAGAATCTACATTCAAAGGTAGGCAAGTTCTTATTCTTGATTCCAATATTCCAATATTGTTACATGAGCAGAGTCCAATCATTGCTAGAGCTTTAAAGTGTTTTGACAGAAGTATAATATTGTATTGTTAGGAAAGAAGATTGAATCTATTTTGTTTGATTAGTGTACAGCCCATACTATATAGTTTCAGGCAATTAGATTTCCTGGTAATTTTATTTTTCTTTAACATTTCATAAGAAGCATTTATGTCCTGTTCACTTGCTAGTTATTGGATAGATTTGCAGATATTAGTATATAACCTGAATTTTAACTAGGTGGTCATGTTCAGGAAACTCAGAAGAAGACAGGAAATTCCATTGATCTAGTAAAGTCTGAAAATTCTGGGAATTTTTAGGTGAATCTTGCAAATTTTTCTGACTGAAACTATGATTTCATTTTTCAAGTAATGTTTTGTCTTGCTTGTAGTGAAATTGGAAAGTTTACAAATAAATAACAAGGAAGTAAGTGCTTCATATTGTAGTGACCGCCATTCACTATGCATTAGTGCCAGAGAGTTTGGGATAGAACAGACAAAAGAGATCAGTTGAGTATCAATTTTGACTTGCATCTTGCTTATCTTTAAATTCTAGAACTGACAAAAGGGATCGGTTGCATTTCAATTTTGACTATCTTCTTGCTTTTCTTTAAATTCTAATAAATTTTTTTTTTTTTAAAGGGAAAATACCAAAATATGTCTTCTTAAAACCAGGAAAAGAGCGGCCACTCATTGAACCCTTTTTAAGCAAATCAACACATTTTCTCTTTTGAAGTTTATGCATTTAAGTTTGTAACATAATTAAATAGTTGATTTTGGAAAATTATTCTTATTAGTTGTGGGTAACTGCTTAAAATGTATTATAACAAATGTGTGTTTAACTGATGAATTTTGCTTATTATGGGAAAATTGAAGTTTATTGTTTAATTACAATGTTAACATGCCACCGTATATAAAGTTCAAGAACTTCAGGTGTATCCCCTCATTTCTATCTATCTTGCTAGGAAGCAGTCCATTCTACGCCTGCAGGGATCACACTAATATTGTGTTGCCTTTCAGTTGTTATTTGAATGGCAAATATTTTTTAATATTGCAAAGAATATAAGTTCTTCTTATATTCTGTTGTGATACATATTAGTCACTCTAGAACCCAGGACATGCATGTGAATTATACTTAGCAATGAACATTGATAATGTTTTCCTCTTTCAGTAATCCATATGTTTTCACAAATTTTATAGCGGTTCTTTCAGGTTATTTAATTTCAGATACACAGTGAACAGTTTTCTCTTTTTCTGCAAATTGTCTTTTTATTCAACAAAATAATCATTTGTTAGAGCTAATACTGTTTTTAAGGAGTGTGGAAATTAATTGGTGGATTCAGGTACTGACTTGACATGCAGATATGGATGTGATAAAAAATTGTTGTCATAGATATAGTAGTGTGTGAAAATCCAGTGAGATTTTCAAGTTTTATTGGGGTTTCCCGTTTAAATGAGGAACGCATTCAGCTCTTAATTTTAAAATATCGAGAGGGGAAGTTTTTTATTTATCGTAGTATTACATATCTTAATGCCCTTTTTTTAAATGTTTTTTTATGCCTTTCTGAACTGTTAATTCTTTTCTGTTCATAATTTTGTCTCTTATTCTCATTGACGTTACTTGTGAAAATTGCCAAAAATAGATACAATTACCTCATCAAAAAATCTGACATTTGTCTTTATTAATATACTTTTAAACAATTAGTGATGTTTGTCAAGTGGGACTATGTCAACTTAGTGTCCCTTCAATATTTAAGTGACAGATTTATCTGATTTATTATTATATTAAGCAAATCTGATGTGTGTCTTGTGGCATTTTTTAATATTAGAATATTTTGTAGTCATTTGTTTTACATTCTAGTCATTTTAGCTCCCTATCACATTTTCTATTAATTACTCAATGTGGCATGAGAGTTGAGTACTGGAGTGACTGTGCTCTAGACACGTGTCATAAGTTCCCTAGAGCTTTAAAGTGAATGTTAGGGAACAATTAGAATTATTGGAAGAAATATTACTCAAAATTGTATATTTTGTCCCAAAATATTTAAAAAGCAGGAAGTTTAAGTGTATGAATTAGTTGGTCATTTTGACTATGAACTAATTATAAACAAATATAAATTTTTGCCAATGTGCCCCAGAAAATAAACTTTTATATCAAGAAATATAACCACATAAACCCTACAATTAGGTAATGATAGAAATAATTGCAGTTTATGCCTGTCAATAATGCTCAGTCAAACTCTTCTTACAAATCTGTGTTGGAAGATTCATAGAATGAGGAAGAAATTTGTCTTCGAGAGATGATCTTGGACTGTTGGATTTCTTTTCCTTTATATACATTTTTATCCTCATAAGAAAAGTGATTGTTAATAAAGGTAAAATTAAATCTGTAAGGAGCCAATCTTTTATTAGATTGGTGTCTGTAGTTAACTGAATGGTGACTGTTAGGATTTTTTATGAATTTTCATATGAACACAGTTTTGTGAAATGCCATAAGAATTTGGTTTTTCAAATTCTGACATTATTTACTTTAGAAGTGCTGTTTCACATTTGTATACAACGCTTTACTTGTTTTTTCATGAGTGATACACATCGGGCTGGCTACTTTTCCTTCATAGGATCACCTTCCCACGACGGTTTCTCAATTTCCCTTTCAATGGCTCTACCAGATGTTCAGTAGTGCCTGCTACATTTATCACGCGTTCTATTCACTCCCAGCATGCTGGAATGTCATATCAGTCTTTCTTTTCATGAAAATTTATGAACAATAATTCCTCTCTATTGAAAAATTTTATGCATGTTGTAGATGATGCGCAGTTAATTCCTGCAATAGAAAATTAAGGGCTTTTAGAAATGTGTAGCATACTGCATGGCCTTATCTATGTATAGGAAGAATTTTCAGTAGTATAAGAATAGATAACTAAGTATTCAATAATTCAGTTGGAATTGTTGATCATACTGTACATATTGGGTAAGTGATTGTGTACAAGGGTGAATTAATAAGAGTTTATAAGCAGCTGAAGCACATGCTTGAGGCCTGCACAGGGTAGGGGCCTCCATTTATTAAACAGTTTTATGATATTTAATCAGCGTGTAAAAAACAATGTTAAGTTATTTCATTAACTTTACAAAAGATTAATAATTGAAATTCAGGTTTTAAAACATAGGTAATGAATGATTTAAAATGTTGTTTGTTAATTAGATGAAAATTATTTTCAATTATATTTACGTTGTGTTTGTTTTAATATTCAACTTGGATATTTCAAAAAGGTAATAATTTTATTTTCATGTTCATTTGATCATTTATTTTCAATGTTAGGGAGCTCCTATAGTTTGGTCAGGCATAGACCCCCTTGGCCCTAGTTTTGTGCTAATTGTTTAGCAAATTACTAACAAATATTGCCTTTGCCCACTTCCACGAAAGTGGTCGTCCTATCGCTGGTAGAAATGCTCGTAGAAATTCAATCGGAAACACGATCATGTTGAATGTTGATAATTGATACTGTGATAAAGGAAGGAATAGAAGCGTGCCTGCGACAATATTGCCATAGGTGCGTAGTGAGTGGGCTCGAAACTAGCCCGAGGACCGGGTACAGCTCCCGGCCAAGCTTCATCCGATCCCATTGCTTCCAGACCGGGTCACTAAAAGGGCGGTGGAAAAATTCAGAAGTGGAGATGCTGAAGTGACTGACTGGTTGGCGGGAAGGAGATTGCCGGGGCACTGATAGAACCCGGGATGTTTTTATTTAAAGTCTGATTTAAATTTCATACTCCCTGAAGTCCGATATGAATTGAAGTTCCCGATCGGATAACAGTGCGGCCCTCTCCTAGCTCACCAAGGGCCAAAAAAATTAAATCGTAGGATAGAGGCAAAGATTGTGAGTAATCAACTTTAGCATGGGGGGGGGGCAACGTTGTTTTGAGTTTTTTATGCTATATTTTTTTTAAGAAGCTGAAAATCATTGATAATGCTAATCAGGTGCTTTCGCTTTCTCGCACTCGCTTTGTAAGAACAGCGAGATTGTAATCGTGCGCAGGAAACTGCGAATTCTGCACAGAAAAACTCTTAATTGGCGGGTCCTGGTAACGAAAAAGTTTTTCAAAAATGGCTCTATAATTATTTTTTTTATTGAACTTAGTGCAAAAATCTCTTAAAAGCTCAAGTCTCATTTTCGTTGAAATCCCTAATTTTTGGAAAATTGTAAGTTAAAAAAGATTTTTTGCTTCTTCCTGTAAATACAATATTGATGTTTTTTTTTGTTTTTTTTTTTAATAAAATCTGTTATTGAAAGACATCTTGAAATATGTACAAATTTTCGGAAATATAAGTAGTTTTCGCGTAATTTAACGTCAAATTGGTAATCTTTAAACAATTATTTTCTCAAAAAATCCTTTTTTTTTCCCCTTTATATACCAAAGAACGTAACGAAGTGGCGATAGTCCCATTTCTGCAAACTGTCTTTTCGAAAATTGCAAAAAGATAGCATTGCAAAACTACGAAGATGAAGATATTTTTGTTGTAAATAAAATATATTCGAAAAATTAAATTATACTCTTCCGTACATACGGAGTAATATACATATATAGGAAAAGTTATGTAATGCTGCGGAAAATCGATTTCGATATTTTAACGGCAATACAGGTTTTGGGATCTCCTGTATTGTTTTTTTCAACACGTCCGTTTCTCCGTCTGTGAACACTGCCCGTTAGTGAACACAGTCAATTTCTCCGTCTGCACTAGCACCGTAACCATACGTAGGATTTTTTTCGAAAATGGATATTTCCTGGTCGATCTGGCTCGACCTTGAGGGCTGCGATTTTGAAAAAGTTTCTTCAAAATGTGGTGGTACTTGACATGAAGCCCCCCGGACATTTTCAACATTTTCTCAAAAACGGCTCAAAATTTTTTCTTTAAATTTCCTTTAAAAATAGAGTAAAATACACTTATAAAGGTGGTATAGGCCCGATTTTGAGGTTCATCTCCAGATTTTCGAAAATTTTGAAAATTTAAAGCGACTTCCTAAAACTACAAAATTGAAAATAGAGATTATTCCTTCAAATAAAATTTGTTCTCCATAGTGAGTTCATTATAACCATGTATATTTTTTTGAAAATTGTAGTAGTTTCGCGCAATTTTGCGAGCAATATGTACAGTTTTTTTTAAAAAAGTACAAAAACAAGATTTTTGAGAAAACAGCTCCAATTTTTTTAAAATCTTTTGGTATTGATAGTGCTAAACTCACTCTATAAGATGACATAAACGCCATATTGCTCTATTCTAGTGTCTTTTCAAAAATGTAATTTGTGTGACTTCTCTCACGTCGTTAATATTTATATTAGCGGAAATTCGTCCACATGACTGTACTATATGAGTACATATGCTTTAAGTAATTTCATATAACGTTTGTCGTTTTCTACGGAAACCAGCTCAAAATTCCGCATTTTCAAAAACGCTAAAACGTCATTTTCTTAAAAAGGCTCAAATTTTTTCTTCAAATTTTTCGAACGAATAGTGCTAATTGTACTCTTTAATATGACGTAAAGTTATTTTCGGTTTTTTTGTTTTGTTTTGTTTTTTGTTTTTTCTTCAAAAATTACAGGAATGTAATTTTTTGAAACGTCTTAATGTACGTCGTTAATATACACATTTCTAGCAATTGGTCAACACTATTGTATTTGTGAGTTAAAGTGCTTCAAATGATTTTTAATGAAGTTTTTTGAAAACTCAATAATTTTCTGTGAAAATCTGCTTAAAATTTAGAATTTACAGAAGCGCTTAAGCGCCATTCTCTTAAAAGACTCCAAATTTTACAAAGAAAATTGTCATTTATGACGAGCTTTTACTGTTCATAAATATTCTGAAAATAATATTTCCGTTTTACTATTAGGAAACCGAAAAATTAAGAAAATTAAAAAAAAAAAATTATTTTGGAAGCGATAGATGCAGCTGGCAAGAGAATAAGGCAAGTTCATAAAGCTAGCCGAGTCCAAAATAAATAGAAAAGTAAAATGGGAATATGGGAATGTCTGTGCCATTCTGTAGCACCAGTAGTTTTTCCTTGGACTCAACAAGAGATGCTTAAAATAATGGAGAAGTCTCATTTTCGTTGAACTCTGAATAGTGATGAGTGAGGCGAGAAGTTATGTGCTATTGAAGCACATAATTTGATGAAAATATGCTATAATTTATGACAAGTGTTCATGAGAGGCATAGTTGGAGGGGAGTTGATGGACGGTTCGCTCCGGGTGCCAACATTTTAGGGTTGACACTAATTAGAAAATTTTATATTTGGAATTATATAATTATTTATTTAAAGTTATATTTCAATTATTCTGATTTAAACAGTTTTTAATATATTGTAAATGTCATGTGCAAATATACTATTATTTTTATTAAATATGTATAAACTAGTATTCAGTAATAGATATTTTTATATTTAATTTATGGGGGAGGGTGATACCAATTGAAGCTACGCCACTGATGTTCTTTATAATTTCAGTTATTACTTGATCGTTGGATGTGGATCGAAACTATCACTCTACTGAACATTGAATAAATTTTGGAAATATTTTGTATTATTTTAAGTCTTAGTATAATATTGTTATATTACTATGTTATTAAGTACTTTACCATTTAACGTAAAAATGTAATAGGTTTTTCATTTAATATTGATGCGATAATTTTTTTTTCTTCTTTCATTTACAGAACAAGAAATCGATTTGTGTGTGTGTTAAAATCAGAATTTAATCCGTCACTGGATATAAAAAGCAGACACGCCAATTTAATGACAAAAACTATTATATTTGTATATCTTACAAAGGTTGTTGTATCTACATAATATAGTAATGTATTAAAATATATTTTTACGACGACATGCAATGTTACAATATTTCCAAAACTTATTCTTAGTGTTCAGTTTCCTAGTGAATAGCCCTACGTATTTTATCCATTGCCAAAGCCTCTGTAATAACTCCAATAAAAACTAACACTTCTGATTACTTGCATCATATTTTGATCGAAATGCTCAAATGAAAAAATATTAATGATTTTCGGCATCTTAAAAAAAAAAGTTTCATTTGGCTTCATTCGCTTGGAGTTGATCGCAAATGTTGTTGCCTGAAAAGGAAAATTCGCAGGCGCAACGATCTCCAATTGTGCGGAGACGCCGCCCCACTACCGACTTGCTCCCCGTCCCTCTGTTTTGTGCAGATTTCATGGCATGCGTTTTTTTAACCCTAGATATGGGGGGGGGGGTCAGAGGATCCCCGAGGATTGTTTTTATAGGTTTCAATTTTTAAGCTGAAAATCATTGATAATGTTTATGATGTGCTTTTTCATCAAACTATGATGCAATTCATCACAGGAATTTGTTATAATTTGAGTTATTACAACGTCGTTGACTGTGGGTAAAAAATTGAAACACTCACTCAAAAACTGAACATTTAGAATACATTTTTAAATAATTTCTATTATTTTAAGTCTTAGTATAATATAGTTAAATATATTACAATGTTATGAAGTTACGTCAGTGTTCGACATAAAATGTAATAGTTGTTTGTTTTTCATTGAATGCGATGATGCGAGGAAGTATATTTTTTCTTTTGCAGAGCAATAAAACGAATGATTTTTTTACTTAAATGAATGCACGTGTATGTTGTTAGTTATATCAATTTGTTTTATCAAAATTATATCGTGGGGCGTCGGGGCTCGACCCCCCTCTTGGTAATGGACGGGAAAATTTTTGTCTTGGTATTGCTAGGTTAAAAATTGGGAGAGAGGTCTTAGAACAGAATTTGCCTAAAGATGTCCCTGCCTTGAAGATTGAATGTTGGAATACGTTGGGCGCGAGAGTTTTAGAGCTGCCTACAGGCGTCCGAGGACACTGCTGGCGCCCAGTAATTGGATCACATGGCGTCAATTGAAGGTCATGATCTCGTTGAGAGGCTGTGCACGAAATTGGGGGACAAAAATTTGACTATGAGTTAAATATTGTTGCAAACAGCTGGAGTCGTGTTTCGTATGTCACGATTTTATTGCTCGATTTGAGGACGTAACAAATTGATTCATTCGTAAATATCACGAGGAAAGTTAATGAGCGTTCCCTTTCAATTAAGGGTTTTTTAATAAATGGTTCGCGACTGGAAAGCTATGGTGTTTAATTCATTTCGTATAATTTGCTTTTAATTCAAACTGCTGTTTCGCGAAAAGGTTAAGGCGACCGCTGTGAGGAAGTTCGTGTAGCATAATGTTTCTCAACCGCCAACTTGCGGTCTTAAACCGGGCGTTGGCGTCATTTACATTGGATGATGCGATATCTCCAGGGAATTCATGTTAATTTTCTAAGAATTTTTACGAATATATATTTTATTACGGAAACATTTGATGTTGATCGTTGAAAAATCCTGATCAGCGTATCTTGTGAAAATTGAAAAAAATCTTTGTTCGAGGATACGAGATGTTCCCCATGATTGCCCATTAATAATAAGCATTTTATGTTATTGAAATTTTTAAATATCAAATTTCTTGCACATAAAGCAACAAATTGTATTAAGAATCCAACAATATATTAAGAATCCAACGTCAAATATGTTTCATGTTCTAAAAGTTGGGAACCTGTTAATAAGTGAATTTGTTAGGGCCAGTCTTAATGAGTTTTTCTCCGGTCGTGGCCAGGAGGGTTGGAACTTCCGCTCTGGTTTACAGGACGTAGAAAAATATTACTTCAACCTTGACTTCAACATGCCACGCCCGATCCTAATTCGGAATCCGTTTCTTGAAAGTTCAAGTCGACAAGAAGTAAAGTACGTAGAGGTGGAAATTGCTGCTTGCTTCATCCTGACATTACGGTTTCCACGAAAGTCCTTCCAAAGATATCTTTTTTTTTACGGTAACGGAGAGTGATAATATTTTGGACTAGACCTCTCTGACGAAATGGGGTAGGGCTTTTTCAAATCTACATTCGCTGCCGTCTTGCTCTTACCATGCAGGAAAGACGTGCGTGCCTGCTTTCCATGCAGTGCGGCGTGCGGCTGATAAGATAAGTTTCCCTCGCCACTCGCGCTAGGAGCGCCGGCTGTGCGCGCCCTCGCACTGGTAGAGATGGAGAAGCCCGTGGGGATCAGAAAACGATCGTGTAGGTCCCTAAGTTTTATGCACTCGTTCTTAATTATTCGATCTTTAAAAAGGAAGAATTTAAAGATTTGGTGGGTGACATTGAAATTTTATTTAGTTTAAAAGTAATAAATTGTAATTTTAATTACAATTTAAATAAACTATGTTCGATTTTCTTCGTTTTTATACACACAAGCATGTTTTATACGTGGAACTATGCTTACTTCTTCGTTTAAAATTTCCTCTGAAAATTATTTACAAATCACTGTTTATATTCGTTAACATACTGTGCACGTACTTCTAAATAATAGGCAGACAAGTGAACATTGTCATTTTCTCCATTGAGAAAATCGTGTTGAAGTAACAATGCATTTTTCTTGATAGGCTCGTTCATTTGAAGTGGTTCGTATTCTGTTAATCAGTGGAAAATTATTGATGACAGTTTAATTTCAGTTGTGATTGATCCCTGGCCGAAGGGATAAAAAGCAATGACTCACTACGATTGTACGATGATTGACATAACGGAGGTTTACTCCATTAATTAGTTAACGGTTAAGGGAACTTTGTAACAAAAACGATGTAATATAAAAGAAAGAAACCCTGAGTTGGGTGATTATCAAATTGCCCCCGCCCCCCATACGTCAGGTAGATTTTTTTTTAACGATAAATAACTGAAAAATTATCGTTTTCTGTTGGTGTTTCCAGTATTTCAGTTACATTAATGTATTAATTGGCATTTCAACTGTCAAATAACATTGACATCTGTGAAAACTTGTTGTTGTTATTGAGTATTTGCTGAGGTTTACACTAAAGATGTCATTTCGGAAAAAATCGGACGAGTTTAATATATGCTGCATCCGTTGGAAATTGTTTCGTTATGAGGAAAAAATGCATAATGAATCCGATTTTCAGCCATTCGAACTAAACACATTTTGTGCTGTATTCATTAATAAACATATTTTTAAACATATTTGAGAAATATAAATTTTCAAATGCGTGTGACAGATTTCTGATAACGCTATGAGATTATTTGTTGTTGTCCATAGCATTAATGAGTATCTACTAACAGCTACTGCAACTCTTGATAGTATGCAGGAACGGGGTAACAAATGTATGAGCAATCCATACATTTACTCTCCATGAAAAGGGTATGAAAAGTTTCAGTGGTCTTACCCTTTATTTTTGTGTTTATTTTGAGAATATTAAAATATTTATTTCCTGCACTTAATTAAAACTAGTAAATTCGATTATTTCAAGATTTCAACTTTCGAAAGTTACAAACCTTCTAGATAATACAGCATTCTGTTTAGAATAACAAATACACAAGGGAAAACTAGTCGTTCATGTATGATTCGCACAGTAATGTCGAATGAATCTTTTACCCGGAGGTATTAAATTTAATCTCGTTTCTAGTTAGATTGTCATTTGAAACGCGAAACGTTCCTCAATCAAAATACTGGGAACACCAAATAAAATATTTGAGACTTGACTCAGACGTGTAGTTTGATAGTTCCACGCTGCGTGGTTTAAACACTGAGCATTTACAGCTACGGGTTAACATGCTACATTGCATACCCCTTTAGATCTTCCCTACTTTTCAGACCGGGCTCTTGAATTCTTGATCATGTGTTTCCTGCAATTATGTTGGGACAACCCGATCCTGAGTAGCGACATAAAAACTTCCGTCTGGGAAGAGGACCCCAAGCTCGGGTTGTGAGTAACAGATTGATGGCAACGTCCTGCTTGCTCAACTAATGGAAATTTCGCCCCCATAAAATCGTAGTATCGCGCAGCCTGATTTGTTCTTAACGAACACAACAATGTATGAACATAAAATAGTAGAAAAGAGACCCGGTCGGAATTGAAAAAATCAGTTACATTCTGAAAGAACTATTATTTTAAATATTTATAGTCTTACAGGTATGGCTAGAATTTTAATGACGTAAAGAACACCTCTAAAATGTCAATAGAACAGGCAAAATATTGCATTCGGAATACATACAATGCGTATGTTATTCACTGCATGTTAATGCTTATTTTATAAATTGTAAATAACTGGAATTCTTGTCACATTTTGCCTCGTGAAAGGGAAGTTGGAAAAATTCGCACCGTAAATTGTTATGAAATTTTTTAAAAAGTAATTGATTTTAGAATAAAATCCCGGGTATTTATCATTATAACTAGAAACTTTTTTTTGACGGAGTGGTCTACAATTTAGACTGTTAGACACGCCGATGTGTACAAACTTGTGTGGCAAGGCACTGCACTTGTAAGATGTTCAATCTTGGCTGGCCATCGCGAAGACACAAGACATGGAACATCTCCCGTTCCCATGTGATGCGGCGCGAGATCTGAGGCGAGCTGCTGGGCCGGACAAAGTGAAGTCAGCGTTAGTTGCACGCTTTTCAAGAAAACGTTGCAGGCGAACGGCGGTAGAGTGGGCCGAATCCAGTCCACTCTTTTCACTTCCGCTGTCGCGGACTGCGCGAAGTGAATCGGTGATGTCACATGCTTCACATACAGGACATGCGTTCGCGCTGTGCCAACCTTGGACACTGAGTAGGAAAAGCAGAAAGAATTTATTCAACGCCAGTTTGTCATCTTTCAACTTCAGTGCAATGCTGTGTGTCTGAGCTCGTAATACACGTACCCGCGTGGGATTGAAAAAATAATACTATTTCCGTAAGTTACATTTTAGAAATGTTTCTCGCCACTTGTTACACTTACAGATGTTGTAAGATCTCGTGATTCAACGCTTGTGTTTTACGCCTATCCATTATTTGTCATACGTGTATTATCCTTGGCAAAGAGTTAACGATTTCGTACGACTGTAAAATTCGGTCCTGTAAGTTTCGCTTCCGTGTAAAGAGGTCTGGTGTCGATGAGTGTCGCCCCACGGCTCCACAGGAAACTATTTTTGTGTTACTATATAACATTATTTCTCCTATAATTTGCAATCCCCTGCTTAGGTGTCTAAAGGCATTAATTGATGTCACTGCGGAGCCTCAGACTGGGAGGCCGTAGGGTTTAAGTGCCGACGGTGGCAGGATTTTGGGCATTAGCTACATACCTAGGTCGAATTCAGTTGCTGTCTGGAGGAGAATTCTAGCGGTCGGCGGCTCAGATCGGTAGTTTTCCGTGGTTTCTCCGGTCAACACGGTGAATGCCGGAGCAGTGTCCTACCAAACGGGCCGTGGTCCGCGTGCAATCTTCCCTTCCTCTTCCTTGTCCTATCCTTGCCCTTTACACACACTTCCTCTTACATGCACAATACACATGTGAGGAACTTGGCGCTTGTTCCTGCTGGGGCGGTGCCTAGCTTGTGAGACCTGGTTGGGGAAACCTCGCAAGTCGACGTGTAGATTGGCGCTGGATCTCTCCATATTGCTGGGAAAGATCACCACCACCATCTTCCGCGATAAAAATTATGAGCTACACTTACGAGACTAATGACCTCGGCAGTTGACGCGCCTGGAAGTTAAAAAGCAATCAATAATTTGTAATCGCTATGTCTGTTATAGTTTTATGAAACGTACGAATATATTGCATAAAATAAATGTGTTGTACACGGTCGATTTTTCGTAAAATTGCTTGACCTGCTCCATGAGGGGAAATACTGCATACTTCGCCCATTTTGCATTACGATGGGAGTCGATTACAATATACAGATACTTCTGTAAGAGTACTTCTAATGCCCAACTGGAAGCGCGCTTTCTTCGACCACTTACAGCCAACCCAGTTATTCCAATGCACGTTTAGTCTATCCTCTTTAGAGGAAGCTAACCTAACCTACGTCCGGACGCAAAATATGGCGCAAATTGTCGTGTAAGCTTTGCGGCTATCTCCCACGTTCTCGATGGCATTGGCTACTTCTGATTGTTGTGCAAAATTATTTGACAAAAATAGGGCATGTTCTATTTTATATTTTTGTAAAACTTAACTGCGTGAAAGCTAGATTTTTAGAATTCCTTTTTTTCAACCCTTGCCTTGTATAAAACAAATTTACAGAAAATATAACCTGTGTAATAGGCATAATTCTAGCGAAACTCGTTTGAATATTTCTCACATTTGAACTGATTGCATACGTTTCCGCAGTGAACTACGGGCTTCTTTACTTGACGTTCGCCTCATTGACCCAATGCATCTTTTTGCTAGTGTTTTCAATCCACCAACGCATTTTCCCGAGCTGTGATTTTAACTCGAGATCCTTTCTGCAGGCTAACCATTACGCCCCCAGGACATTCAACAGTTCATATGCGCAGACCTAACCATAAAAAAATCTCTAATTTTTGAAAATTCAAAAGTTTTAATGAAAGTGGCATTTGTGCTCAATAACACAATTTCGTGCGTCTCCGCGATTATATTATAACGTTTAAGCACTTGAATGAAGATTTTTTTGTTGCTCTAGTCTTGTTTTAAGGATACGCTGCCGGAAGTTGATTTTTCGGATGGAACGTCGCCATAGGCAACGAAAAATTAAAAATCGGCCGGTTTGCCATAAAATGTGCTATTGAAACATCTGTTGGTTCAATTGGACAGTATTCGCGGCTCGCATTTTGGTCTCGTAGTTTTAGACAGTTTAGAAGGGGGTGACAATCGCTCTTGTATGTTTATGCAGGGAGTCGGTGACGCGCATCCCCGGACAGTCGCGCGCTTCGAAACCCGAGACCTGTGAAGGCGGGATTAAATGTCCCTGGCGCGGCGCGCGCGTGGGATGTACTACGTTCATTCGAAAGAAGCTACTGCAACTGAATTGTTAAGTCCCTGTCAAATTCAACTAAATCCATTATCAGTTGGTGAAATAAACCGAATATGTAGATTTATTACGAAGAACTAAATTCTTTTGTGAAAACTAGTAATAGAATATAATCAAAATACGGCTGACAGGGGAGGACAACACTGAAGTCACAAGTACAAGCTCCCAGCTCACTGTTAGAGGAATGGAAGACGCCCGTGGGCTGCAATCGTGTACATAAGAATTCGGGGAAGGCTTTGGGCCTAACCTTTGTCACTCGCGCTGTATTTTTACACATTTTGAAATAATTACATGTTTTACTTATTACTACATACAGTCGACTCTGGTTATAGTGTACTTCTGGGGACTAACATGTTTGGTTAACTATATCCGAAGACGTCAAAATTAAATATAATTTCTCCAAAATTATGTTTTATATTAGATATACAGCAATATCTTTGTTTGCCCTTAAAAATCCATTATTTTCAATTGTTTGCTTTGTTCGTTTGATCGTTAGTAATTTCTCTATATTCTTCTCTAGAGTTCGTGCTCTCTCCAACTTGATTCTGCATTGTTCTTTGTCTCTATCGTAATGCAGTCTTGACATCGTTCAATCTCTCTTGCGCTGTTGGAACATCGTCTAACTCTCGGAAGGCCCTTTTATTCGCCTAACAACATACGAGATCGAATTAATTTTTAGGGCTACGTTCACTTTAGCAGAGGTTCAGGTTCACTATAACCGAATCTTATGCTTATTTGTAATGTAAATGAAACGGGATCCGTGATTCAAGTTCACTATAACCGGAGTCTACTGTATTTCATTACGTAAATTTACATGTCGAAATGGAATATTTCCAATGCGTGTTTGTTAATAAATTTTCCTGGAATTGAGTTTCTATGAAACAAAGTAATGTGCCTATAACCTCCGAACCTTAGCCGTGATGTGTCCCCTTCTCGGAAATTGCGTTTCCGGAATCGAGAAAGAGCAAATATTTCCAAAGCAAAAGTAACGTTTCGTCGCGCTTCGTGCACCCCGCCGAAAAAATATACACTCGGTGTTATGGACGCAAAATTCGGAACCTATTTGTAAAATCCTGTCCGATCGAGCTCAGTGGAAAATAGTCCTTGGGAATATGAAGCAATCAATTTCTGGCACTTGTTTTCAATAAACGGAGTTTAAGTACAATGTTCAATAAGTATATTTTCTGGGGACGTTATCTACTTAGTTCATTCCTCCCGTAGGTTTAGGGCATGCTACTTCCTCGGATGTGGCGTTCTACGTTCCTCTTCTGCTGGAACTCCGGTTCCAACCTACTCTTTGGCTTGCGAGCTTATTTACAATCAAGGTATCTTCCCCAGCGGGAAACCGCCCCAACCGGGACATGCCGACAGGTCTTCCAATTTGTGTGGTAGCATTGTGAATTAAAGCTGTAAGGAGAGAGGATGATGGGACAAGGAAGAGGAAAGGAAAATTGTGCGCGGTATGTTACCCGTTTGTTGGGGTACTGCTCCGCCATTCGCCTGGGATTGATCAGGGACACCACGGAAAACTACCAATCAGACCAGCCGGTCACTGTAATTCCCCTCTGTACATGCTTCAATTCGACCTAGTTATGTAGCTACTGTCGAAAATCGGCCACCGTCAGTTGTCTAACCCTAAGATCTGGTCAACGATGCTGCTGAGTCAACGTAAACAATGTTGGATTTTGGACCAGCATGGTCCCTGTATCCCACCCCCCACCAATATCCAGTGAGTCACGTGAACATTTGTTCAGCTGCTCCGCATTAGTCTTAATGTCTGAAAGGACACTATTTGTGTTCAAAAATCTAAAAATCCATTATGGAGGCAATTTTAAACTATCATGAATTTTTATTTTATATATTTTCAAACAATTTTTGGGGGGGGGGAATGTGAAATATATATTGCGTTTTAGTACAATAAATTCTGTTCAATAATAATAATAATAGTAATAATAATAAGGAAATTTTGACATGAAAAGAAAAACCTTAAATTCAGTTTTAAAGAAATTAAATTGTGGTATAGTAAATTAGAATATTATGCTCCATCCTCACAAAGGATTAACGAAAATATTTGAGAATAACTTGTTTACGTATTTGTGGAAAATTGTTGTAATTTGACTCCATTACATGAAAAGTATTAATTTGGGGGGGGGGGAATGGCAGTTGTCTTTAAAAGATATAATAAACAAGAAACAGATTCCATTAAGAAAAAATCACTAGCAGACACAGAGGTGTAGGCGAGTGCTCGTACTCATCAGAAACTAAGTTCAACCTGTGCAATTTTCGAAATTTCAGAGTTTTCAATGAAGATAGAACATGTCATATTCAAGCAAAAAATGTAAAGAATATTTTTGATCAATTTTTTAGAAAATATTATCATATTATTGTATATTGTCTTGATTTCACTCAGCCACACATATTTTGAAAAATAAAATTGCCCATGACATCATTTCAAGATCTAATATTAAAGAATAGATTTCATGAAGAAAACTTCTGTCTTCAATAATGCAATTCTAGGAGGATGTCAAAAAAAAAGTTTAACTTTTGCAATTTACGAAATTTTCTAGGTTTTTCTGAAAAGCAGATCTGTGCTATTTATATAAGTGTAATTGGCTCTTTCGAGCAAAACATTTAAACATTTTTATTTATCCATATTTGAGAAAACTAAGACAATGTAGAGACTCTATGTAAAGTATTCCTAGAAATTAAAATATCCGTTTCAAATTCCAGAGGCCATGATATCATCTGGATTGACCATGGAATATCCATTTTATCATAATGCTGTGTACTCTTAAGGTGCTGGTATTGCTAATAGGCAAAGTTGTTTGGAGGGATGGGGAAGAAAAAAGAAAAAAACAGCACTTTTTTATATTATCGTCCCCCAAAACATACATTTCCATCAAAACATCAAAATCGATTTTTTGCAGTATTTTATTACTTTTTACTGTGTCCTGTTTGAGCTTCAAAAGCTTTTTTGGTTCTTTAGTTACACATTTCCTTCCATGTATTCTCCTATTAGAACATTCATTTAACAGTTTGATACTTCGTTTAAAATCAGGATTTGTTTTGTTTTGTGAAATTTATATAATTATGAATGTAAATTTTACTGTCTTAGCTTCAGGAAAGTCAATTTGAATGTGTTTAAATGTGCATTTCAAGAGGAACGAATCATTTTGTAATTTGGATTTTGTTTTCCTGTTGAACATGTAACTACCCATAATCTAACAATGATGAAACTGGTGATTCACCACTTTTGATTCTACTTCAAAATGTTCTAGTCTAAATTTAGATCAGTTGTTCTGTGTGATCTCTAAAACGTACATTGCCATTTGTAGAGTTTACCTAATGAATTGCCAAGTTCTAACCATAAAGTCGTCATCAGAAGTTTGTGGATTCAGTCCACCATTCAACAAGCTTCTTAAATAACAATTCACTTGTGGTTCACGGGTATTGATGTCTGCTCATTATTCACTCACAAAGAATAATTCTGTAATATGTACTCCAAGTGATATTCGTATATACTTGTCGACACAAGATTTAATTTCTTAACTGTTACGGATGTGTGGAATTCCTTTGTTATGTCATGTATATGCTTGCGTATTTTCATGAACATACCTCTTCAGGATATTGCAATTAGTTTTAATTGTTAATTAAACTCGGGGTATAGTTTTTGTTTTTTAAGACATGTTTTTATAATCTTATAAAGTTGGCCTTTTAAAATAATATTTTTTATAATTTAAAAAAGTTGATTAATATTACTGTGATCATTCAGCCTTGTAAACAAATTCATTTTCATTTGATAAAAAGTATTAATGTATTAATGTTGTGTTAAGTAAATATAGATATGCATTTTTGTTCACAGGAAGGGACCAAGAAATAACAGGATGCGTGAATACAAAATTGTTGTGTTGGGTAGTGGTGGTGTTGGAAAATCAGCATTGACAGTGCAATTTGTACAAGGCATATTTGTTGAAAAATATGACCCGACAATCGAGGACAGCTATCGGAAACAGGTGGAAGTGGATGGCCAACAATGTATGCTGGAAATACTGGATACTGCAGGAACGGTACATTTTCTCCCTTTCTATTTTGTTTATATGAACATTTGAATATTGAGTTTGCATTTGGTCACTATGTGTTATCTAATGTTTTTGAGGAGGCTTAAAGCATGCAGAAATCTTCATTAAGAAAATGAAAAAGTGTGAATTAATAAATGAAAGTAATTAGAAGTCAAGTCAGAGAGCTAGTGTTGTTGAATTAATAGACACATCTGGAATAATAGGAATGTTTTGAGACAAGCATTTTATGCCCTATTGCAACGGGAATGCAATAAAGAAACTAATATTTTTGTAGTCTTATTTTTGGGAGGACCTTCTGAATATTATGAAAATGAAGTTAATGGAGTTATTTTCTAATGGAGTGTGATAAAAGAAATTTTCATATTTATACACATGTGGACAAAATATTTCATGTTAAGAAATAATTAATTTAGTATTCTCTTCTAGGCATTTCATAACTCCAAATAGCCCCATAATAATAACTAGACCCTGGAAGTTCAGCAAAATGCTTTTTGTTATAATTACCGTTTCTTGACTTTTGACCATAGGAATCACTTGTGCTGCTTGTGGAGTTGTGTGTGTGTATGTCTTTCTGTGGAGGCAGTCGCATAGTTAAAAATCTAAATGTAAAAGGAAGTGGATACCAGTTAAGAATTTTTATTTTGACAATAATTCCTTGTAAATGTGATTAGAAAATTAATGACGTGAAGTTACAACAAATTGTAACTTACATTGTATATTTATACATTGCATTCAGTATGATCCTTTCTAAAAGTTTTAAGAAAACATTGAGAGCTTCTTTTTGAGAATATCTTGTTTTTAAAATTGTCCATATTTCACTCAAAATTATGTGAAACCTACTCGTATTTTCCAAAAAATGTTCACGACGTTAATTAAAGGAGTAACTGGAGGACGAAACTCATTTGAACAAGTCTGTTTTCAATAATGTATAAGGGGGTTAAAAAAATTTAAAACTTTCCAGTTTTCATTGGAGTTAACTAAGCCGTCTTTGTAAGTGTGTGTGTCTCTCTCTCTCTTTTAGTGAAATTAAATGAAAAAATGTGGAGACATTGTTCATGTCAGGTTTCCAATTTACAAAAAATTAAAAAAAATCTTTGCTATCAGAGGATTCCAAAACATGTTTTTCTGTTTAAATCTCAACATAGATTTTCCACAGCAATACTAAACATTCTCATATCATGTATAAGCATACGTATGCATATGTATTCAAAAAAGTAAAAATAAGAAAAAAGTAAGGGTTTGACAATTACATAGAAATATATTTCCCATTTTGGAATTGCCAACTATTACTCATAGCTACTTAGCAGAAGTAATTGTTACAAATGACAGTTCACCCAGCTAGGAATCAAACCTGGGTTTTCCAGCCATCCTAGAGGCTCTTTGAAGAGTTGGACTGTCTTGGTAGGTGTCAATAGTCAGAACCTTCACTACGTCAATCCTATTTTGTCCACAAGTGTACTTTTTAGTGGTCTTTGTTAGTTGTAGTAGTTGTGTTCCTTTGTATACATGTTTGTCATTCTTTTACAGGAACAATTTACAGCTATGAGAGATTTATACATGAAAAATGGACAGGGATTTGTATTAGTGTATTCTATCACTGCACAATCAACTTTCAATGATTTGCAAGATTTACGAGAACAAATTCTTCGAGTGAAGGTTGGTATTGTAAAAATACTTCACCTAAAATCTTCTGTTATAATGTTCAAATCCACTGGGTCCAAAATTGACATCTGTCTTAGGAGTTTGTTACGAGTGACGTTAGAGAACAAATTCCTAGAAAATAGAATGTATGAAATTTAGAAATGTGAATATTGATGTATGCACACATCATAATGAGATTTTTAACCAGTTTTAATTCAAATTTTGGACCTGGTACTTGTTAGCCTCAAACCAGCAACAAGAAAAAACAAAAGAAAAAAATGATCTTAAGCTAAGTTTGACTTAATTATTTGATAAAATGATGCATGCTTAGTGATTCTCAATTACTGTGTAGTAAGCTGTGAATGGTGTCACCCATGAGCTGATCCTGCAAACCAAAATTATATCAGTTTTTAACAAGTGTGGCATTTGGCTCTTGATTGTAAGAAGACTACCATGCTCAAAAGAGGCTTTCTGTAGCAGAGGTATTCCATCATGTATTGATGTGTCTCATCTATTGCAATTGTACTTGAAAATATAGTGATTGCACATTGCTTTGACACTCCTTGCCGTTACAAAAATTGCGCGATCCAATTAGGTATAAATACATGTAGGTACGTTCTTACATACTCATATGGATGTGCATGCATGTTTGTGTGTTTATGTACATATACATACATGTACAAGAACACATACAGATGAATTGAAAATCTTTATACCATTGCACCCTTGTTTGAATGTCATGCACCATTTCCACAGTTTTCCCCCACAAATATCTCACTTGCACATGCCGCTTATTCCTACACTTCTCACTTGTTCACTCCTTATACTTCAATGGTACTTTCACAACACACTTTCACTGTCTAGAATATACCCTTACAGTCGTGTATATACAACGTTTTTCTTTTGTTGCAAGTGATGTTCGTTCTCTGAACACTTAAAGTCAAGTCTGCGTATGTGAATTATAGGATTTCTTATTAAATTATTAAGTTGTGCTAATGTAAAGGGAGTTAAATGATTTGTATTTTTTTCATTATCTTTTTGGATATTGTAGAACTTTAAGAACAAGTGCACATTATGAAGTTTTAAAACTTGTTTCTGATTTTTCTAAGCTAATTTATCTTCAAAGTGTGTGTTGTAATCAGTGAGGAATAAATAGCTAGCGGTACTAGAACAGCCATACTTTCTAATATTAATTGTAAAGCTTATATGTTTTAATATTGCCATTTCTATACTACATTAGTACTTTCTACTAACACTACACAAAACTATGCCCCAAAGATTAAAAATAATACAAAAAATTGAAAATTCTAAGTTTTAATGAAAATGGAGAATATAATATATGTAGTATATTTTGTTGTGTTTACGAAAATGTTAAAGAAAACTTCAGATCAGGATTTGAACCCAAGGCCACCAACCCATAAACATTTGTTTTTCTGACAGCTACTGATACCTGCACACAGACGAGTACTTCCATACTATTCTTATTCTACCATTGGTTTTTACCCCTACGAAAAATCACAAATAGTACCAATATTTTTAGTGGAGGATACATGGAAGGATTTAAAGATCTAATGTTGAAGAAAAGAACTCTAAACTCTATATGAAAGGTGTTGGGACAGGTAATATATTACCTTTATCACAATACAACTCAAAATTATATAAAATCCTACAAATATAATGCAAAAATATCTTGTAATATCTTACAATATTAAACTACAACTAATAGTGAGGCATCTTGAATATATTAAAAAGGAAATCTCTTACCTTCATTAACGTAGAATGTAGTTGTAGGATGGAAAAAATACTTTTTTTGTAATGTTTAAAATTTCACTGGTATTGGTAAAAATTGTCCATATGCCCTATTATTAAACAATCTTTGCTGTATTCAAGCAAAAATGGTAAATAAAAGATTTGAAGCTATTTTTGAGAAAATATTGAAATTGTTCTTGAAGCTTCATGTAAGGTACCCCCAAATGATAAAAGATCAATTTTATATTTGAAGGACTATGACATTAGCCAGATTCATCCTGGAATATCCATTTTGGTGAAAATCCTATATAGTTTAGATGCTAGTGTTGTTCACAGGTGGTTGTTTTCAACCCCAAAAACATTTTTTGGTATAAGGGACCCTCTAAAACTTTTTGTATTCATAGAATTGTCAAAATAATTTTGACTATTCTAAGAATATTAAAATGCAAATGTACTACTTATAGAAGGACAGGGGGAACAAGAGGCCCACAAAATGGTTTTTCTGTCAAAATATCAGCTCTTTTTTTCTGCATCATTACATAATTTTCTCTGTAGTACAAATTGTTATTGTTTATTATTGGTACGTTATAAATATACCATTAAAAGCAAAGGCTGCCTGCAGAGCAGGGGGTGATTTGAATATATTCATAGTTTGAACATTAAGAAATATTTAAAAAATAAAAAAGTTAATACATAGAACTAAACATACTAAAGAGGATAACTTGATATATATGAGAAAATAAAAAGGAAAAAGTTACTGAAAATGAAAGTAAATCTTGTAATAAAATATTGATGTACAAGTTCTGGTGATAAAATTCACCCATGTTTTCAGTCATCTCCAAACCAACCAGTCTTGTTTTAGTGGGGGATTGGGATGGAGGGTAACATTCCCTCAACACATTTCTGGCTTGCATAGAGGCATCTGGGGACCATCCAGTCTATTTAACCCTCTGGCAGGTAGAAAATTTGTATTTCACAATTCTGCTCACATTGTACTTGAAACAACTTGTGCAAAACATCCTTGAATGATCTTAATAACAATGCCCTTGATTCAGGAGCAAATAATGTTATTTCTGTGTTTTCAAAGATCTAAAATACTCATTTTTTTATTTTTTCATTTCTTTAGTTTTTAGTTATTCTTTCCCATGAAAATAATCTGAAAGGTCTTCATTGAAATGTCACTTTAAGAACAATTAGGTTCAATTTCACAGTTTCATTACTTTATACAATACTTTCTTCCCCTAAATTGTTATGACAGTCCCTCTGTTCTGATAAAATCACTAGTCTGATTGTTCTTATAGTTTGCAAATTTCAATTAGCTCTGAACTGAAACTTACTGACTACTGAACTGATACTATTAGGTTCGAATTATGAGTTGGTGAATTCTGAATAAAAAATAATAAAATATTTTCACAAATACAAATTTTAAATAAATTAAAATTGTGGACTTGCATTTTGTTTTCACATAATGGAGGGGGGGAAATAGTATATAATAGCTACATAGCTAAATTTGAATAATAATACCCATATTACCTTTACGGATAATAATACCCACCAACAAACAATTTGATATAAATGTAACAATTTTCAATCATATTGTAACTTTGAAACGTACAGATGTTTTGGTATTTTCAGCAACAATTACATTACTAAAAAATGCTCAGAAATGAATTATTTGTAAGAAATAAGATATTTCAATTTCTTTTGATTGGTACACCAATTTTGTGCTTTCCAAATATATTGTTGGAGTTGAAGTTCCATGGTAATGTTGCATCACTGTATTTCATATAAATTGTACATTCAGCGCATCTTCTGAAAAACTATCACTATTTCAATTATGCCACTGTTGCAGTAAATGAATGATCTGATTGACTGGTGGTGCAACCCACATCACCAGTCAAGCATTGGGCATGGAGGGATGGGAGTTGCATGAGCTTCCTAAGATTCCAATTTTGTTTGAAAGTAACTCTCGAAACAAGTTTAAAGAAATATAAAGATATCTACACGTTTTCTTTATTAACACCTTAGATAAAGAATACAAATGTGTAAAATTAAGGCTATTTTTTGATGAGATGTACAAAAGATGTTTGCAGTTCTGTGTGTTTAGCCTGAATTCATTAGCACTATTGAACAGTTAGTTTCATACTTTGGGCAACTTATAGCTAAAACAAGTGAGGCCTGTGAAATTTGGTTTCAAGTGGTGGTGTGCATCGTCGGGGAGAAAAAAATGATTTTTGAAACAGTTTTATGTTTGTGGTGGAATACGAAAGAAGTTTGTTTGGCCTTTGCTATTTGATAAAAATTGTCATAGAATATCAGGATGCTGCTTTCTGTTCCTTCCAAAGTTCTATAGGTATCACACTTTTTGCAATTTATGAGTAATGTTTTTGCTAGTAGAATTATGGCAACTGAGAAAAAAAGGACATTGGTATGTTCACTTCAAACCAAAAAAATTCTATGTTTTAAAACAAAAGTTGTGAATGATTACATGATGGAAAAGCATACCAAGATTTTCTTTTGTGACAAGGCCTGATTGAGATGGAATATTTACATTTCACCAGCAGGAAATGCTTTAAAAAATTGGATTTATTTCGAGTCCTAAGTAGCACTCTCTCTTCAAAGAAGTGAGCGGGGCTTTTAATAAAATTACGGATACTGGAAACCCAAATTGCATTTTTGCCATTTTATCATAATTAGTGGTGATAAGAATGTATGCTTACAATGTAAAGTTCATTAGACAATTTTTAATACAGTAAAACCTGTCTAAGATGGAAATTGACGGTTCCCAAAAAAATTTCCATCCAAAACTCTAGCCAGTTTTGTCTTACAGAGAGTTTACAAAAATTCACCATACGCACATACGGTATTTTCAATATAATTTTGTTAGTGAAGCAAAATAATGAAAATAAAGCACAACTTATCAATGAAAATATTGCAGGAATTAAAAATATCAACAGCAAAACACGGAAAATACAAGACAAGCATTTTTTTCGCATTTCACGTACAAATTTAACCATATGGAAAATATGCTATGCTAGGATAACAAGACAAAATTCCTAGAATTCATTTGTTGGATGAAGGAAACATGGTGGTGCTGAATGAAACACTTTTGAGCACTGAATGGGATGTGGATGACCAACTTAAACATTCAGAGGGTCAGTGAGGAAGTCGCTAAAATCGTGCCAAAAAGTGTGAATGTCGCAGCGAAACAGTCACACAATGTGGTCAGGTTTCCCGACAGCAGGTGTAAGAGGAAAAATACATCTTTCACTCTATTGCCTCAGGACGTGACCCTTCACACTACGCCATTCCAAAGATAAAAATAAATATAAATTTCCTTTTTAATCACTTTTGTTTCTCTAAAAATCTTTCTGTTTCTGTGTTGGATAGGTTTTCGACTTATGGACATAATTTTCTCGTATAAAATCTTTGCATTTTGAGTTTTTTTGTCTGGGATGGCAGGTTTCTTTCTTACAAAGGTTCTGCCTTAGAAAGGTTTTACTGCATAACGTAATGTCAAATACATTTAAATTCCATTTGCTTTTTACACCTTTTAATGATTAATTCACATTGTTTGCGTTTTGCATACCAGTAAAATTAGTGGGCTTTAGTTGAGAACACACCAACATTTCTTTAGAAAGCTCTACACATTCTTCCTGTAAAACCCTTAATGTTGCATATTGACAACATTCCGTCCAGCTTTATCTTAAGTATCAAAATATTTGTAGAAAACTGTTTTTCCAATCATTGGGGACATATCAGTATTTAACTGAAATTTATGAAATGAGGGAAGTATTTTAATGCCGGGGAAGAAATTGTTTAATAAATCTCCAAAACTGTGCTCAAGGAAATGCATTTTTATTGCCAAAGTTTGATTGGTGATTTATTCTTAGAAAAAATCCACACCTTGAAACATGTGGTATCTACACGTTCTTGTTTGTATTCTTTTATTTGCATATTACTATTTTGAAGGAAGGGATTTATTTCTAATTTTTATTCTTATGAAAACAGTATATCGTGAAGAAGAAGATAATATGAAAATGTACCTGTAATTTTGTGTACACTGGAATGCAACATTCATCAGAACCTGCTTATAAGAGATAATATGGATTGTCCCAATTCCTAGTATATAAATTATGTGTATGTTCTTGCTGCATGTAAGAGACCCACCTCTAAGAGTTTCAAGTATATAATCCACAGAATATTGGTTCCAGAGGAGTCTTTTTTCCTCTGAGAGAGAAGTGTTAAAACCCGCAAATTTTTCAATGCAGTGAACTGTGTGAATCATTGATTCTAATAAGTACTCATGATAAAAAAAACTGCATGAAGAGTGATACCTGTCTGTGGAAATATTTTTCCAGAATTATCATTGTTTGGCAAAAGGTGAAAATTTGCTCCCATATTCCATGTATTGCCATGAGGAAAGTGCAGGACTCATTCATGCTTGTCCTGATCCCTATTATGTTCAGGAAAGCAGGAACAGTGTGACCTGTACAGTAGTTGGTGAAGTGTGAGGTTCATCATTTTCATGCATTGTGTACTTTTATTGAGATTTTTGCGAAAATGGTACATATACATTTGTTGATCTTTTGAACAATGCCCTTTTGCTGTGGACACTGATTTCTCCACATAGTTTTTGTTTTAATTGTATTACAGAGATGGCTCAGAAAAGAAAGTTATTGTAAATGTCAGAAAAATTAGACATTACTTGTAATGTTAAGAACTTCACAAGTTATGTCTGAAAGTGTTGGATAACCTTATATGAAGATATATTGAGCTATAGCATTTCCTCCTTCTAAGAGGTCCCATCTACAAGAGACAAAAATATATGGCCCCAGATGTCTTTAAACCAGGTTCTGCTTTACTGTCAGCTTTTTAATGCATGATTCATAAAATGAATTCTTAGATGTGCATATGTTGTAAGCTGATAGGGCACATGAATTTTTGTATTTCCATATGCTGCTATGAACATCAATATTTGAGACACATCTATGTCCTACTTTCTTCTAAGCACACGTTTATTTTTTTATTTATGATTACAGGTTTACTATATGAATTTGCAAAGATTGGCCAGGCTTTCATCCTTAACTGACGACAAATTGAGGGGAAAATGCTTCCATGTTTTTTTGAGAACATTCACTAAATTGATATCAGTTCTGTTATTAGCTTTGTAAAAATTATCACCGTGGGTTTCATTTTAAACACATGAGCATTTATTACAATTTGCAAGAACTTTTATTACTATTGATTTGTATTATTTTTATTCTAAGAACTTTTGTTTCGAATCGTTTTGTAGGAATATTTTTATGCCAGGGATTGCCTGCTCCTCTGGATGGAAAAGTATTAATGTCTTGTCTCCCAAAGTTTTTAAATGTCTCCCATTCGGCACATTTGCCAATTTGCACTCTGACCTAGGTATTACTTTAATTTTTGTTTTACTCTTATTGACATTATTTTCAATTTCAACATATTACCATATTCAAAAGAAAATCATGAATCACTAAAATGCTAAAGTGAATGAAGAAATTAAGAATTTTATGTCTAAATTGAGAATAATGCTGAAATTTTGGCATTTTCTAATGCCTTTTCAGGAAATTAAAATTATGGTTACAAAGAGGTGTTCTTGAATAGGTAGCAGAAATATTTATTCTTCTGATTTTTCTTTCTTTTTTATTTTTTATTTTTTTTCCCTCTTCATACATACAAGAAATAAAACATCATATTAGTAATATAAAATCGTTCAGTGGACTGCACAATTAACTTAGCCAAGCCTGCATTTAAGGAAAACTGGGGTTAGCCTTTTGTTTCATTTACAGGAAGTAAATTAATATTGAACTAATTGTATCCAGCTTTAGAATTAATTTGACTGCGGTATGAATACAGTTGGGAACCGTTTTTCAAAACTCATATTTTTACAAGTTCCAATTTCTTCAAGGCAGTTTGATAAATAATGATGAAATGTTAATGTTTTGAATGTTACAAAAAATAAAATTTGTTGGCTTAATACAGATTACAATAAATACTATACTATACTATTACTATAAATACTATTATAATAAATACATTATCAGAAAAAAAATTATTGAAAACCAAGAGTCTTTCACACTCTGGAAAACTTTTTTTAACTTATGTTTAAAGTATTCTTTCCCAAAGGGAAAAAAAGTAAAAAAAAAAACAAAACAAAAAAACAATTAAATTACTTCAGTGAACCACTGTCATTACATTGGTTAATGACTTTGTGATGTGAAGGGCTTTCACATAAAAAATAATAACCCTTAAAATTTTAGTTCTTTTGATACTATAATTTTTGCCTCCCACCATCTAGTGTCCAGTTTGCGAGAATTCGAAGTATATATATGTGGCCCCCAATCGATGCCTTTTTAAAAAACCTGCTGATATCAAAATGTTCATGTCATTTTTGTCTCAAATATCTCGCATATCTGTGCAAGTTATCGTATTTTACATCCAAATCCTTGATTTTCAGTATATATACTGTACTTCTTTGGTGTCAATGTCATTGTTAACACTCACTGACAGCCTGCCATTAAAACTATATGTTCTACGTTTAGTTTTATGTAGAACTTCCTTTTCATGTACATACATGTAACTTTCTTTCCAAAATACTTGCAAAGGTTTCATATAATTGTCTCTTTTACACTTACATAAATACTTAGTTGTCAAGGATTACATAATCCATTTCCTCAAATTTTGTGACCTTTTTGTTGCACATTTCAACTGACCCAGTGTAAGATATACACATCTTTGTACTGTTTTTATAAACAAGGACTACATCCACCTATCTGGAAAGATAATTAACTTCTTATAATTTTAGTAACTATTTGGCTGTCCTGGAGACACCTCAACCTAGGCACAGGTGCCAATGTTTCGGCTGCCATTCTGCAACTTTCTTCAGGATGAAATTATGATGCGATTGACATTTCGCCCTGAGAAAGGTCGCAGAATGGAAGCCGAAGCATTGTCCCCTGTGCCTAGGACACAGTGTCTCTTGGAAAGCCTACAGCCAGTAGCTACAGACTCCGCCTGTGGCAGCAGACACTTTCACTTATAATTTTGTCTTCTTTAGATTTAATATGATAGGAATGCCAAGTATAATGCATTCGCCATGATCAAACTTGCATTCATGCTGCCATGATTACATTTGTCTACATCATGATACTGTGAAGATCCCTCAATTTTTATTTATTACAAATTCTCTTACAAATGTCACACCTCTAACAAATTGTCCCATTTATTTTTCCTATCTTTGTTAATTTTCTCATTCTGATTGCTGCACTCAAAATAATTTCAATGTGTGTGTATTCCTCAGTCAATACACCTGAAAAGTATATTTGTTGATTATATATCAGTGTCCCAAAATACTCTTTTTGCATGCACTAAAACTAAGGACACTTGCCGAACTCATAGTTCCAGATTTCCATGAAAGGAATTATGGTTTCATGGATATCATCATAGAAAGATTGTTAACCAATTTTTACCCAACATGCAAGCAATTTCCCATGACTTTAATACCTCATTATTAAATTTTCAGGGAATAAGAATAAGTTAATACTGTGAATTGTACTCAATTATGTGTTATTTTTTATCATTCTTGAAACAATAAATGAAATAGAGCACTCATTAAACATATGCATAAAATTTTGAAGTTTGTGGTAATGAGTTGTACTATGTATCACAACCATTTGCTGTTATATATAAATTTTACAAGTTGTTATGCAGTTATATCAAACATCATTGGTGTTAATCATCTGAAGCTTATCTCATCAATATATTCAATATAATATATTCATTCATCACAGTTTGGAATTATGCAGAGGCAATGACATTGTACATCCACTCTCCCTTGTAAATCAGATGAAAAATTTGTTTTTGTTGTATGCATAGTAATTTAAATAGGCTGCTACTGAGAAGTATGTATGAAATGAAAACCGTTTTTGTCTGTCCTGCTTTTCATTATGCTAGGCATTGTAATGTGGCAAATTACTAAATTTTTCACTGAATTTCCTAACGAAAGTCATCTATTTATCTAGTGATTCTCTTTTCCCGGCTCCATTCTTCTTTCCTTTATGAGAACAGTGTTCAATTTATCCACTGCATCAATTATTTTAGACAACCTACTGCTTAAGAGTAATCATGATGAAATGCCCAGCTTTGAACTTTGGCGATTAATCTTCTTGCATAACCTTAAATACTGCCTCGCCCAAAAGAGGCTTGCTGTGGGTTTTCAGAGATAAGGGAAAATTAGAGAGAACAGCTCATGTATACAACATTTAATAACTTCAGAACCAATGCAGCAGATAGCAAAAATTATTTTCAATGTTTAAGATAGTGTCTAAGACTTGAAAGCATTGAAAACAGTACTTTGATGATAATTTTACTTTTTAAAATTCATGAATGTAGGAAGTGCTGATTAAACATTTTATTATTGTAGTCTTCAAAATTAACACCTTGCTTGTTCATATTATTGAAGAGTATAAATTCTGATATATTTTGTTTTTTACAGGACACTGATGATGTGCCCATGGTGCTAGTGGGCAACAAATGTGATTTAGAAGACGAACGTGTTGTTGGGAAGGACCAAGGTGTAAACCTTGCTCGACAATTTAATTGCGCCTTCATGGAGACCTCAGCCAAAGCAAAAATAAATGTAAATGATGTAAGTTCGGGTTTGTTATTATTTCTTATTATTATTCTTTCATAGAATTTGTTTCCATGTTAATAACACTGATTTACAAAAAAAGAGAGGGGAGAAATTCCTTTTTTTCTGTTACAAGAACAAAACCTGCTGTTTCTGGAAAATTCACCTCTGAATCCAGATCTAATTGCAGAATTTCTGTCTTGGTTTCATTTTTCGTGTGTGTTCAGATTCATGCTAGCACTATATGTTCCTATGTATTGCATGTATCTCGCAAAAAGAAGATGCTCTTGCAACAAGAGATCCAAACAGAAACTACCAAAATTACAACATTAAAGCAAAGAAACATACCTAAAAATATTTTCATCCCAATTTCCTGCAATACTGTGCCACAGTATCTTCATAAGGTTCAGCAGTAATTGAACAATATTCCAATACTCAAATTGCCTTGAGAAAGATTTTCCAGTTGATAAATATTATGGTGGAACTGTTTGCATAATTTGTCTTTTACACCATCCTGTTATCTAGGTGAAAGCCCAAATGATCATTCAAGAAATGTAGTTTAAGTGACATGTTATATCCCAATGCAATGGTGATTATCAATAGTTCATGTATGATATTGTGATAGTTCTCTGCCTTATAGTTGGATAAAAAGATCTTGCCGACACATGTGAAAAACAGCTATGCCATCTGTTCGACATCCCTCAACAAATCAGCTAAGTGTTCATCAGCCATTAATATTCAAATTTTTGGTTCCCTGGAGTCATTTATTCTGTCACCATCTTGAAGAAAATTTTAGAAAAACCAGCTTGGAGATCATTAAAAATATGCTATCCACTGGAAATAAGATTCCATTCTTTTCATTGCAAAATAAGCATATGCTTTTGCTTCAACAAATTTAAATCATGTGCAAGATCATTCAGATCCTCTTTGGGCCAGAACGTGTGGCACATTTGTTTCACAGGAGTCTTGAAATGTTGGGTGAGCATGAATATCTCCTTCTGTCTTCTACGTGTAATCACAGTCTATTGTGTTGTCTGTTCTTTTACCGTTAATCATGGAAACTGCAAAAGGCATCTGACATGATCATTTTATATAGGCTGTCAGTAGTGCAACACATGTCAATTAGCATAAGGTGGGGAACCATTTCTTATCTTGATTGTCAACCTTGCATCCAAATAACATTTATTTACTAGGGAATTAAATTTTAGTTTTTGCGATTTCAAAGTTACTTTTCCCCAGGTAACAAAAAAAAGATTTGCGCTAGTTACACATTATGAAGTTCGTAGTCTCCTTATCCTAAAGGTGTATTTTTCATCTGAAGGTCGATGTATGACAATTCTTTGAATATAGAATGTTTTTCATTGTTTACTTCTGCATGATAATGAAATTATGCCACAGCAGAATAATCAATATGCAGAATTTTGAAAAATTGCAATTGATAGTGTAGCATATCACAAGAAAACTGAGCTCAGTTGGCAAATAATTAATTTTCTTATTCAGCATCCACGACTTGAGTAACAACACTGATCATACCTGTGAAAAATGCTGTTGACCAATGTAATAGAAATTGTGATTGTGAAATAGAAATTGTGAACCTGTAATTTTTGAATGGATGAAGTTATTGCAATGCAGTTTTCATGGAAGAGCAGGAGAGAATGGGGCTAATTGATGTCGTATTTGTTTCCATTTTATAACTTGTATTTTATGAGATATTGAGGTAACGTTGTTGTTGTTTCTTCTTTTCTTTTACTTTTCCAAATGGAACTTTATATGTTTTGTTAGTCTATCATGATGAGTGTCAAAAGACTAATACAATAATAACATATTGTCAGTTCCCAACAGAGAGTCTCAAAAATCAGTATTACTCAAAAATTGTTTATCTCACATATGACAATGCATATATCACTGTATTCGTCTTTTTACGTTCATCATGATAGAGTAAAAAATGTTCATAGTTCCATTTGAAAAACACAAAGATATCTCTTAAAATACAAGTGATAAAAAATCAAATGAATGCATACATCAATTAGCCCCATTCCCTCATGCACTTTTGTGAAAACTGCATTGCAATACCTTTCACCGTTTAATAATTATAGGAAGTGCTAAAGTTACGTGACTCATTGGTGCCTATCACTACCTCTTGTATTCTTTTTTCTTTCTTTTTTTTACCTCTCTCTTCCATCATCCCGTTTACTTCTCCCCTCTCTCTTTCTGGGGGAAGACGCTGATATAAAATAATGATGAAGTTGAAATTGGGAGTGAACGATGAGCATTCACTGGATAGGTACAGAGATATCAAATGCACAGCGGTCTGACTAGAAACTACAGTCTGCAATGTCATTGTGTTTGTTTTTTCCCACAGAATGAGAGCTATGAAAGTAGCACATTTTTCAATTAAACATTTATAATTTTCCCAAAATCATGATTAAATATGCAGACTGAATACTTTAAGACTGAAAGTGCACCAGTAATAGTAAGAAACCTCTGATCTCTTAATATAAACAGAAGTAGTTGGTGACAGGAGAGCAATTGGTATGGGGTGCTGGAGAGGGATATATCCCCGTCTTCAAAAACCAAACAAGTGCGGAGAAGTACTTATTCATTATTTAGTGTGTTATACTATTTGTTGCAGTGCAACATCTTGTTTATAAATTCATAAATATTTTAGTTAGCCATGAGAAAACATGTTGGGGAATTATTTTGATTCTATTTTGTTGAAATTTAAATCAGTTGACCTTAAAAATCTTTCATGTTTTTTATCTTTCATCTTAAAAACTATTTGCAGATGCACTTGCGTATAAAATTGTAAATGAATAACTCTTTCACAGAAGTCAATCTAGGTACTTTAAATGCAGTTTCCTTTACCCTGAATTGATATCTTCATGTACGTCCAGTGCTTACGGCACTGATCTATGTAACTGTAATAATATTCACTTTCACATTTTAATGTCTTAGGTCTTTAAGTAACACTGAAAGTCAATTTACTGTTTTACCTTTTCCAGATATTTTATGATTTAGTAAGACAAATTAATAAGAAATCTCCAGAAAAGAAACCAAAGCCAAGAAAGAAGGCTATTTGTGTTCTTCTGTAAGAATGCAGGAACAGACCAGATAATGTGTGTCAACCCAAACTGTGTATAACTCAATGCCTGACCTGATACAAAGCATTTGAAGCAGTTCCCAGTTTGTAATTTTGGAAAATGTTAATTTGGTGGTGAAGTCTCGGATGTTATGGTACAAGACTTTGGACGGATATTTCCTTCCATTGCTCACAAGTGCACAAGATCTTTGTCCCACTGTCTCTTCGGACTATCCAGTATCCAAATGATGGACAAAAATGTCTACAGAGGCCTATCAAGAGAGAAAGTTTCGCAGTTCCTACTGCAGTCATCATATCATCTCTGCCTTGAGCTCCAGGATACATCTGTCTTGACAGGAATAGAGGTCATAACCTAAAAAGTAAAAAAATTAATCAGAGTAATGAAAGGTTGTAGTGAAACTACATTCTCTTTTTCATTCGGTGGCCTTAATACTTTATGTACAATATACTATAGTTCATCCTTTGTAAATCCTTTAGTCTTTGTGGAAAGATCAAAGCTCGATGGCAGAATACCTGCTTCTGTAAATGGCAGTGCTTAAGACTTGATTGAAATATGTATCTATTTATCCTTGTACACCTGTCCTCCATCTTCTGGTAAATGTTTTGAAAATTAATGTATAGTATGTGGGTGTCAGGATTGTAAATTTGTGAAGGAATTGTTTGACCATGAAAGTCAAGGAGATAAGTTTTGATTTCCTGTGTGAGGATAGAAATAACTATGTGGCCGTGTGTTATATACCTTATGAAAAACCTTATAAAGGCATTGAACCTCAGTGTCTCAAAGAGTGTCAGATAAAAGAATTTTCTTTATCTGTTCTGATAACAAAACTTGTTTTCAGTGTATACAATATGTAATTCTTATTTTCATTTGTTAAGTCAGATGGATGTATTTTGAAATGTTGCTTGTTAGCTATATTGTAAATTATTTGTGATCTTTATTATTATTATTATAATAATTATTATTATTATTTTCTATCATGAATTCATAAGCCAATGATTTGTCTACACTGTCTTTCTTATAAATCTTGGTTCCACAGGCTCTTTTCTGTGGGCATGCATGTAAATGTGTGAATGGGTGGGTATGTGTTACAGGGTGGAAAGGTGCACAGAAATATGTACATGTGCAAATGCACATTGTTAGGCTAGACAGATTAGATTACCTTTTTATGGCCACTGATAATGTGAGCATCTTAGCAGTTGCATGCATGTGTGTGTGTGTGCGTGTGTGAAAGTGTGTCAATCGTTATTTTAATTTCTTTCTTTCAGATTTGCTCTAGAGAAAATAATATTGTTGCTTTCACTGTATGTGTTATATATTTTGTGTTCAGTTTTTAATTTTGGATAACAAATTTTAAAGATTATTGTATCATTCATTAATTGGGGTACTCTGGTAATTATGAAATGAACCATTCTGTTAAAATCTTCATTGACATGTAGATACTACAAACAATCCATTCACCGTGGTTTCATGTATCCAAATACTTCCACTAACAGTGAGTGAGGGAATTGTATGTTCCATAATTTTTGAAGAATGATACATTTGTTTTACAACTCCATGGAAACACTTTTCTAAGATAAAATTCATCAGAAATATTCAGTGTCAGTGTTCAGTTTTGTTATATTACCATTGATAGTTGTCATCAGAGATATATTTATTTGTGTGATCCATTCTGTATCTGAAATTTATGTGTGTGTGTATATTATATATGTACACACACATACATGCATACACGTACATACATACATATTATATATATATATATATTGGGCAAGTGAAAATTGTCATGGCTAAAGACTCCAGGATGTAAATGAAGCTTCCAAGTGTTACCATTTAGTGACAGCATGAGAGATTGATACGAGACTTTTCCCAAAAAATCTTGTAAGTGAATGCTGTTGATTTGTTGGGAATCAGAAAAAGAACAAAGCATCACCATAGCAGTGTTGATAATAAAAGCAGAAGCCCACAGTTATCAACCATAAAGTAATTGTTTATTGTAATTGCTTTGTTGAAGTGATAATAAATAATTTTTCTGTATATTTTCACAGTCCCTGTCGTCCATCTCTTAACCTTTACAATCACCCTGCCCCATTTATATGTATTAATGTTTATTCTTATAAAAATTATATTTTCATGATGCAGTGGATGATTGGAAAGAGAAATGTGTTTACTTACATTATTTGAGCCACTTAGTATATGAAGAAAGATTCAAGATAATGTTGAATGCCAAACAACGTGCTCTTGAGGGAACAAACTGAAGTTACCATTTTATTTGTGAAATTTATGATTAATATTCTTGTGTACCATTCAATTTTTCACTTTATCCAGTTCAAATGTAACAATTAAGTCCTGAAATGAATGCAGATAGAATAAACATGAAAAGCTAAATTCATCTCTACTTGTACATATTCATTAAATAACTAAATCTCTTAAAGGAATTATGAGGTTTATGTTTGAAAGAAAAGCTTAGTGCTTAAAAAAAAAGTTGAACCTGCTTAAAAGGTATAAAATCTTTTCCGAAATAAAAAAAAAAATTGTTAAATATTTTCCCATTTAGTTTTAAATTGTTGTAACAATCCTTTGTAGTAATGATCCTTTGAAGTATTTAATATAAAGAAATTAAAAATGTTCAAAAAATAAAATTTGGGGAGGGGAAATCTTTTGGACAGTGTTCTACTTGGCACCCCAGTATCTTGCACCTGTTCAGTGTGTAAATCGAGTGCCATTAATTTAAATTGATTGTGGGCATTGTTTTGAATGATTTCATTGCACGCCCATGTGTTATCCCAATGGCATGAGAAAGACACTGTGATAAACTGTTTGGGAAAGTGAATGTACCCAAACAATGGATGATTGATTGTTACTTGTGCTGTGTAAGGTGAATAATTTCTGATTGATGTGGTAAAATTGTTATTAGGTGAATTGCAATTGCTCTTATTGTTAGATCCAGAAATGCAAATAAAGGCAATTTGCTGATGTTGCTACATAACAGTAACAATATTACTCATTTTAGTTGATCGTAAATTTGTGTTACAGAACCCAAAAATGTAATTGCTACCCTTGAGCATTATGGTTTGGATTGTCATGTGCATGAGAAAATTTACAACCTTCAGAGAGGAACATACATATTTGTATTAGACCTTCACACACTTTCATTCCCTTGGTGGGCCTCAGTCAAATAGAATGAAAAATCCTCCCAGATTGAAACCTGAAATAATCCACTTTATATAATTCTTGATTCTCTGACACCTCCAATAGTAAGGTTTTGATTTTGTTCACATTGTTTGCAACAAACCTACTTGTTATGCTCAAAAATTTATTTATGAAATTATATTTTTAATGCTTATTTTGTATTTTACTATTAAAAAATTTCCATTAGAAAAATCTCAACAAATTGCTCAGAGAGAATCAAACATTTCTCATATGTAGATCTTCATGCAATTTTCTTGACTATCAAACTAAATGTACCATGCTGAAAAAATATTTTTGCTTTCAAAAATGCTTTTGATAAATTTTATATAATGCAAACAATACAGTTTTTCAATGTTGGTCCTCGTGCAAATTCTTTTTCACAATATGCGTGCTAACGTAATTCATTATAGATTTTTTTGCTTTTCATTATTTACTCATGTATAATATTGGTTCAGATCTCGGGTGTAGAATGGATGAATTAACAGTGCTTATTGCACAAGCCTGGAATTTTCACTGCATAGAATTTATACTTTTTAAAGGGTATGAGTTAAAATTTATTTTGATCAATATGCTGTGTTGCATTCAAATTAACATTCAAAAATATTATTTATTATTATTAAAATATTCATTAACATTCAAAAATATGTAGAATTCAGTTGGAGGATATTCCTGTGTAGTCAACAAAATATTTTTTTGTAGTGATACTGACATTTTTAAACATTTCTGTTGGAAGAAATTATTCATAAAATGCATTTCATGTCACCTCCGACCCCTGCCAGACCTTGCATGACATCATAGTACCAATGCCTATGTATTGCCAATGGCAAAACTGTTTTTGTTCCTAAAATTAATTTTGATTCTTTTATAAATGTATAATGCTGTTTTACACACACAAAAAAAATTGCATATGCAACTCAATGTTGCTTTATTGCATTCGTACAAATTTGAAAATCGCTATTATCATCGATTTTATTTCAAAACACATTTAATGGAATGAAGCATAATATTGTTTCCCATAACATTACTTCCACCAAATTATATGTTTATTGTAGTTGTACCATGAGTATTGAAATGATCAAACTTTAATTTCATCCTTAATAATTTTGAAGTACTTTAGACCTAAATGTTCAAGTTTTTCACAGCAATAATGAAAGGGGAACCCCCGATAAAATAGAAATGGAAGTTGGGACATACGTTTTTTGTTTGTTTGTTTATTCATTATCACTAATAAATTTACTGTTAAGAACACAATACTACTTTAACAATTCCCGTCACTGAACTGTAGCTTGGAGAACTTAGGGGAACTGGGGAAAAAATCTCTTAACGATTTTGAGAAGTAGTTCTTTTATGTTAACTACCGTAAGTTAAACTGCTGCGCATTGCAGAATAAGTGATGAGCATTAGAATAAAACACCTTTTTATTATTTTACTATTTTTTTAATTCAATTTTATTTTTTGCGTGAACGCCACCAGTTTCACCACTCATCACACAAGTACCGTCCAAATACGTGCACATTGCGGGGGGGGGGAGTGTGAAAGGGGCTTCGCCTATCAAAGTATTTTATGTCCCTAAATGTGTTAAATATCGGGGGAGGTGGCTCAGTTCATCAACTGGTGGTACTGCAGTGTCTCTGACTTGGAGGTCCTAGTTTCGAGTCCCGACAGTGTCAAGGTTTTCTACACTAGCTTGTCAGCTAGGTCGAATCCAGTCGCTGTCTAGAGAACTGTCTAGAGGCCGGCTGCTCTGATCGGTAGTTTTCCGTGGTTTCTCGGATCAACACCAGGGAAATGCCGGAGAAATTCCGAAACACGGACCGCGCGCGATCTTTCCTTTTCGTTATCCTATTATCCCTTACACTAACACAGCTGATTTGCTTCAAAGGCAGCTCGAAATAAATTCCCGCAAGGCTCGATCTTATCCTCTTTCTGTTACATGTAGACGATATGCCGTCGTCTATTAAAAACTGTTCTGTTTGCCGATGACAAGAATGTTCTTTGCAAAAAGAAAAAATGTATAGTACGATTTCAGCTTGGTTTTGTAATAACAAATTAATAGTTAGAAGGAAAAACAGTTTCAATGCATTTTTGCATTTCAAATCAGCAATCGCATGCTCCATTGAAAATGAAAAATATGCATTTAGCTGATATCAGGTAACAAAATTTCTAGGTCTCTCAATTCAGTCAAACCTCAAATGGAGTATTCGTATAACAAAATTAAACACTAAATTAAGTTCATTATAGCTCGTTGGGTGTATTTTGCAAATGTACATTCCCGCCTGAGATGGCATAAATTTTGGTGGAAACTCATCGCGTAGTACTCAGATCTTTAGTTGGCAAAAGAAAAGTATTCGAATAATGAAAAAATGTCATCCGCGTAATCCCTGCACGTCTCTCTTCATTGAGCTTAGAAATTTACCACTGCCTTACCTATATATTTACGAATATGTAATATTTATCAAAAGTGACTTACTTAACATATTTTTATGCAATACAGATATTTATAATTACAACACACGTCATAAAAATCACGTTCATCTAGTGTCGGTATCAACAGCTCACTATCAGAAATCCACGTCGTTACTTCATAGCGCAATGCCAGATGACATTAAACAATTGAAGTCGGTTCACAAATTTAAGTTAAAAGTAAGATCTTTTCAGCTGCATAACTGTTTCTATACAATTAGAAACTATACTGATTATCAAAAAGAAAACTAATGTTTATTTTAAGTTGTTTAGTTTACATTTGTATTGTATACATTTTTTTAAAAAAGACTTAATATATTTGTATCAAATAATGTGCTTCAGGGTCAATGACCCCCGATCAGATTTTTGTGAAGACGTGAACATTAATTTGGAGCTATAATTAGTGAGAGGATTTTTATGCCCTCAAAAACTTCAAATATACTTTTAAAAACATGCATTGATGACCTAAAAATTCTGAAATATGCACTTAAATATACAATTAAAATAAACAATGTATCATTTCCTCTATAATTTTTTTTTGATAAAATTCAGGAGAAGCATACTTGGTATGAAAATATATATTTTTGTGCACACATAATATAATCTAAACAGGTTTAAGCCCACTGTATTCGTAGAAATTTCTCCCACGTTGCCTAATCAGGCGTTTCAGATTGCAAACATCCTGCGTATCAATTCTTCGATTCTTGGAGGAAAGCAAAGAATAAATCAAATAGGGGTTTCCGGGGAGGGAGACAGCCTGCCAACTGCATGTGGGAAGGACGTGGCGTGCAGACTGAATGCACGGGTGTCTAATGCCTCTTTTTATTGCTCCTTTCGAATTCCTCTCAAAAATGTTTTGACAAAAATGTGCACACACTAATAATGAATGCAATCTCTCAAATCAAGATTGACATAAAAATGAAATATAGGTAATTCCAGGAAGGGTAATGTTTACCAGCACATGTACAGAATGATTAAAAAAGGAGCAGATTTCAAATATCTACCACCAATGAACGACAATAAATAGAGATACCTACTACACATAATTTAATAGAGGAGAATCCAACGTTTCATTTTCTACATTCAACATGAGCACCAGGATAGAAATACCACCATTTGTTGCGCGATAAATATGTATCGACAGTCCATTTCTTTATTCTTTCATTTCCATTTACAGTCCCTGACCATACTATTGGGATCACTCCCAAACTTTCAAAGTTTGTTTGCTTCCCCCTCATTTTTAAGGTAAAACTTGTAACTATCTCAATCAATTGATTTTTTTTTCACTAGTGGAAACTCTTTCATGAATATTTGGATTCATGATTATTCAATTTTTACTTTCCCGTATACGAACGTATATACGGAGTAATATACGTAGTATTAGCGAAAGTTATGTAATGCTCCGGAAAATCGATTTCGAGGTTTCAACGAAAATACACGTTTCGGTATCAGGTCCCCTGATGCCGAAAAACTGTTGTTTTTTTTAAACGTCCTTCTGTCCGTTTGGAATCTGTGAACACTACTAGCGCCTAAACCATGCCCAGGATTTTTTCCAAATGTAAGAAACCTGGGTCGAGTTCAATCTGTGAGATTTTGAAAAAAAAATCTTGAAAATTTGAGGTTACTTTACAAGAAGCTCCCGGGCTTTTTCTCAAAAACTGCTATAAATGTTTTCAATAAATGTCTTGTAAGACGAGTAAAATACATTTATAAAGATGACATAGGTTCGATTTTCAGGTTTAACACTGAATTTTCGAAAATTTCTACATTTTTCACGCGTCTTTCTACAACTATAAAATTGAAGACAAAGATTTTCCTTCAAATAAATTTCTTCTCCATAGTGCGTTCTTTCATTAAGATAATGTATATTTTTTTGAAAGTTTTTGTCGTTTTCGCGCAATTGCGTGCACTGTGTGCAATTTTAAAAAATTACAAAAACAAGATTTTCTCAAAAATGGCTCTATTTTTTTTTCTTTGGTAGGCATAGTGCTAAATGCACTATATAAGATGACATAAACTTCATATTGCTCTATAGTGTTGTTTTTCAAACTTGCCTCTCATGACGTTAATATTTATACTAGCAGCAATTTGTTCACATTACTGTATTTATGAGTACATGTTCTTTAAATAATGTCATATAAAGTTTCTCGAAAACTCTGTTTTCTGTAAAAAAAACTAGCACAACACTCTGCATTTTCAGAAACGCTCAAAAGCTATTTTCTCAAAAACGGCTCCAAATTTTTCTTCAAACATTTCGAACGGATAGTGGTAATTTCAGTCTTTAATATGACGTAAAGTTAACTTCGGTGTATTTTTTTTTTTAATTACACATGTTCTTTTTTTGAAAGATATAGCTCACGCCGTTAATATGCACATTTCCTGCCATTTGTAAACACTATCGTATTTGTGAGTTTATATACTCAAAATGACTTAAAACGAAGTTTTTCGAAAACTCAAAATATTCTGTGAAAAAGAGCTTCAAATTTACAGTATCGCTTAAAGACCAGTTTTTTTCAAAAGTGTCCACATTTTTCAAAGAAAATTGCCATTTAGTATGAGGTTTTACTGTTCTTTAATAATCTTAAAATAATATTCCGCTCTACTATTAGGAAACCAAAAAATGTACTTTAAGCGGCGATAGATGGTAGCAGGCAAGAATATGTGGCAAGTTCGAATAGCTAACCGAGACCAAACGAAATAAAAAACTAATACGGTAAAGTCTGTGCCATTCTGTAGCACCACTACACAGTAGTTTTTCCTGTGCCAACATTGGCCCTTTGAGTGGTGGCCACATTGGTTTCAGAAGCGACAGCCTGCGGATTTTTCTTGGGGAATAATATTTCTTTTTGCGAAAAGTACGAGTTGTTTATGGTTCTTCTTTTTATCATAGATTTTTGTAATATTAACGTTTCTGCTTTATAAATTTGAATTTTGTATAGCTTTTTGTGTTACTTTACCTAAATCTATATTATTGTTTGGTTGTTTTTTTTATATATATTGAGAAGGCCAAATTATCTGTCTCCAAAGAAAACTGGAGAAATTAAGTGTCTAATGAGATTTTCAAATCCTTCACAAACTCAAATCGCTAAAAAAAAGTCTGGTTTCTAAGACATCTCTAACAAATATTGCCAGAAAATTAGAGAACAGCCAAGGTTTGACACCAAAACGTGCGGACAATTTCCTGCGCGATCTTTCCTACCGCTTCTTTGTCCTATTCTCACCCCTTAGACTAACATGCACTACACTACCACCCATGCCGGGAGCTGAGAACATGTCCCGGTTGGGGCGGTGCTCCGTTGGGGGATACCTGGTTGATATTATATCCGCACGTTTTCTTGAGCCCCGGAATTTCTACCCCCACTCCTTTCCCAACATTAGTGGATTAAGAATAAATGATAGCAACGAGCGTTGTAGAAATCTGGTAACGAGAAATGTTCGCTCCCGTATGTTAAAAACTATTTTGCATGGAAAATAAACTACAAATTTGACGTAAAATTCCCTTTGTCAAAATTAGTTATTTAACTCCACTCCTCTCGCATTTAGCGAAGCGAGGGCCCAAGAAAACGTTCGCGTTCAAAATGTGCAGGTACCAAAGTTACGTGACTCATCCTGTATATTTTGTAGTGTTGGGGATAAACAACGTCCTTGTCATAATTCACCTCCAAGTTCTTGCTGCCAGGTAAAAATTAACCTATTAAATCCCTTAATGTAATGGGAGATCTTTTATGTCCACTTTGTAATCATTGGTTAAATTTAGCCGTTGAGAGAGGCCTGCTCAATTCTCAATATAAGGTACACTGTTGAATCTATTCAAGAGAATTTCCCAATTTCAGCAAAATATTCTACAAAACGACTAAATTTTGAATTCGAAATGAAGAGACTTAACAAAAAAAAAAAACGAAGCAAAATGGACAGAATAACTCAACACTGTCATTACAGTCTTAGATTTTTTTTCTCCAATATTGCAATTCCTTCGACATATTTAAGAATAAGGAGACAGGACCATCAAATAGGTTTTACATTCAACCATCAAGAAAATGGCAAATCTTATCATTACTAGAATGTGAATCCAACTTTTCTTGAAAATCAAATGCATTCCATACAAAGTGTAGGGATAAATTTTCAAGGAAACATAAGTGGAAACTGGAATTACAAAGTCAAGAAGAAAGACTCATGGTTAATTATATTATTTCTATTTACTGTATAAAATAATGTTCATATTAAGAAAAGTAAAGAAAATATAAATGGACGGAATGACATAACATTCTTATTCAATATCTATAATTAATAGTGATATAAAAAATTTCTAGCTGCACATACAGAAGATCTTTATGAAATAGTACAAATGTTTCAAAAAGTGCTGATGAAGCACAAATACACTCATAGTAAAATAAGTATGGCGGTCACAGAACAGCCCTCCAAATTTACTCGTTTCCATTAAAATACCACACATCAAATATACATTGTACATACCATGTACACCAATTAACATGCTTATTTTTAGATCAGTAGCTCTGCTGCATTAATAATAGAAATTATATTAACATTTTTGCAATCATTGAAAACAATTCATTATTGTTACTAAAACAAATAATTCAAATTTACTGACCATATTCTGAGCATTGTGAGAAAACAACTTCCAAGTATAAATTATTGTAGGATTACCCTCTACATAGGTCTTATCAATCTAAAATTGCTTTTAAATATTCAGTGCAAGAAAACTTTCTTTTCACAGCTCTCAACACATGCACCAAGGAACGTTAATTTTCATATACCGAATGTATCAGGGTGTATAGTGCACCTGAATTTGACAATTTTTCAGAAGGAAATCAAGATTATTATTAAATTTCTCTTCCTTCAGTTTGGGATATTTTGCAGAAGCAAGAGCTTACTAACTATATTACAGAACTCACTGAGGGAACTCAAAAGTAACAATTGGTATTGAAGAATCTAACAGACAATTTGAGACACAGTTCATGTATTGCAAAAGTATTTACGGTTGTTTTAATTTAGAATTAAGAAAGAAATAACCTGTGTTTAATGCATGAAGAATTTGTTTTTAATTTTAGGAAATGTGCATGTTGCATGCTGATAAATTTAACAACTAATGAAATTCACTGAAGCTCTCTATTAAAATTCTGAAAAGCGGTGGAAGACATTTCCTGCAAACACTTGTCTTATCAATGTTTGTGGCAACTTGCACCAATAGAAACATTTCATTAAAATCTTTTAGTACACTGAACTTATTAACAAATGAATAAAATAAGAATTCCAATATACAAGATTGTAACTGTTACACATTACGTCAAGAGATCCATTTCTTACTTTACATTGCTAAAATTTGTATTTCTAAAATTTACAAAAGAAACTTATCAGAAATAACCTCTTTTGGACAACAAATTATTACTGTAACATGTTAATCCAGTGCTGCATTAAAAAAAAAGAGGACCTTTTATTCTGCGATGGAAGTTATTTAAGACCAATACACTAGCTCTACATGAACCGTTTACATAATAACAAAGTTGTAAAACTTCATTATAAGCTACATTTTTTGTATATGTACACCTGATAAAAACTTGCAAGATTAAAATTTAAGAATCAAAATTACAAAGATTTCAGATTTGAAACTTTCTGGAGTAAATATAACTTTTTATCAGTTGTGAAATGATATAGGTAAGCTCTCCCATCAGATACACACATCCTGATCAAACACCAACAGTCACATTGTGAAATGGCTGAATGAATAACAAATATATTCGAGACAAAGTTGCACAAGGCAATCAAGAACACTAAAGTGTAGTACCTACCATTGCAAAAATTGTATTTTTAAATTATAAAATGCTCGACGAGCCATTACCAAGATTTTCTTACAAATAATTTTGTTGTCTTGGGTGAATATTATAAGAAATATTTTATAACTTCATGTAACTGGAACTAGAAAGTTCAATTCGTAAAGGGAAAATTTGCTTGTGATTAATACTGTGGCATAGTAGTCTTAAAAATACCTTCTGCAATTCAAAATTTAAACAACAGACAGAAGGACATACTTTGAAAAACAAATGTAAATAATGATAAATTAACTGTTCAATCAGGTTTTGAAATCAAGTAATGAGATTAACATGAGCTTAACTCATAATGATCAGTCAAATATTTGTACGATTACCTTGCATAACATTAGTTACCCCTCACTGCTACATACAATCATTTTCAGGACGGATTTCAACAGACTTTTTTTCACTTTAAATGAAAAACTTAATTTTCATTAATTGACACACAAGGCTGTCCAATTTGTGCAAGTAGGTTCTTTGGAATAATGAACCTTTCTGTACTCTTACATTCTTTTACACATGACATTACAATCTAAAATATAACAAATAGTAGAGCGTTACAGATGCACAACTATTCTATTTACTTTTTCATTGCGGCATCCCAACTAGTGCTTCGTTAAGCACAAGAGACTTTCTGTTCGTAAGCTCTTATTTCCCAATCATCATCCATTGGCTTAGTAGTGTGTCTTGTGTGGCAAAGCCTAGGCCCATATTTAATAATAACAATTATTATCATCAAAACAAACATAGTTAAAGCAGTTACTGCTGGCCAAAAAATGTGAAACATGTTGCAAATTACAGATCACTTTCTCGTTTCTGCAATTCTATGTAGCCACCAGGTTCTTCAATTTGATGACTTCGTGGTATAACAATGTAACTCTTTTCCAATTCTGTGTAATCAAGAGGAGATGTGTTATGGGGAGTCTTCGTCCACAGAGAAACAAGCCAGCGATTTCCTACACACACAAAATGCAAACATTTTTAAAATGAAAGCCCAACGAAGTCTTCTAGGAACAAAATACACATGACATTAAGTATGTTTTATTCACACGTTCAAAATTTACTACTCTCGTCAACGCGTATTTCCTTTAAACAAACAATTACAATAATACCTGTATCACTATCCTGCCAGTAATCCTTGTATTTTGAACAGCAACAAAATACGATGTTCAGAATAAAAAGGAAGCCACCCAACACCGTACAAATTGTAATGGCAATGTAAAATGCAGTGAAATCACCAAATTCTTTTTCAAATAGAGGAGAGCCCGTGGTATTTACTGCAGACATGATAAAACTTATTCAACTGAGACACAACCTCTGGTTTTTAACATTCAAATTCCAGAATCAAAGCAAAGAGACATACAACACAGCCCCACCTTGCACCGGATTCTACTCAAACATCGGCAGACATCGGCCACTACCGCCAACACAGATTAACGTAACCGCCTGGTACGCCTGGTTACAACCACCAACATAAGCATTGCATACCACAGATGCACAATTGACACTTAACCCCAAACCCTTCCGCCCAAAAGCATTCGTGGGCGCGGCCAACGGGTGCGTTTCTAAAGGATATAAAATACTGTGGGAACAATTCTGAAGGATTATGTATTCTCTTTGAAAATACGTTTTTTTACATTGACATTCCGCGTTTTTTCTTTCAAATAAATTAACATTGCCGATTATGCAATCGTTTAAGAAGAAATGTAATTTCAAATAATTTTATTTATTATTGATTTTAAATTATTTATAATATGATTTAGGTCTTTCTCCGAGGCCTCACAATCCCTTGGGCGAACTTCCGGAGAAATTGATAGGAGGCGTGGCCACCTAAGCGCTCTGGGAGTGGCTTTCACCTACATTTTGAGCGCGACTTTCAAATTTCACATATTTCCGCTCGTTTTCACCATTCCTTTTTTTAACATAAATAAAGGCATTATGAAGACTCAAAACATATTAATCTGTATGTTTTTCGGGCTATTGTTTTGGACTATGATTTGTATGTAGACTATTCAATAAACATGTCTAGAACAATATATTTACGGAGAACAAATTTTATTTGAAGGAAAAAGTCTCTATCTTCAATTTTGTAGTTGTAGGAAAACGCCCAAACAATTTTGAAATTTTCGAAAATTCAGAGTTAAACCTGAAAATTGGACCTATGCCACCTTTATAAGTGTATTTTATTTAATCTTACAATAAATGTAAAGAAAAAATTTGGAGTCGTTTTTAAGAAAGTTTTCAAAATGTTCGGGGGCTTCATGTAAAGTACCCCAAGATTTTAGAGATTTTTTTCAAAATCTCAAAGCTTTGGCTCTAGCCAGATGGACATGGGTTTCTTCAATTTGGAAAAAATCCTACGTATGGTTTAGGTGCTAGCGGTGTTCACCGACGGATGGACGGACAGACAGACGGACGTTTAAAAACAACACTTTTCGGTATCAGAGGAGCCCAAAACGTGTCTTTCCGTTAAAATCTCGAAATCGATTTTCGGCAGCATTACATAACTTTCCCTATAGTACGTATAATTCTCCGTATATACGTACGTATACGGGAAAGTAATTATTGAGCCGATAAAAGCTGCAAAATTGTGCAGTCATTGATTGTAACTTTCGAGAATCGTGTAAAAGAAGCAGATAAACACTTCATAGAAATATTTAATAACGCAAAGATAGCAGATGAATTAAATATTGATGTGAAAATAAGCGTGAAACAAATCGGACAAATCCAGGAGTAGAAAACTGTTAGTTTTTTAATAGAATACTGCCCAATCCTGGCTATATTTAAATACTGCTAGTATTTAAATGTTGATCCAGATAGTTGAGATCGCTAAGGCTACAGTGTCGTGGCGATCTCGGATCGAAGGGTCACGGGTTCGAAACCCACCTCGGGCATGGGTGTAGTTGTGAACTTCCCTTTACCACTCATTATTCTCCTATCATTTCATTAAAGAAGTATTAATAATTCCCTGCTCAAGTGAGAGGGCATTGCTCTTAATGGGATGTCCAGTTGGCTTCTAAAATAAATAACACTGCCCACTCTGGTTATGGGGTTTTCCGAAAGTGTATTTTTTCAGCTTTCAACTCGTATTCCGATTTAAAATACGTATTTCAAATACAATTATTTAAATACTGCCAAACCCTCGCTGTAGGGTTAGTTTTCGAAAGTTTAATTTCTTCTGCTTCTACTCCGTATTCCGATTCTATTCGACAAGAAAATGATCTGTGCAAAATTTATAATTAAATTTGTGGTGAATTTCCACGACGCTTTCTTTTCTAATTTTTTCCAAAGCGTAGAAAATAAGTGCAATTTATTACTAGGTTATCAGTTCCACGCTCAAAAGTTTCTGCAGCAGCCACTTATATGTAAACTCCATTTCTATAAGTTATTTTGCACCTATCAAAAACTACACAAAGGACGTTTGGAGTCAAGTGCCGTTCAGCGCAACACAAAGTCGTTAAGAAGGCGTACAGATGAATGGAGCTCTAATGGCGAAAACAATGATGTAGTGTAAAGCATTGTATTGTGATGCATTTAAATACAGAATATAGTCTTGAATAGGTTTCACTTTGTCGTAAATTATTATTATTATTATTATTATTATTATTATTATTATTATTATTATTATTATTATTATTATTTTCTCTACATCACGACTGAGATATTATGGGTCGACTGAATATAAAATCTACTCCTGGTTGCAAATAGCTACCTCAGGAACAGATCTAGTGACTGTCGGTGCCTCTACAACACTGCGCAAAATGTGGGCTGTTCCAAACACAGCAATTTCTTGCACTTCCCTGACTTTTAAATGACATGGAAGTTTAGCCAAGTTCTTACACAAATATTGAGCTCTGATGGCTATCGGGACGTCCTGCGCTTTTACTTCCCACATTCGCTGATCTCGATTTCTAAACACTTGTAATTAAGACGTGTATCTGCCTCCTTGGTTATTACGTTTTGATCGCAAGGCACAGCAACATCTACAAGTATACACGATTTTTTTCCAAATACCGGATAACAATGTCCGGTTTGTTTGCTGCTATCGTGCGATCCGTTTGAATTTGTTGGTGGTACAACATAGAGTCTAACAGATGTCACCGGTTTTGGCAAGTGTTCGTACCACTTGGCGCATGTGTTTGGGACTTCGAGGGCGGTATAGATCTGCCAGTGGAGGTAACTACACACACTGTCGTGTCATTTCAAGTATTCGGTCTTCGCTAGAATTGGACAAGCTGAGATGATATGATCAATGGTTTCTACTTGTTTTTGCAGATGCGACATTTATCGTCTTGGGAAATTTTGAGAACCGCCTTATCATAATGTCGTATTCTCAACGCCTGAATGCAATAAACATTACTTGAATTTGTTGCAAAGATGGAGGCGCACCAGCCACGCTATGTAGTAAAGTATAGGGTATACAAATAATGTTGTTATGTATGATAGTATGTTACAAATTATCAGGTAAAGGTACGAACGTACCTTTTGTTTGATAATTTGTCACATATTATTTCCTTTCTACTTTTGAAAATGGCAATAAATGTCTGTTGGGTTCTAGGGATTCTTTTGAATGGGAATCACCTTGATAATGCTACTGGTACATATGACAATCCTTGGTTTTCTTAGTAATACAAAAAGATAATTTATTATACATGGTAAAATATCATAATAAACATTTGAACATGGAATTGACCAACAAATGATATGACCCAACGCTTGATTAATTGCAACTTTTGTCATACCTCTTATAATAAAAGAACATCTTTATCATGCCTCTATTAATCACCTAGTCTGTTCATTAACATTCATCATTGTTTTGTATACATCTACTGAGATCTCTCTGTACTGTACACCATGGCCATATATCACTCTTGCATGACTTTGTAATTAATGCAAATTTACTCTTTTCTTCTTGCCGTTTTCTTAACCGCTACTTCGGTCTTCCGGCGCCTATCTTCTTCTCCAGTCTTCTCTGTTCTTCCAGGAATCAGGAGGTAATTTCCACTTCTCGATTATCTTTCTGATCTGGTCGTTCCATCCTAGTCTTAGTCTGCCTCGTTTTCGCCTTTCACTAGGTGGCCGTTCTAAAAGGTCTTTTCTCGCCCATTCGCTGTAGTGTCCAAACCAAGTGAGTTGTTTCTTTTCAATTTCCTCTATAATATGTTGCAGATTCAGTATTCCCTTAACCTGTTCATTCCTAATTCTTTCCCTTCTAGATATTGCTGCAGCTCTTCTGAGGAAATCCATTTCCAAAGCTCTCAATTTTCTTTTCTGTTGTTCTGGAAGCTCCATACAATGTAACACTTTCAATCATACATTTATATAATCTAATTTTTGTTTTCTTACTTATATTTGGATCCTAGATAACTGCATTCAGGGCTACTAAAATCTTTCTTCATTTAATGAGTCGGGTTTTACATTCCTTTCCATAAATACCCTGTTTTTCTATTGTTGTTCCCAAGTACTTTATGTCCTCTATTGTTCTTATTATTTCTCCAGTTTCCATAGTCAATACGTCATGTGTATTGCCAGTATTCTGTGTAGTCCAGTATACTGTTTTTCTAGGTTGAGGCTTAGTCCCTATTTCTCATAATCGTCTTTTATATTCCTAATCATATATTCAATATCTTGTTATTCTTGCGCCATCAGCACCTGATCATCAGCGAACTGTAGGGTATAGAGTGTTGTATTATCATCAAGTAGTATTCCTATTTAGCACATTTTCTTTTCCACATATGTAAACCGCATTAACATACATTTTAAAAAGGGTAGGTGACAAACGGCATCTTTGCCGTATATACAATTTCTTCACAGCGTTTATTAAGATTTTATTTACATTACTTTTATTCATAACTTTCCATAACTTTATTACTGGCACACTATCATACGCCTTTGCTATATCAAGCAAGATCATGTGAAGTTCTCTCCCTGTTTACCATTTCTTTTGCATCACCTGGGACAGACAAAACTGGTTATCTAAGCAAGATCGACCTGCCCTAAATCCACTTGGTTCTTCTTCTTCTTCGTACTCCTTGTATCCATCTTCTATTAATTCTCTTAATATTCTTCCATATACCTTACTGAACGTCTTTGTCACTGCTATCCCTCTATAATTTTCACATGTCTTTCCTTCCTTTCTTATATATTGGTGTTATATAAGCCATTTTCCAGTCTTGGTGGATACACCTATCACCTTTATTTATACACCCATTCATTAGCTTCGTCATCTTCGCACTAGCTTTGTCGTTCCATTCTTTATAAGTTCGCTTGGGATTTCTCCTGGACCCGGAGGTTTACCGCCTTTCATTTCTTTGATACATCTCTTACCCCCCTCTTCGGTTACTGTAATTTCCCTTGCCGGAGATATCTTTTCCCTTTCTGTAGTTCCAAGAAAGTCTATTCTTCCTTCATTTAATAATTTTCTAAAGTACTCTTCACATTTGCTTACAGATATACTTTGTGTGCGGACTTTTTCCATTTGGGGAGATTTTACCTCTTTTATGAACTTCCAAATCTCACTTGTTTTTGTTACACCTATGTAAATTTCTACTTATTGGCCTTTACGCTCCCATGATTGTTGTTTTCCTTTTCTTATTACTTTTCTAACTCTATTTCGTTGGGTTTTATATTCATCTCTATTTTCTTCTTTCTTGGTACTCAACCATTTTTCATACAGTCTCTTCTTCTCTATTTCCCGCTCTAGGTCTTGAGTAATCCAATAGCTTTTTCCTCTCCTTTTTCTTATTTAAAGGTATTTCACCAAGCGCTTCTTTAGCCGCTTGATGTAGACAATCTTTGAGGTGGTCATATATCTCCTCATTTGATCCAACTAAGTTTTCATTCAGTAAATTATCGAATCTCTTTTGAAATAAATATATTATACTTGGTCATGATATACCCGCTATATTATATTTCCTACCTTCGCTATTTTCATTTCTGTCTTCCTTTCGTTCTCTGATCTCCATGTCTTTTTGTTTTATGGGTGAAAACATAATTTTGGCCTACACTAGGTAATGCTTGAATCCACATTTTGTGCCTCCGGGTGCCCTGACGTCTATTACTTTACCCGTTAAATACTGTCTAGTGATTATGTAATCGATCATTGATCTCTTTCCTCTTAATTTATTTTTATCTCCTAACATATGCCTATCTTTATGCTGGGAGTGGCAGTTTCTAATTATATATTCATGCTGTTCACACAGTTGAATCAATATTTTTCATTTGAATTTCCTACCTCTTCTCCATGTTGTCCAATCACTTTTGAACTCCCAGATTTTGCCACTCTAGCATTAAAAGCGCCCAATAAGGTACGTTCTCTATTTAGCCCACATTCACTGATTACTCCGTCTCTTTTGAGTACAATTCCTCTAAAATACTAGTATCTTCATTTTCATTCGGCGCATACACTTCAAAAATCGTCATTTTGTTACTACAACTTTCCAAATTTACTTTAATCAGCCTCTCGTGTATAGCTTCCCAACCTTTAAAATGTTTTTTTGAATTTATTTTTTATGACTATGGAAATCCCTTTACTACCCTCTGATCTTTTCGTACTCCGCTCCAAACATAGGATCCAATCTCTTCTATACCCGAGCCCTTTTTCTTTGTCTCACTTAAACTTGCTATATCCATATTAAAATTTTAAAGTTCCTTAATTACCTCCTGTATCTTATATCTCAAACTTTGAGTATTCCATGTTCCAATATTCATTATCCATTTCCTTTGCCTAGTTCGTCTCCGGTTACCGTCCGTTTTCTCATGATTAGGCCTTTTAGCATTTCTTAGTTTTTACATGGACGACGAGGAGCTGGCACGTCGTCCCAACCCCCTACTAGGAGAATCACGATTTTTTAGGGTTTACTCCCATAGGAGGATGGCTTCACCGAGCTTATGAGCTCCTCCTGCCCAGATCTCTTTTGGAATCCTCTTGTTCTGTTGGCTAGATCATACCCGTACCCTTCATCCCTCGGTAGAAATGTAGGTTAGGATTGCTGCCTAACTCTTCATCGTTTCGAGATCCTCTTCAGCGCACTGTACCGGATGTTCTCTTCTCGCGCCCCCGTCCTTTTCTGGAGTACTTCGTCTGACCCCTCCTTTTTGACCAGTCCGGCAAGAGAGACGCTACGCTACCGCCAGCATAGCTCTCGGTATCACGGGGGTACTCAAGCTTCAACACCAACGTCAAGGTCTTTTACTCCCTAGGAGAAGAATTTACTCTTTTAGAAACAAAATATAGCTACATAACGCGGGAAATATTCTCATCGCGGCGGCGCCGAACGGCGACTCAGCCAGCCGTGCGCGGAGGTGTGTTTCTCTGCCGCGGCGCCTCGAGAGAACCGGGGGACTAGCCCCCAACCGAGGTCAGTGCACGACGGGGAGGCGGATCCCTACCGCCCACCCCCGCCGGAGCGTCGATAATAAAACACGGGAGGCAGCTTACTGTCGCACTTCTAAGACTCACGTCGGGTCTTGCAATGCTCGGTCGTGGGTGAGTCTCCATCAGCGGAGGCGTCCCTGGTGGTAGGCGGCCCCATACAATATCCAAAAACGCCTTTGATCGGGCCGGTGTACGAACTCTATTCCGTCATTGGAGCGAGCCCCGGTCGCGGCTTTAGGCGTTTCCAGGGTCGTCGCCGTCCCGAAGGGAATACAGAAAGAGGTGTGTCCCGGAAGACAGGGCCGGACGGGTAGGCGAAGCCGCTCGTGCCAGTATGACGGAAGGAGTCAGTAGAGTGACGAAAGTGTCATTGGAAACTGTGGAATATGGCCCGCGCAAAAAAGTTGAGCATTATGATTATGATGGCCTTGTGAGGCATGTGCACTGTGAACGTGTGGCGATAGCATGATTTGTCCTATGATTTGAACTACCGCGCGCGCAGGGGCGAAAGACTAATCGGAGCGAGTGCCGAGCTTATGCTGAGCACCACTCCAAAACCCGCGGCGGCCGGCTCTTCCTACTCTCGCCGCGCACCTGACGAATCGAGGTGGTGCCGAGCTTATGCTTTAATCTTCCGTAGACGACTTATGTACCGGGCGAGGCAGTATGCACGGTAGAGCAGCTCAATGCTGCGATCCGTGAAGCTCAAAGCCTCTTGCTTGGAGATTCGTATACACCGTTCCGGGCACGCTTCGGCTTCGTGTTTTCGGCGTGTGCTCTTTCGTCGCGGGCGAGTATTTCGTGTGTGCTTGATAATTTCCGTTTCGGGGGCGCCCTTTATTCCGTGTTTTTAATCTTTTTTCTTCTCTTTGCTTTTCCTTGCTATCCCTTGCATATTCGCGCGCTCCGCGCCGTCGAGGCGCCCCCCCATCTGGCGCTCTCGGCGTGACGCGCCCCCTCGGAAGCCACTTTGCGCGGCGCGGGAAAATACAGCCTCCGGCCAACGCCCAAACCGCGGCGAAAGCACTGGTTCTCGTCAGATCACCGCAGTTAAGCGCCGCCGGGCCCTGCCAGTACCGGGTGGGGTGGCCGCCTGGGAACCCGGGGTGGCGTTGGCTTTTCATTTTCTAAACTCAGGGGCCCCTTTGGGCTCCATTTTTTATTGGTCGATTTCGCCGTTCTCCACAGGGGCCCCTTTGGGCTCCTTTTTTTATCACTCGATTTCGCCGTTCTCTCGGGGGCCTTTTCTCCGAGTGCGCATTCGAACCGCTTTCCCCCCTCGGAGCCTTTCCCCGGCGGGCAGTTTTAACGCGCCCCCGGTCGTGAGTTGCTGACACGGTGAAATTGTCCTTTTGGTCCTTTAATAACTTCCAGATGAATGCCGGTTGGGACCCGCTTTCGCTTACGCTAACAGTAGACTAGGCAGGGTTTTCACCCGGGCTCGCTTTCCCCTCTAGGTCTCTCCCCCGCGAGCAGGTCGGCTCGAAAGGGGCCGCTTTCGCTGGTCGGCTCCCACTCGTGGCATGCCGACGCGTTGAATTTCCCGTTTTGGTTCTTTAATAGATTCCAGGCGAATGCCGGTGATACCCCGCCCTCCCGTATGAGAACAGTAGACTCGGCTGCGTTTTGACCCCGGGCCCGCTTCCCCCCCTCAGGGCTTTTCCCCGGCGTACAGGTTAGGTGCAAAGAGGAACGTTTAACGCGTCGGTCTCCTTTGTTCGGGTGCCGACTTTTTAAAATTGCAAATTTGCGGTTTGAATATCTTCCAGGCGAATGCCGGTGGGGACTTGCCCTCGCGTATGCGAGCTGTCGACTTGCCCGGGCTTCGACCCCATGACCACTTTCCCCCCTCGAGGCCTTTCCCGGCTAGCAGGTTAGCTCCGTAGCGGGACTTTTAACACGCCGGCTCCCTTTTGTTCACGTGCGGACATTGTGAAGTTTCATATTTGCGGCTTGAATAACTTCCAGGCGAATGCCGGTGAGGCCCTGCCCTCGAGAATGCGAGCAGTAGACTTGCTCGGGCTTCGACCCCAGGCCCGCTTTCCCCTCTCGGGGGTTTTTCCCGGCGTACAGGTCAGCTCAAAAGAGGGAATTTTCACGCGTCGGCCCCCTTAGTGTAGGTGCCGACTTTGTAAAATTACACATTTGCGGCGTGAATAGATTCCAGGCGAATGTTGGTGCAGACTCGCCCTTTCGTATGCGAACAGTCGACTTGCCTGGGCTTCGACAAAGAGCCCGCTTTCCTCGCTTCAGGTCTTTCCACCGCGGGCAGGTTACCTCGAAAGGGGCCACTTTCGCAGGTCAACCCCCAGTCGTGAGATGCAATTTTCCCTTTTGGTTCTGTAATAACTTCCGGGCGAGTGCCCGTGGGGACTCGCCATCGCGTGTGCGAACAATAGACTTGTCCGGGCTTCGACCCCAGGCCCGCTTTCCCTCCTCCGGGCCTTTCCCCAGCGAACAGGTTAGCTCGAAAGAGGGGATTTTTACGCCTCGGCCCCCTTAGTATAGGAGCCGACTTTTTATAATTTTTAATTCAATTTAAAATACTATTATTTAAAATACATAACAAAATTTAAGTGTTATACAAATATAAATAGTACATAATTTAAAATGTTTAATTTAATTTGACATATTTATTTCGTTCAATAATACGCATTATATTTCAATGATTTATTAAAAAGTTATTATTGTATAATTACAAATTATAAGGCATTAAGTGTGAAGGGAGAGATTGCCAAATCTTATTCAGTTCTTGAGACGTCAAACCGCACTATTTTATTGACAAATTTTACAAAAGTACATTTTATTTAATAGAAAATTATATTAATTATAATGGGTATAAAAATAGTTAGTGTTGTATTCCCGTATTATTTAGATAATGGTGATGTACTCTTCTTATTTTCTGAAATACGAATAAAATTGAAAATCCCCAAGGAAGTATCAATTACAGCTTTCATTTTCCAAGAGAGATTCATTTACCCCGCTTTGCATCTTGAAAATAATCAGACAAATAAATGAAGTATTTTTTTGCTGAAATAAACATTTCAAACAGTAACAAGGACGGAAGTGAAATTTATGTGTCACTTATTCATCTCCAATTATTACATTGTAAAGGCAATGAAAGTTATCGGAATTTCTCAATTGACGGCAAACGAAATAGATAAATGGGAATAGTAGATGTTTTTGAAAAAATAAAGATTCTTAAGATGCAATATTTAAGAAAATGTTTCATATATTTTTTCAATTATTTGCAACGTTTGGTACTTGACTGTATTTAAAATTCCCGCTAATCTTGTGACGCAATGTGGTGCATGAAGTTCACTGAAGCCGGATAGGCTAGGACTGCGCAGCAGTACATCCATATGCCTGTTTAACTCCTTGATATACACCGAGATCACGGTAGCCAACTCAATCTGTTTATTTCACAAAACAAACATATTTGACAAGTGACAACCAATTTGACAGTGACAATTTGTCACATGGAATCGCTTTATTTTTTTTTATGTATTGCGTGCAATGATATGGTAAATTGTCCGCACAAGTGAGATTAGATAATGTTTTGTCTTGGATATATTTTATTCAGTTTGTGATCTATCATATGTTTTTCTATTTAATTAGTTTTGCTGCATATTGTAAGCATTAAAAATGAGTTGTACATTCTCTATCCCTGTTATACATCATGATCTGCGACAAGAAGAAGCTTTTGTGCAAATTGCTTCTGCCCTGGACTTGCTAAACAATAGTGTGAATGATACATTCCAGCGAATTGAGAAAAGAATCGATGAGAATAAGACAAAATTGGAGAAAATTAAAAATCGAAGCAATGTTGTCCGAACAAAAATAGAACAATTAACTGGCAGTAATAAGTCAACAAAGGTTGGTTGTAAACATTTGTTGAATGCTTGATTTTTTTATAGCCAATGTGAATTCAATGTGAGTTAACAATTGCAGGTTTTCTCCAGTGCAAAATATCCAGTGTCAAATGATTATGATTGTTACAATGGCCTCTTCAATGAGAATTTTCCTGTCAAACCTAATTTCTCATATAGAATTACTAGCAAGCATCAACCTCTGGAGAGTAAAACATTAGGTGTGAGTATATATTGCATGATATCATATTGCATTCCATTATTCAGCACACTATATTCTCGCAAATAATTTCTTCAAAGCAATATTGATGTACAGAAAAATGTGTATTGAATTATTTATTCTGCTACAAAGCTTTACAAATGATTGTAAACAGAGATGTTATTTGATACCAAAAATGTGTCACATTCCATCCACTCGTTAATTTTTTACATTGCTTGTGCACCCAAAGTTGGGACTCGAGGGGCTTGAGCCTCGTCCACCCCACCCGATGACAATGTTATGTATTCAAAAATATTGCTTTTATTAATTTTCTATTGTAACTATAAGTTAACAAATTAAAATATACTTTATATTCAGCATAAAAGAGAAATTATGGATAGATATTTCACTTTCTTTATTTTCTTTTTTCTTAGCAACACATCTCTTAGCCTTCCTTGTGCATTGAACATGTCTGAAGTAATCCTCCATTAACTTTTTGTCTTGTCACATCGCAGTCAGTTGGCCAGGGGTTTGCACTTGCAAATTGTTATTTGCCACTCTAGACCTGTGATGTTTGTGAATGCGTCATTCTTCTAAAATTCTAATATTGAGTCTTTATTTTTGGTGTAGTGAAACTGGCATGTATTATATTTTCTGTTCCTGCTAGATTATATTTCATTATTTCTCTTGCAATGTTTCCTTAACAATATTTTCAGTATTTTCTTTCTAACTTTTGAAAATAGAGCATTTTGATTTCAGTAAAGAAAAATTCCTACTGTAGAGTGGGAATGTTATATTATTTAAGAAGAAGTTTGTGTGTTTTTTCCAGTGCTGAATTTATGCAAGAGGAGGCCTGTCAATCTTTCAGTGATCCCTAATATTTTTTATAAAACAGAGCAGGGAAAGAGAATTAAAATAAACAGCTTACTTGTACATTATGTTTAAAAAGAAGTTTTGTAAATATTGATAAAACTAGTAATGAATGTTGAAAAAAGTGTCCATGAGGGTCCTTACCAAAATGCAACTCTGAGTAGATGCCTCTTGAGGAATCTGGTACTGCTTGCAGCACTATTTGTCAAAATGCCTGTAGGACTTAAATTAAGTTTTGGAAATAATGTTGTCTTTTTGCTTGTGTTACAGGAAAAGCTTCAATTTTATCATGTGAAGTTAGGAAGTAAATCCCATAGAAAAAACTTGGAAGTTACTCCTGAAGAAGGACTTGGCTGCCTACCATGGGACTTAGGTTCTGTTACATCCCTGTTGTTATTTAACACCTCTGAAAATCCGTGAGAATACATTTTATTTTTACTAGTAATTGAAATATTCAGTTTATATATATTTCAATAAATGTAAGATGAATTTCTTTTTTGACAAAATCTATTTGCTTCTCAAAACACTTTTTACACGCTTGCTCCAACTGTTTTATTTCCAAAGATAAAACATTTTTGCTGATGCCCTGAACCTAAAATGTACTACTTTCTCCATGTTATCACTCTCAAATTGCCATCTTCTCAAAGTGATATTTGTGGTCCAAATGCATGGTAATCCAAATGATCAATATCCACCCTGTAAGAGGAACGTTTTAAGATCTGAAATTTCAACTGGGTGGGGATTAGTGTTGTTGGAAATGAATGCCTCGTGAAAAATATACTATGCTATGTTTCTTAATGCTAGCTTTAGTGCTTTCTCCAAAATTGCTTTTTTTTTTTTGCACTATTCATTGTTTCATACATTTCCTGAATATGCTCCAAAATCAGGAGTCCAGTCTTCATTCTCTAAAGCAGCTATTGCCATATTCTGTCGTAATCCTTCTATGAATCTCTCATGTTTTTATGCCATCTGACTGCAAAACTCGTTTTACTATTTATTGCTCTTGTACAGAGCACATAAGTAAAGACACCACCGTTTTGTTTCAACTGTCCTTCGCGTTTCATGGGTCATGTAATCTGTTGCCATATGTGAACACGTTCCCAAATCATGTTTCTTTCCTTAGCAAATGTTTCAAATGCCTGGAGTTTTCAGTTCATTTAATATTGTGAATTTGCTGTTACTTTTTGAATTATCTTTGTATGTGGATGAGGGTATACAATAAAAACTATCCAATTTGTACAGCTTTTAGCCTGGGATTCTTCAAGGTAGGCCTGAGAGCCATCACTGGTTGATAATTTATAATCTGCATTCTTTACATTGTCCCAAGCTCGTTTTTCTTCCTTGGAATAGTATAAGAATGAGATGAATATTAGTGAGAGTGTTTCGAGAATTTTTAGTTTTTGTGTTTATTTCTGTTAGTATTTTGATAGAGTACATATGACATCACTGTAAATAAACCAGAGCATGCTTGCAGTCTTTGTTGACATGGAATTACATGAAGAAATATAAATTTTCATTGTCAAAAGGTATTGTAATTATATATGATTATTTGGGGTTTCATAAGTGAAACAATCAACATATTAGGGTAATGGAAATATTTACTGCAATAAGACTGCAGTTTACTCTGAATTGTGGTCGAGTAGTACAACTCAAACATTGATAGATTACATCTTTTTCCCTTCAGGACCTTGAATACATCTTATACTCTTAGATTCCAGTATAACTCATGGATATTGAGCTACTAGCCACATTTGATTTCACGGATGCTACGAAAGTGTAACATAATTGTATTTGGAGTCGAAGAGACCCACAATAGCAACATTAAAGTGCGTATCAATGGAGATCTGGAGGCAGTGAAGAGATTGCTTGAATCCATGGAAAGCAAAGATATTAATGTGATAGCAAAAGTCATCAGACTCGGAAAGTTAGAGAAAGCAAAAGATGATAATTCCTGTTCAATCAAAATTATAATGAAAAATCCTGATGTAGCAAAAGGATTCTGGTAAATAGTGAAAAAGCACCTCCAGAAATCAGTATAAAAAATGACTATACACCAATGCAGAGGGGAAGAGATTTAAGAGCTGAGGAATACATTGAAAGAAGAGCAAAAAAAAATCCAGATTTAACAATAAAAATTTATTAAGGGACGTCCACATATTGTGAAGAAGAGGAACAAAAACAGGCAGTAGTGACAAGCAAACTATTCAATCCAAAAATCTTATGCACAGACATATCTTCCATTATAGCTTAATTTGATTTATTCTTGCTAAAAATTAATCAAGTAGAACCTAATGTTATTATCCTCACAGACATGGTTGAAGTAAAACATACCAGATATCCCAGGATATAGCATCTATCCAAATGACAGATTAAATAAATGAGGAGGGAGAGTGGCAATATATATTAAGTCCAAACTCCATGAGAGAGAAGTTATATTATTGAGAGTGAGAGAATTTGAGTATTCAGAAGTTGAAGCGTTATGGTTATAGGTGGTATCTAGACCCTAACATTAAAAAATCTGACCGCACACTTTCAGATGATGGATGAGACATGTCTTCAAAATAAACTTGTGGTGATTTTTGGAGATTTCAACTTTCCAGGCATTGCATGGACAGGTAATGGAGCCAGTGGCAGAACAGAAGTTGAATGGGATTCCTGAATTATTACACCAACTCAAGCCTCAGTCTTCTCTTGAAGGAGCCCACAAGATTTAGAGCACAGCAAAACCCTGCATTACTTGACTTGGTGATGACAACAAATGAAGAGATCATTGCACCACCTTACCAAAGACCACAAATTGGCTTGAGTGATCATCGGGTTATAATGATGAGTCTGTAAATCGATAGCTGTGGAAAGGAAAACTTCACAGCTGATGAAACCTCAAGATATAGTTATTACAAAGCTGACTATGAGATAATAGGTGCAACTCTTGAAACAAATCTACTAGCTGGGAAAGTAATCAAAGACTATGATGAATTTTGTGAGATATCCCATCAACTGCTCAGTGCATACTCCAAAAGTTAAAAGAAGAAGAGGGTTTAATAAACCATGGATCAGCAGAGAAATAGTTAAACAATCTAGGATGAAACACTGTGCACGGAGTAAATATAAAAGAACTGATAGGGCCAAGGATTATAAAGCATATCGGGTAATTCATAATGATTTTACGGCAAAAACATGATGAGAAGAGAAATATGTAGGTGTCAGGCAAGAGGGAAATAAATGTTTTTACTCCTACATTCGGAACCACACAGCTGGAAAAACTTTGAAGAGAATTAGTGGCAGAATCTGAAAGAATTGCTTAAGAATTTGTAGACTGTTTCCAAGAGGTATTGAACCAGACAGAGGTACAACTGAACCAGATGGATCTCTTCCAGCAATTAAAGCAAGACTAGGTGAACTTAGAGATGTAGACATCTCATGTGTTAATGTTGCTTAAGGAATGATCAAATACGTGGCTGCTTCCCCTGAATAGCAATGATGCATGGTCCTTCACATGGGAAGACCCTAGATTCCATTATATGTTACAGGGACAAACATTAGCTGCCACAACAAAACAAAAGGATTTGGTAGTAGTTGTGAGAGAGCATTTGACATGGGAAACCCAAATAGCGGAAGTTACCAGAAAAGCAAATTTCACACTCTACCTTATAAGAAGAGTTTTCTCCAAACTAAAAATCTCCATTAGTTAAGGAGATCTATATGACATATATTAAACCAATTGTGGAATATGCCAGCACAGTTTGGTCTCCATATTACAAAAAACGTATGGACACTCTAGAGAAAATACAAAGAAGAACGAAAAAATTGTCGTAGATCTTCCGTACTTGGATTATGAAACAAGATGCTATGACACATGACATTGGAGTTAAGAAGGCAAGAAAGAATGTCATTGAGACTTATAAAATCCTGAATAAGACTTATGGCATCCAAACATTCGAAGATATTTTGAGAGGACACAGCATAAAAATTAGAAGGGAGTGGACTAGAAACATGCAACAACGCAATTTCTTGAAAAATAGAGTGGCCAACTCGTGGAACAATTTACCTGCAGAAAGTGTATCCAAGACTTCAACGACTTCATTTGTAACTTACTTGGATAAATATGTGTTGGCGAGATGAATTAATCTTGCTACAACTTTTCCCTCTATTTTTCTTTTATTTTGTAATTCATTATACATGCTCATTATGTATTACATATTATTGTAATACCTTGCTTACCTTGGTTATCTCATACAAATATGTGTAATGAAAATGATAGAAACTTGTACAACTTGATTGGATGTGTGTATATCAGCTGTAGCTGCTGCCATTGTATTAATAAATAAATAAATAATAAATTTATAATAAATAATAAATAAATGTATAATAAATAAATAAATAAATTTATAATAAATAAATAAATAAAATAAAATACAAAAATATGACTCCCTGACTTTTAAAAATATACATGGCAATGTATTTGTTTAGATCCTAACAAGCTTCTTTGTTGTTACAAACGAATTCTACTCTTGTATACACTGGTAAGATCTTGATTCATCTGCTTTATTGGTACATAATGGTGCAAGAGTTGTTAGATTTTATCCTTTTATACAATTTTAAACACTGGGTAAGTATCAAAAATTCTTCATTGATGATAATTCAGCAAATATCATTTTCTTGTAAAAGTTGGACTTAATAAATAAAAATCTTTGTAAAAGGGCTAATTTAATTAGAATTTCAATGTGGTAAAAATTAGGTCTCTAATTAACTTTCATGGAATCATTGTGTATTGTGCAGTTGTCATTGTGTGTTATATTGCCCTGGAGTAGAGATAAATTTGAAGTGTTACTGTGCCATTATTTATTTGCTACTCTATCTCAAATTCATTTTGTTGAAATGGTTATTGGGTACATTCAAGGCTTTGCAAAAGTTGAATCAATGCTAGACACCACACACATTAGGACCCTTTGTGCATAGCTGTGGAATATTAATTGTCTAAGGAAATAATGGAAACAAATCTTATTTTATTTGGTGGCATTGTACAACTATTATGCATTTTCTGATCACTTCATTGAATATTACTAAAAAACCAAGAAGTGCAGTTACTGACTTTTTTTATTTATATGTATTCCAATGTATTTCATATGATGTACTAATATAAAATATGTTAATGTGCATAATGCATATGTAGAAAATGATATAATGTTCAACAATATTTTAATAGCGCAGCTTTAAATTTCTTTATAAACAGTGTTACCCAGGGGAATGTGGTCAATATATTTGATTTACTCAGTATCAAGAAATGTCCCCATATATTTGGTTACTCAGGAACTTTAAGAAAAGCAGTTGTATAGTCAGTCAGAACTCTTTTTTACCCAGTTTAAAGTGATCTCTGGCAACATACCCTAGAGGTAAGGTCTGAGCAGGTGGCTAATGGCTTTCAGTCATTCAAAATTAATAACGTTCGATCAACACAAAACATGTAGCAGATATGAGAGGAAATATAAATGCGTGTAATGTGTTTTTAGGTATCAGCGTTATGTTCAACTTGATCCTCTTGGTGCTATCAGTCGCACTCGGCAAGCTCTTCTTGAAGAGCAGTCTGCCCCAGAAGCTCCTCCCATTTCAATTTCTCAGAGAGATCAACCAGAGAGACCTTTGGCTGATTCATATTTCTACAGTCCAGGCCTTGGGGATGTGCCATTAATAGATGTGCCCCTGGATTTGCCAGATTTGCCGGGTATCATTTTATTCATACATTTTATGGACTACTTGTCCATTACACAATCAAATATACAAAATTGAAAATATATTACTCATATTATTAAATTAAAAATTTTTACTTACATTTTGAAGATCATATTTATAACTGAGATAGATTTTTGATATATTTTATGTGTGTTATGCAGGTGTTGCTGATGATTTGCGATATAGTGTGGATATGGGACCTGTTATTGCACCTTCTGTATCAACTACTCCTTCTTTGCCAGATTTGCCTGTTGTTTCCGATAGTCCATCTAATACCACTGAAACAAAATCATTACAAACTTCTTCCATGACCCCTCATGCACCAAATTTCTTTTCTCCTTCTCCACAGCAACCTGTGCCATCACTGGAAATTCAGCAGCAATCTGCTCCTCCAGCACCGCCACCACCCACCACAACAACAATGGTGTGTATCCTCCCTTGTCATTGCGCTTACAGCTCAAACCAACAGTCCTCCAGTTCTCACCACTTCCTCACTCTCCTATCCATCAAGGTTTCTGAGGAGGCAGAAGTAATTTCAGCACCGCAAAAATTGGAAAAGTTTTTCTCAGGTGAGTGTGAATAACTGTTGAATCGTGCTTGTATTTTAGCTAATGAAGGCAAACAGGTTATTGACTGAGATGTGAATACTTTTAAAATGGAGTATATTAGTGATGTTATGAGATTTTTTTTTTTAATTTAATAATATTTATTTTGTAAGACTGAAAACCTGCAGATTGTCAGGGTTTTCTACTCCCCAGGAAATGTGTTTGATTATTTCTTTTCTGTTTTCTTTCTTTGCTTTCGTTCGTATCGTTTTCGTTCTTCCTTTCCTTCGATCTTCCTTCCATTCTTCTCCGATCCTTCTTCCATTCTTCTTCCGATCTCTTCCTTCCATTCCTTCCTTCGGGGATCCTTCCTTCATTCTTCTTCTTCCTTCTTCTTCCTTCCTTCCTTCCTGCTTCCTTCTTTCTTCTTCCTTCCTTCTGCTGCTGCTGCTGCCTGCCTGCTGCTGCCTGCCTGCCTGGCTTGCCTTGCCTGCTGCTGCTGCCTGCCTGCTGCTGCCTGCTCTGCCTGCTGCCTGCCTGCCTGCCTGAATGCCTGCTGCCTGCCTGCCTGCCTGCTGCCTCTGCCTGCCTGCCTGCTGCTGCCTGCACTGACTGCTGCCTGCCTGCATCCTGCCTGACTGCCTGCTGCCCTGCCTGCCTGCCTGCCTGCTGCCTGCCTGCCTGCCTGCCTGCCCTCCTGCTGCATGCTTGCCTGCATGCTGCCTGGCCTGGCTGCCTGGCCTGCTGCTGCCTGCCTGCCTGCCTGCTGCCTGCTGCCTGCTGCTGCCTGCCTGCCTGCCTGCCTGCTGCCTCCTGCTGCTGCTGTGCTGCCTGCCTGCCTGCCTGCCGCTGCCTGCTGCCTGCTGCCTGCTGCTTGCTGCCTGCCTGCTGCCTGCTGCCTGCCTTGCTGCCTGCCTGCCTGCTGCACTGCCTGCCTGCTGCTGCTGCCTGCCTGCTGCCTGCTGCTGCCTGCCTGCCTGCTGCCTGCCTGCCTGCCTGCCTGCCTGCTGCTGCCTGCTGCCTGCCTGCTGCCTGCTGCCTGCCTGCCTGCCTGCCTGCCTGCTGCTGCTGCCTGCTGCTGCCTGCCTGCCTGCCTGCCTGCCTGCCCTGCCTGCCTGCTGCCTGCCTGCCTGCCTGCTGCTGCCTGCTGCTGCTGGCCTGCCTGCTGCCTGCCTGCCTGCATGCTGCCTGCCATGCACTGCTGCTGCCTGCCTTGCCTGCTGCCTGCTGCCCTGCCTGCTTTGCTGCTGGCCTGCATGCCTGCCTGCTGCCTGCCTGCTGGCCTGCCTGCGCCTGCTGCCTGCTTGCCTTGGCCTGCCTGCCTGCCTGCCTGCCTGCCTGCTGCCTGCTGCCTGCTGCTGCTGCTGCCTGCTGCCTGCTGCTGCTGCTGCCTGCCTGCCCTGCCTGCTGCCTGCCTGCTGCCTGCCTGCCTGCCTGCTGCCTGCTGCTGCCTGCTGCTGCCTGCCTGGCTGCCTGCCTGCTGCTGCCTGCCTGCCTGCTGCCCTGCTGCTGCGACTGCTGCCTGCTGCTGCCTGCCTGCCTGCATGCTGCTGCCTGCCTGCCTGCTGCCTGCCTGCTGCCTGCACTGCCTGCTGCCTGCCTGCTGCCTGCTGCCTGCCTGCCTGCTGCTGCCTGCCTGCTGCTGCCATGCCTGCCTTGCCTGCCTGCTGCCTGCTGCATGCTGCCTGCTGCCTTGCCTGCCTGCCTGCTGCCTGCTGCCTGCTGCCTGCTGCCTGCCTGCCTGCGCCTGCTGCCTGCCTGCCTGCTCGCCTTGCCTGCCTGCCTGCCTGTGCCTGCTGCTGCGCTGCCTGCCTGCTGCTGCCTGCCTGCCTTGCTGCCTGGCCCCTGCCTGCCTGCCTGCGTGACAGACACTGCATGCCTGTCCTGCCTGCCTGCCTGCACTGCTGCCTGCTGCCTGCCTGTGCCTGCTGCCTGCCTGCCGCTCCTGGCCTGCCTGCTCCTGGCCCTGCTGCCTGCTCTCTAGCCTTGCGCTGCTGCCTGCCTGCCTGCCTGCCTGTCCTGCTGCCTGCTGCGCTGCCTGCCTGCCTGCTGGCCTGACCCTAGCCCCTAGAGTTTCGTTTCGTTTCGTTCGTTCGTTTTCGTTCGTTCGTTCGTTCGTTCGTTCGTTCGTTCGTTTCTTCGTCGTTACTGTACGTTCGTATCCTATGCTTCGTTCCTTCCTTCTTCTTCTCTTCTTCTCTCCTTCCTTCTTCTTCTTCTTCCTTCTTCCTTCCTTCCTCATTCCTTCCTTCGCTTTTCTTCCTTCCGTTCCTTCTTCCTTCTTCCTTCCTTCCTTCCTTCCTTCTTCCTTCCTTCCTTCTTCCTTCCTTCTTCCTTTCCTTCCTTTCCTTCTTCCTTCTCTTCTTCTTCTCCGTTCCTTCCCTTCTTCCATTCTTCTTCTACCTCTTTCCTTCCTTACATTCCTTCCTTCCTTCCTTCCTTCCTTCCTTCCTTCCTTCCTTCCCTTTTCTGATCCTCTTTTTCTTCCTTCGCTCCTTCTTCTTCCTTCCTTCCTTCCTTCACTTCTATCCTCTTCCTTCCTTTCCTTCTCTTCCTTCCTGTATCCCTTCCTTCCTTCCTAATACATCCTTACCTTCCTTCCTCTTTCTTCTTCCTTCCTTCCTTTCTCCTCTTCTCCTTCTTCTCGTCTTTATTTCCTTCCTTCCTTCCTTCTCTTCCTCTTCCGTCCTTCCTTCCTTCCTTCCTCCTTCTCTTCCTTCTTCTTCCTTCCTTCTCCTTCCTTCCTTCCTTCTCCTTCCTTCCCTTCTGTCCTTTCTTCCTTCCTTCCTTCTTCCTTCCTCTTCCTCTTCCTTCTTCCTTCCTTACTCTTCTTCCCTTCCTTCTTCCTCTTCCTTCCTTCGCCTTCCTTCCTTCCTTTCCTTCCTTCCCTTCCTTCCATTCTATCCTTCCCTG
>BOPP01000004.1:73365-88506 GCA_017312745.1 Gryllus bimaculatus
GAGAGATTGCCTATCGCGGCGTGGCGGTGCCTAGGCCTGCGTGATTGCACCTTGCGCACCTTGTCCAGCCCTGTCTTGCTGTTCCTGTGTGGCCCCTCTGTCTCTGCTCTGCCTGTCCCGCCATGCCTGCCTGCTGCCCCTTTGCCTGCCCTGCCCACTTGCCCCCTGCCCCTGCCCCCTGCCGGCCTGCCCCTGGAACCCCCGTGGCCCCCCCCTGCCTGCCCCCCGCTCCGCCCCCTTGGCCTGCCCCCCCTGGCCCCGCCCCGTGCCCCTGCCCCTGCCTAATTGCCCCCCCAGCCTGCCTGCCTGCCATTGGACGCCTGCCCCCCTGTGCCTCTGTCCTGCCTCTCTGCTCTGCACCTCTCCTGTCTGTCCCCTCTCTCCTTGGTCCCTTGTCCCTGCTCGCCTTGCCTGCCTGCCTGCCTGCTGCCCCTGCCCTGCCCTGCCTGCCTGCCTGCGCTGACCAATGCCATGCCTGCCCTGGCCTGCCTGCCTGCCTGCGCCTGCTGCCTGCCTGCCCTGCCTGCTGCACTGCCTTGCCCGCTGCCTGCCTTGCTGCTGCCTGCCTGCCTGCTCTGACATGCCTGACACTAGCCTACGGCTGCTGCCGCTGCCCTGCCTGCCCCTGTCATCTCTGCCTGGCCTGCCTGCCGCCTGCCTGGCCTGCCTGCCTGCGTTCTTCGTCGCTCGCTCTGCCTGTAGTTGAGTTCGTTCGTTCGTTCGTTCGTTTCGTTGTTCGTATCATTCGTCGTTCTTCGTTACGTATTCTTCGTGTCTACCTTTACGTTCTTTCCTTCCTTCCTTCTTCTTCTCTTCCTTCTCTTTCCTTCTTCTTCTTCTCTTCCTTCCCTTCCTTCCTTTCTTCCTTCGTTACCTTCCTCTCTTTCTTCCTTCTTCCTTCCTTCCTTTCCTTCTCTTCTCTTCCTTCTCTTCCTTCCTTCCTTCTTCCTTCCTTTGTCCTTCGCTTCTTCCTTCCTTCTTCCTTCCTTCTCCTTCCTTCCTTCTTCCTTCTTCTTCCTTCCTTCCTTCCTGTGTCCTTCTTCCTTCCTTTCCATTCCTTCCTCTTCCATACTTTCCTTCCTTACATTCCTTCCTTCCTTCCTTCCTTCCTTCCTTCCTTCCTTTCCTTTCTTCCTTCCTTCCTGATCCTTCTCTTCCTTCCTGTTCCTTCTCTTCCTTCTTCGCTCTCTTCTTCTTACTTCCTTCCTTCCTTCCTTCTTCACTTTCCTATCCTTCCTTCTTCCTTTCCTTCATCCTTCTTCCCTTTATTCCCTTCCTTCTTCCTTCTTCCTTTCCTTCCTTCTCCTATTCTTCCTTCCTTCCTTTCTTCCTTCTTCCTTCCTTCCTTCCTTCTTTCCTTCCTTCCCTTCCTTCCTTCTATCCTTCCTTCCTTCCTTCCTTCCTTCCTTCCTTTCTTCCGTCCTTCCTTCCCTTCCTTCCTCCTTCCTCCTTCCTTCCTTCCTCCTTCCTTACTTCCTTCCTTCCTTCGCTTCCTCCTTCCTTCCTTCTGTCCTTTCCTTCCTTCCTTCCTTCTTCCTTCCTCCTTCCCTTCCTTCTTCTTCCTTCCTTCCTTCCCTTCCTTCTTCCTTCCTTCCTTCCTTCCCTTCCTTCCTTCCTTTCCTTCCTTCCCTTCCTTCCTTCCTTCCTTCCTTTCGTTCTTCCTTCGTTCCTATCACGTTCGTTCGTTCGTAGATCGTTACCTCTCCGTATCTCGTTCCATTCCTTCCTTCCTTCCTTCCGTTCTCTTCGTTTCCTTGCATCTTTTGCCTGGTCCTTCGTTCCTTCCTTCCTCCTTCCTTCGTTCGTGTCGTGTAGCGTTTCGTTCGTTCGTTTTAGAATCTGTATCCTTCCTTCCTTTTCACATTCCCTTCCTTATCGTATCATTCCTTCCTTCCTTCCTTCCTTCCTTGTTCGTGTCGTATTCGTTCGTTTCCTCTTTCGTTCCTTCTTCCTTACTTCCTTCCTGGGTCGTTCCTATTGTCGTTCTTTTCGTTCCTTCCTTCCTTCCTTTCCTTCTTCCTTCGTTCGTCCTTCCTTCCCTTCTTCCTTTTCCTTCGTTCTGTGTATCGTGGGTCGTTGCCGTTCCGTGGGTTTATAGTATCGTATCCCCTCCGTTCCTTCCTTCCTTCCTTCCTTCTTTCCTTACCTTCCTTCCTCCTTCCTTCCTTCGTTGTATCGTTCGTGTCATCGTTATCCTTCTTTCCGTTCCTTCCTTCTCTTCCTTCCTTCGTTGTTCGTTTCGTTCCTTCCTTCGCTTCGTGGTCCGTTCCTTCCTTCCTTCGTTCGTTCCTTCCTTCGTTCGTTCCTTCCTTCCTTCGTTCGTTCCTTCCTTCTTTCCTTCTTTCCTTAAGAATAAATAAGTAAGAAAATAAGAATTTGTAATAAGGTTGTCAGTTAACAAGGGCGTATTTACTAAAATACTGTTTTATAAAAATCCATAAAAATAAGATTCAAAAAGTGCAAAACAAATTAGTACACCAGACATACACAAGTGCCCACTAAGAATATAAATACATTTCTTATTCTATTTTAGACTTATTTTTGTTTTTTCTTGCTTATTTTAAGTTATTGTAATGAAAAGATAGATTCTCTCTTCTCTTTCTCATAAACATATTCATATGTCCACACACATTTAATATTAAGATCTGAAAAAAATAACTGTTCAGAGTCATCTGGGCCTTATATACAATTTGTTTGGTTATCCGATTGTATGAGTTAATTGCTTGAACAGAGAAATAATTTTTGCAGGTGCCTAAGCTTCAAGGTGGTGATCCAAGAGCTAATTTGATGGAAGCAATTCGACAAGCAGGAGGATCTGGCAAAGCTAACTTGCGCTCTGCTAAGCAAATGAAAATTGAAACTCGAAAACGGATGCAGGTGAGAATTATTAGTTGCCTCGAAATATTGTCACGAAAGTTTTTTGCAAGAAATATGAGCAATAAATACCTGCAAAGAATCCACTATGGTTGATCTAAATTTTTAATAACTTACCTAATTGCAGAATAAGCAATTAAATATTATCAGAGGTAGGATTTCTATACAAGTGAATGCTTTCATGTAAGTTTACCTCAAACCTTGTAAAGGCGTGTTTCATAGTATACTCCTTTTAAGAATGAATACTTTTTCAATTTTTGAATAGTTTGGTTATTTCTAGGAGTAATTCATGCTTCATGTAGGTTCGTACATTTTTCAATATAATGTGGTATATTTACAGTTTTCCCACTTATAAAGTACTTTTTATTACGATTTTTGTATAAATTACATTGATATTCATATTGATGATTTTATTCTTAAAAAGCATATAAATAACACTAATTACAGACAGACATTTATTGCTAAGCTGCACGATTTAAACTTTTTGGAAGTTTGGATGAAAAACAACTTGAAACCCTCTCCTTTTTCATAAAGAGGAATACACTTCCAAAATACTTACTATTGGGTAGTGCTAACTGAATACTATGCTGTGGCATTACAGTGGGAAGTGAAAGAGCCTTAGCAGGAGACTATGAGCCAGCCAGCCGGCTGACTGCAGACAGGTGTAATAGATTATCTGGGTACATGATATCATGTGCAAAGTATTCAGACTTTCCTCTGTGCAATGGCATTCCTAAAATGATGAGATGTTCTCATGCCATTTCCTTTGTCAGTAGAAGGGAAAGGTGTTAACAGAGAGAAAGAGAGGACATTTCGTACCAAAGAGTTGATGTTGTTCTTGGTTTTTTAGTGTGAAGAATTGGAATGGCATATTTTATCCTTGAAGTATGCTTGCATCTAGTAGTGAAGAATGTACATTTGATGTATTCAAAAACAATTTTTTAGACCAACTGTATCTGATTGAAGAAAATTTGGGAAAATCATTTATTTTCACATCAAAATTTGAAATCGAAGGAGAAATGAGTTAAATGTTGAAATTTGTGCTAAAATTTAATTGTGCGTATTTATTTACTTATTTATTTCATTTTTATCCTTAATCATGCATGTTTGGCTATTTGATATGCATGGAAACATAGCACTATTTCACAACTTGATTGTGAAAAAAAATTTCCTTATATATAAGCAACAAACTTTCCTTTGCTGTTCAGACCTTAAACAAGTGTTCAGTAATTTGCTTTTAAAAAACCCATGATCTCCTTGACATGTAAAATGATATTTTTATTGAGAACATCTACATTTGTAAAATTAGGATGAATGCATCTACATGGACAGAACGTGTCTCCAAGCCCCTACGGGGGTGATAAGTGCTTGGAGTAATCCTCCATTAATAGGGTGGGAGTAATCCTACATTAATATCGTCATATCCATCACCTCTCGTTGCAGTCAGTTGTCAAGAGGACCGCCAGGTATCTCCGCATACGTGCCTCCTACCACATGGTCCTACGTCACTACTCAGCGGCCAGAATTGGAAAGAAATTAGGATAGGGTAGAGTTTAGGACACTTCACCGGGATTTGGCTTACCCTTGTGAAGCAGCCAAACTTGTTTTGTTGGAACAAATTGCACGTGAGATTCTCCTGGATTCAACAGGAATCGAACCCGGGCCTCCTTGGTGAAAGACGAGCGAATTCGCTCTTGAGCCATGAGATGACAATTAAGAGGAGGGTAAGGCAAAGAGACTCTCTAAACCCTCTACTATTTAATTTTGAATTAAATTAGAAAAGGCTTAAGATTGAAGAGGGAATATTCAAAGAAAAGTAAGAAACTAAATATAAATGGATATGCAGACAATTCATTTGATGATGAAAATGGATACGAAACACTTCTGCATTGCTTCATCTTTTACTGCAGAAAGTATTTTGTTAAGACAATTTAATCAACGCCAAGGTGCTGGCAAAGAACAAGTAGCAATAAGTAGATATTAATTAGTAAAGATGTAGATTTAGTAGATGTGGAGATGTAGTAGATTAGTAAAGATGTGTGATGATAACAAATAGAAATATTTAGGCAAATAAAGTGCAACAATCAATAAATAAGAACTAGTAGAATAGTAATTGTAAGAAGTTGTGCATCATGGTCACTGTAACCTAGATTAGTAGTTTTTATTTTATTTACTTCAAAACCACATTTTCCATTGTATATTTATTAACAATTTTATCCAATTTAAAAAAACGACATAATTTGACATTTATTGCAGTTGAAGGATCGTCTTATTTGTATCACAACAGGAAATGAAAAGATTAATATTATGCTGTAAATTCTCACAATTGACGATAGTATTGACTGGGCTATACATTTTCATGTTATTTGCCTAAATCAACACAAAACATACCAGATTCAAAGGTACATCATTTATGGTTAAAATAAATAACAAAGGCCCAATTGGATCCTTGAAGAACCCCTGCGTGGGCAGCATACAGATGAGAGAAACAGCTATTGTATATTACAGTATTTTTATGATTTGTGAAATAAGATTGGATAATCTTATCGTAATTCAGGAGGAAATTAAATTTATAAAATTTATTTAATATGACGTGATCAAGGAGTTGAAACGCCTTAGAAAAGTCGATATAAATTGCATCAATTTGCTTATATTTATGTATTAAATTTGATTTTGACTGAGTGCATGCAATTAAGTTAGTTGATGTCAAACGTCATAAAAAAAACATGTTGACAAGACTAAATGCTGATAAGAGTAATATTGTAAATATGGGATGCAAAATATTGTAAGTATGAGATGCAAGTAATTTTGAAAAATTTAAAAAAAAACATTGCTTTGTCTTTAGCTATCAACCCTATTACTAGGACACTTTTTGAGTACTGGACATATCATTTAAGGTTCTAATATAAATGTAATAGTTTTTACCTTAGAGGAAAGAGATGCTCTTTCCTCTGTGGTTTTATGTTTGATGGATTTTACTCCTAAAATAATATCAATATCACTGCACTATTTAACACAAGTAACTTTTGAAACTTGTAAATCTGTTCTTTTATGAGAAGTTTTGATGGTTTAAAGTTCTTTAGAATTATGATTAAATTGAAAATATGGGAGAATGTATATGAAATAACACGTTATGTGTCCCAATGACTAATATTTAATTTTTCTGCATTTTTTGTTTCAAATAGGAAGAGAAAGTCAGCAGCAGTTCTGATTTAATGGCTGATCTACACGCTAAACTTGCTCTAAGGAGAAAGGTATGTATTTCTTTTCACATATGTAACCATGTGTGTTATGATGAAAACTTTGCATTTGCAAGAGTAGCATTCTTCTTTGAAACATCAGTATTTCTTGAATAACGTGCCAAAGTGAAAGGCAGGAAGTTAAAGGGCATTAGACTGACTATTTCAAGTTCAAGGACAACAGCATCTACTAATATTAGAAATTTGTTTCTTGATTCTTACTGGAAAAAAAAACAGTATTGTAACATTGTCAAATTGCTCTTTGCGTGATACATAAAGTTAAGATGTAATGTAATGTTACCAAGTAAATGTAATGTTAACAATAATGTTACCAAAAAATAAAGCCTTTACAATTTTCCCTCCGAAACATAGATTTCTGAAGAAAGTGTTTTTTGTAATTTTACCATTTCATTGCAGCATGTACAACACCACAATTTTATTCAAATTTCTGAGACTCAAACATCTGTTGTAATTAATTAATTAATTAAATGTCATCATTTTTTGGATCAGATTAAAGAAATGTCATTTTTTCTTTTGACCTTAGAACTATGCCTTTTAGTACAGGCATTAATTTTATGTTATGACTGAAGGAAATGGCCCTTTTTTTTCAATTTCAATCGATTTTGACTAATAAGTCATTTTGTACCCTTTTCCATCATTTTTAAAGTATTTTATGTCATTGTTTTTAATGTCATTTTAAAGGTACTTCCTTTAAGTAATATTTGCATGATATATTGTCCACAAAATTCTTGAGTACTCTATTCAATTTCTTCATTCAGAAATTATGTCAGCCATTGTGAATATGTAATCTAAGGTTACTGTGAAGCCTAACAGTGCACTTGTGTAACTAACGACAGAGATTTCCCAGTAAAGAACATGTGAAAAGAAAGTTTGCAAGATGAGTTCCCTTGAACAAAAGGAAGAAGCCTTGATTTCATCAGTAACATATCCAACATCTTTAGTTGTTCATCTGAAACGGATTTTATCAACTTATTTCAGTCATTTTTCTGTACTTTTAGGAATTTTTAAACCATTTTAAGAGCATTTTATTGACCAAATCCGCCCCTAGATTAATTGTGAACAGCAATACAGCAGAAGTGTTCAGCAATTCTAACAGCTGGCTGGCATGTTAAGGTTTGGATGCCCTAAAATCGGGCATGATTACAGGTCTGTCATAATCGGCACCCCAATTCTGACAGTTTAAATTGCTTGTTTTTGTCAAAGAAAATTAAACTGTTTTCTTTGGCAATACTTAGAACTATCCTTAGAGCTTCAACTCATTGTAAATACAACCTTTGGGCATTGTTGAAGAGAGAAATCACAAAGTGTGCAGAAACGAAGCGCTTCTGTACAAAATGACATTAGAAACAGTTCATCTCATTGAGGAAAAGATGGTGGTGTTTTTTCCCCACCTAAAATGACTGTTGTGTATATTTCTATGTGCTTAGGTGTTCATGCATGCATTTATACGTCTCTCTCTTGGTTGGTATGGTTGTGTATGATTGGTTGCATAACACACTTTTAAATCACTTGCCAGAGATTAGGTCCAACAGAAATAGTTTATGCGTGGTGAATGTCTTTTTGAAGAGGTCAGGTGAAAAAAGGTCAATTTTTAAGAAATGTCAAAAAATAAATTATCCTTAGTGGTAAAAAGTCCAGTGTTGATTAAGGCCCAATAGGACCAGAATTAATCATGTACATGCAGTGCTCCATGTACAAGGGTCAATAATAATTGTATTGCATTTTCTACTGTGGAATGATACATTACATACTATGTACTTCCCATGCTATTTAAGAGCAATTTCTTATCATCTAAAACTTTACAGTGAATCAGTCCAGTAGAATGACAATGAATTATAATAAATCTGACTTTCAAAAGCAATGCCATTACATATGATTGTGTAAAATCGTAAGTTAATAAACACTTGATTGATATTGTAATTTCCTTGGTTGGTTACTGGATAGTATTAACTACAATCGTGGACATTTTAAATTTTTGACATTTTCCAATATGGAACATTTTGATTAGGGATATTTTGATGTGGATATCTTTTGCAATAGGATTAGTCTAAATAGTGGACCTTTAGGGAAAAAAATACTTTTTCGTAGAATGGACCTCACAGTATTGGGCATTTGAGCGTGTATGTGGTTCAGGGAATATTAGAAGTCCAAGATTTTTAATTGAAACATTTAAACATTTGCTTGGCCCTCTTGGGTAGTTCATTGGTCAGCATGCTAGTTTTCAATGACACGACCCTGGGTATGATTCCAGGTCAGGCAAGATTATAGTGAGAGTTTTCCTTGCAATGTCCCAGTATATGTTGCTGTGTGACATTGAGACACTTCTCAGGTTGAGAAGACCAGAATATGACATAGGGATGTCCCTGTGCTAACTACACGTACCCCATAACTCATGACTGCAAAGCCGGGAAGCCGCAGGCTTCATCAGAGGCTATTTCGCCAAAGTTCATAAAGGCATAAATAAATTCATACGCATGTATGTACGTACATACGTATGTACGTACGTACATGTGAGCAGTACAACAGTCCTATGTGAGCTGGTAAAAGTTTGTGTCATTCTAAGTGTCGAACATGGTGATTGTTGGATGCGAACTGAGCTTTGGAAATACACTGCCGGTAAACTGCATATCTTGTTTAATAAATTAACAAATTGTCATGGCATGGCTTCAACTAAAATTCCACAATTATTTCCTTTGTTACCGCTCCAAATTTTGTTAGAGATACCCATGATAAGATTACAGGAGAATGACTACCCCTAATAAAAAGATGGAAATGAATGTAAGTTAATCTAAAAATAGAAAGGATATTCTACAACTAATCATGCCCTGGATTTTGCTAGTGCCAGTCATGATTGGGTAGTTTGCAATACATGAAAAAAAAAAAAAAAACTTAAACACTTTCTTATTTTGCCAATATTTTGGGCACGTGACTAAATAATTTAAAGAGAAAAAAAAGATATATAAATAAATTTAATAAAAAGTTTTGGATAGTGGGGATGCAAGGGCATCCCCATGAAAACACTAATGGCAATGAATTCCATGTGCAATTTATGCAGAATCTAGTTGCTTTGTATGTGAAAAAATAAAATCATGTTTTTCAGGGTATATCTGGAGCAAATAAGACAGAAGTGTCGGTAGGTAATGCTATGCAGCGTGTATCAGCAATGATTCCACCACCACAGTTCTCTGAGCCAGAGTCAAATTTACAAGAAGATGAAGAAGGAATGGATGAAGACTGGGACTAATATGCTATTCCTTGCTAGTGATGGTAGTGAATTCCTTTGAGAATGATGAATTTATAAATTGTACATTTAACTCGGAATTTGATGCTCAGGATCGTGAATCATTGTAAAAGAAAAGACATTGTTGGATACGCTTTTCATAAAAATATAAGATATAAAAGAAGGAAAAGGACGAAAGAATTAAAAGAAAAAGAAAGTAAATATGAAACCCAAAGCAGATTATATGTTTAATAGTTCAGTTATTGTGATAAAAAAAAGGTATGGCAGAAGTATTGAACCTTGCCCTTTAGTATTTCAACTTACTTTCTTCATTGAACTTTTTTGAAATTTTATTAAATTAAATCTTCATGAAATTAAATTAAGAATTAAAAGAAAAAGAAAATTAATTTAAAACTGATGTAATTAAAGAGATAATTCGATGAATATGTTAACATGTTAAATTATATTAAAGTTTCATTTAATCTTTTATTTAGAGGGGCCACTTTTCTTTAGCTTGGCTCTTCCATCTATGAGTGCTGTGAAGGGTGTAAAGAGGGCAGGAGCATGCTTACTTGCAGTTTTGCACAAAAATGCAGTAATAATTTTGTGTTGCTCAGACTGATTTGTTTAATGTAAATTATGGACACCATAGCTCAGAATCCCATCAACTTTAAAATGTGCATTCAAAGTAAGCCAACTTGCTGTAAAAATAGTGCAGTTTTAAAGTGCTGGGATTTTCAATTTACAGAATGAAAGTTTCTTGGCCACAGCCCAATACTTCCATGCAGAATGGCTTCCCTAAACCAAAGATTAACTGAGCTTTAAATAAAACTTAATATGTTTAACCTTTTAGCTCTTCAAAAGTTAAATTATTCTGATAAATAATATTGTGAATGTATCATATTATTATCATATTATTGTCATATTATATATATGTTCTTTACTTTTATTGTATAAAATCTCAGAGTTAAAATAAAAAGTTGAGAATGAAATTGTTCAATTATTGTGAAATAAAGTATGGTGAAAACATCAATTATTGCTCTTTACTCATACTATTTCGACATTCTTTTGTGATAATACTTCTGTGAAATATGGGGAGTTATGATCAAATCTCAAAATGTTTTATTGCTGTAAGTGAATTGTGACATGTCATATACAATAGGAGAAATCTGTCTTCTACTTACATTGTTGAATGTGGGTTGTTTTATTAGAGTAATAAAACAATTTTTGGACTTACTGCCAATCATAAAAGTCTAGAACCCGATCTGGCTGCCTTCAGTAAACATGAGAAAGATATAAGTCCATCTGCATGTGCTGGAGTATATATTGTATTTTCTCTGAGCAGTTTCACAGCTGGTCTTACCTGACACCATTCATTGTAATTTAAGGAAAACTTGAGCATAGTCTACACAGAAATCATTAATTAAATTTATCAAACATGCTATTTTCTTATTTAAACAAAATTTTGATTACATTCCCTGAAAATTTCTTGAAGGATATTTTCAGTACCCTTCAAGCTAGAAATGAACCTCTGAGAAACAAGTGGAAATCCACTAATTCTTTGTTTTGCAAGTTAAATGATTCAATTGGCTTTAGATGAATTCGCAGACAATTGTTGTGAGTTATGGCCACTCTTAACAGAGATAATTTTTTCTCAATGTTGAGTATTTCCACCACTCATTAACAGTGAAATCATATGTAACCTTAAATTAAATTTGTCAAAATAGTATTTCTGAGTTCAGGTAATCAATATTACAAATTCTAGCCTTTTGAGAGGTATATATGATTGTGTTAGATACTTGAGAAAATCCCCAAACATCTATATTACTAATTTCCAATGAGCACAGAAACTGAAAGAAAACTATGGTTTTGTTGTGCATAGCCTACCTTGTGGATTAAACTTTATCCTTGGATAGCCTAAAGGACACTTAAGAAATTAGTGCAGGTCTCATGTTTGTTGAAATCCCTGATTTTTCAAAAATTGCAAATGTTCAATTTTTTGGGTGTCTTCCTACAATTACAATATTAAAGATTTTTCCTAAATGGTATTTGTCTTTCATGACAGGTCATGAAATAAGGTTAGGCATAAATTTGGGAAAATATGAGTAGTTTTCGCTTAATTTGGCACAAAACAAAGGTAATTTGAATGTAATAAAATTTTCTCTTTGTATCAAAACATGGAAAAATATGGCGCTAGTCCCATTTCCAGTGTATTTTTGGAAATTACATAAAGTTAACATTTCAAGCCTAGAAAATTAAAGTTAAGAGATTTTTGCCTCAAAATCTGTTCAAAAAAATAGCTCTTTAAAATAGGTACAAATGTTGGAAAAAAACGAGTAGTTTTTGCATGATTTGTGCTTGAAAATAATTCAGTTTTTAACAGAGGTGTGCAGTGATTGCAGATACATCCCAGCTGATAGTGACCTACCTTCTTCCACCTCCCCTTCTGCATATAAAATACAGCGCAACAGGAGATTCTTTACCACAACCATGAAACACAAAATCTTTAGAAAAATAAATAATTCCATGCAATTTATCATTCCCACACAGGATGTATTTTCATGAAAGAAAAAGTAAATAATATCTTACAGAACAGGAAAATGAATTCTGCTTCCTGCAATGTAATCAATAGGAACTTAACTCCATTTTTCTTTCATGTCTAGCAAAACACTACATTGTTGTTTTTTTTGAAAAATGAATGTGTGTATCATATGTCCTCAAACAGTGATTCAGTAGGCCAAAGTGGATAATATCTTTTCACTAGTTCTGTTTCGGCCATACGTTTTTATTCTTTACATCACATCACGCACACAAACCTACCATGTGAGTTTATGAAGAGTACGGTATGGTGTTTGAAAATTTGGGGAATCTATTGATCACGTGTGTCAGAACTACTTTCCCCATAAAATTAATAAAATCTCTAAGGAACATCCTGGTACACTCTCATTACAGCAAGAGAGAAATATGAGCCTCATAATCATAATAATAATAATAATAATAATAATAATAATCAGGGGCCGCAGTAGGACTAGGTTTACAAATAGAAAGAAAAAAACTGGTCAAAACCTGCAACCTCCTCCTCCTCACCTTATCAAGTTTATAACATAGAATGTACCAATATTCTTAAATTGTATGTATTTGCTACCAGAATTGATATCATATATTGTTTTAATATTATTATTATTATTATTATTATTAATATTAATATTATTGTAAGTAGTAAAATGACAAAAACAAAATTTTACTTTTACTTTAAACATGAAACTATTTAATCTTGAAATGTTAAATAATTTGCTAATAAAAATAATTATCTACTGTACAATATCCTAATCTATCTGTACCAAGTATTGTATAATTCCTTGGCCAAAGACCCCATCTTGATCAGGTTTTGCAGAGATGGCCCCTTGTTTCGCTCCTGAACAGTAATGTAACTTCGCTCTCTCCACCCAAGACACATTGACTCGTCATACACGATTGTAATTGTATATGTGACTCAACAAATATTTTTGTTGTTATTATTATTATTATTATTATTATTATTATTATTATTATTATTATTATTATTATTAAAGTTATAAGATATCGCGACCGTATCAAGCAGTGCGATACGGTCAGAGCAATGTACTGTCTGGCGGCACGACCGAAAAAAGTTGCGAATGACGTGAGATATTCCATCGTGAAGTCAAGCCCTGACGTGCAACGATATAAATACCGAGGTGTAGCTAGATGGTTTCAGTACATTATTTGCTAATTATGTATGGCTTCCGCCCGATTGGCGCCTGCCGCATTGATCCCCAGCGATCAAGATCTCGCAGCTGGGTGGAGTTGTGGGCCGACGAAAAATTACAGTAGAATATATAAAGGGAGCAATGTTTTTTATCGAGAGGCAAACGATTCATCGTAATTTGAATTCTCAATATTCATTAACTTCTCATTCTTGCGTACCACAGCAGTGCTACAGGTGCGGGGGTTCAATGCACGCCACTGTTTTCTAAACAAATTATTTTCTCGAAAACCACTCAAAGTTTTTTTCTTCGCGTATGTTACATGTTTTCCTCATATGAACCAAAGAACGGTAAAAATATTGTACTACTCCCATTTTTTTTGACAAACTTCAACGAAATCTATGACGTGTTTACGAAAATTGTAACAATTTAACATTTGAAAACTACAAATTTAAAGATAGAGATTTTAGTCTTTAACAAAATTTATTGTAAGAACTCGGCAGTTTAAAAAAGGTTATGTACAAATTTGTGTAAATATATGAGTAGCATTCACGTTATTTGTGCTTGAAATTTATGAACTTTTCTAAAAAATATTTTCTCAAAAACCACTATAATTTTCTTCTTAAAACTCTCTCCTCGTAAGTATCACCAAATAAAAATATCCGTTTAAAACTTCCAAAGCCTCGAATTCGTTTAGACGGAAGGAGGAATATCTATTTTAGAGAAAATTGCCTGAACGGCAGGAAAGAATCTGCAATTTGTACCTGAGATGAACACTTTAATACAACAGTTTGACGAAGTTACAAATTGATTGCTCAAAAATAGTATGATTGGAGCTAAATTGCTAAATATTTACTGGTCTATTGACAGTAAATATTGACGGAAAATCCCCGCTCAGAAATATGTGTTCGTTCTAGCGTACGCGCAGAATTCTCTCCTTCGGCAGGGAAAGATGACGATATTTCCGTCTCATACGTAAACAATCGAGGTCCCTGCCCCCCGGGAATAGCGTTTTTCCCGCCCCCATGGTAGTTTGCGCCAATCACATAGACACTAAGGTTCTGATTGTAGCGATTGGTCTACGCTGCCTCCTCCGTATCGAAGGGTGTCTGGATGGTTGTGACGATAGAATTCATCTGCCAATTCGTGTGGGGGAACTTTACGTATATACAGAGTAATATATGTAGTATAGAGAAAGTTACGTAATGATGCGGGAAATGAAATTACTGCAAATTATAAAAAAGATTGTTTTCTCAAAATCTGCTCTATTTTTTCCAGAAATAAAACAATGGCTACTGAAAAGAATGGTGGAGTTATAGTTTTTGTTAATCTTTCTGAATTTTCGAAAATTGCATGTTGGAAATATTGCGTTGAGACAATTCAATTTTTAAGTGTCGGCCCCAGTTGGAGAGTCATCGTGGTTCCATGGCGTAGTGGTAAGGCACACGGCGAATTAATTCGAAAGATCTGAGTTTGAGTCTCGGTGCGGAAAAAATGCTGGTTGAAAACACTTTTGCAGATTCATGTAGTAGTACAATATTGCGTAGCAGTTACACATAATGCGAAGAATACATGTATTGTTGTAGCACCACAAGTTTGAGATAGATTGCCTTGATTATTTTACTTCACCATGAACTGATATATGATATGCATATTAAGGACTAAAAATATTTCTTAAGTCTTCAAAAGTAAAAGGTTGAATTTTTTTATGCATCATCCATCACAGTGTAATTTCCGTACTTGTGTTGTTTAAAGTTCTTAAAATGAAATCATTTTGTACAATTGTAGAACCGTTGGAATTGCAGGGTAGTGATTCTACACTTCACACTGTCTAATAATTCCAAAGAATTTCTAAAATTAAATGTGATGAAGGGGTACTAAAAATAACGCGATGAAGGTGTACAAGATGCAATATTTAAAAGAAATGCTTCATAAATCTGTTGCAAATGTCATGTAACGAGGTGATTTGGTACCTGGCTGCATTTAAAATTCTCGCTAATATTGTGACGCAAACTGGTGTCTGAAGCTCATTGGATAAGTCGGATACGATGTGCAAAAGTCC